>CM069458.1:41295540-41352551 GCA_035610835.1 Ophiura sarsii | reverse complement strand
CAACTGAACACCGTGGCGTATAGGCATATTATATCGTTGGTGCGGTCGCGGTCGCGTGACAAAATGTCATTTAGCATGTTTAGTTTACAGTTCCCCCTTTAAGAAAGTGTCCAGCAAGCTCAACATTGTGCATTATATGTAGTAAAATAGTTATCGCGCCCAAATCGCGTAGTTATATAGAACAAAATATCATACTTATCATTTGAAACGAATAAAAACGGCCATCTCTCAACATGCCATATTAAAATGACGTCATGGTTATTGGTGCTCAAATTTACGCAAGTGCATGCATTGATGACTTCATTGATACCGGGACTTTCGATTGCCGCGAATTTTAAAAATTGCATGTTGAGAGATTGCAGTTTTGATTCGTTCTTTAATATGATGAGTATGATGTTTTGTTTTATATAACTACGTAATTTGGGCTTGATAATTCTTTTTCTAACATATAATGCACAATGTTGTGTTGCTGGACGTCACCTTTAATGTTGGTCACGGTGGAGCTATGTGCACTGAAGTCTGAATATGTAGTGCATTGACAGATAAAAGCGTAGAAAGCAGCCTAGGCCTATAGTGCATAATGTACATGTACTGTGGTACACTGAGCTGAGAATAAATAGAACAGGTCAAGAATCCGGGGGGGGGGGGGGGACACTCAGAGCAAATGTGTTGTCATCACCGAGCAGAAATCTGCCGGGAAAGGGTACCTTTTCACGAATTGACACGTCCGCGCGATCCCGATTAGGGTAACAATTTTCATGCTATTTTGTGAAAGGGTAATATAGGCCTACTCTTGAAGTCAGCGTGATAGGGTTGGTATTTTACGAGTAGGCCTATATTCCACGAACTCACGAGTCACGAACTCATGCCAAAAAGTCCGGCGGTTGTGTTTGCAACACAAGAAGTCACGCCGCAGTCACAAACTCGTGCTGAAAACCCGGCGGCTTGTGTTTGCAACGCGCGAAACTCACGAGTCACGAACTCAGTCGTGCCAAAAATCCGGCGGTTGTTTGCAACGCAACGAAGTCACGATATGTTGATAACACACGAACTCACGAACTCGTGCCAAAAACCAGGCGGTTGTGTTTGCAACGCACGAACTCGTGCTGAAACCTACAAAATCCGGCGTCAACCATGTCAACTGTTTCCACAATAACTCTAGCTAATTTAGATGACCCGTTACAGATCTGTGTGTGCAGTGAGGGGTGTCATAAAAATAATCAACAGGCTGAGATGGGGCGGTCATACAAATAATCGCTTTCGTTTATGGGAGGGGGAGGGGGTCATAAGAAAATGTTGACATAAATAACACTTTTTGGTCCACCTCCCCCACGAATGAAAATGATTGCCCCCTAAGGTCAACCCCTCCCCCTCCAGGGCACCAAGCCTAAGTTGAACCAAGGCAATACCGTCAACCATATGGGGAGGAGGAGGCCACGAGGGGGGATGAGGGGGGCAAGAGGTATATGAAGACCCCGATATATGATGAGACAAATCTTTTGGCTCAATGATAAAAATGCGGGGCGTAGTGTGCGAATTTTGTATACAAAGTGCTATCATATACTAGTAGTCAACAACAATGTACTGGGACAAATGCGCGCGCCAGCGCAAATATGCTTTTTTGACCTGAGACCGTGAAAAAACACAGTTTTTGACACCGTATATTGTATTTAGGGCCAACAAAGAAGATTGTTGACAGAAGCCCGCCCGCATTGGTATGTGAAATGAGCGCTGAGGCCTACCAACAAAAAAAAGTATTTTTTTTGTGTTTGTTTTTTTGATTTTGTTGTTGTTGTTGTTGTTGGATTTTTTACAAAAAATATATTTAAAAAAGGTCCCTGTAAGCTTGGATTAGCAACAACAACAACAAAATCGCATACCTCATAGCCTTTTTTCTAAAAATAATAAAAAAATAAAAAAATCGCACAGCATTTAGCTTTTTTTGCAAAATGTTTCTGAGACAGACCTTTGTTTGGCCTTACCTGTTTCTGTATTTTACTATATATAGACCCCCCCCCCAAAAAAAATCGTAAGTGGGTGAATGACCTTGGGACTTAATGGACTTAATGGTGGGATACAAGTTATACAACAATGGCAGGTCTAAACATGTTAGAGGTAACCAAAAATAAGAGGGCTCCTGTTAGCCATGCAGGGCCCGTCAGATGGGGGGGGGGGGGGGGGGGGGGGGGGGGGGCGACGGTTGCGATCGCCCCCCCTTTGAAAATCTTCCCCGGAAAATTTGACCAAAAACAGAGAAAATCCCCCCCTCCCCCAAAAAAAATTCGCGCGCTACGCGCGCATATGTCTTCCCAAAATGCAATATTCTTTGGTACAGCTTGGTTAAAGCTAAAATGTAGCTCAATCGTGCAAAAAAGGGTAAATTTGAAAATTTTCGCGCGCTACGCGCGCAATTCTTTACTAAAAAAATGTGATTTTTTTGAAAACGCCCCCCCTTTGAAAAAAGTGTCTTACGGGCCTGCCATGAAAGTTGTTTGAAATGACACCGCTCTGCAGGAAGCTGAATCTTGGCGAGTTTACGGAATAAAGCGCATCAATCTACATTGTACGCAAATGTATCAAATCTGTAAACTCGCCAAGATTCGTCTCGCTGCCACCGCTCTCCCCTAATTAGTCGGATTAGGCGCAAAATCTGGCAACCCTACAAATCTTGTTTTAAATGTCCCGCAATCTAGCGTTAATCAAAACATAAATAAAACGCAATAATCAGATATAGCGTAACGTAAAATTCACCTTAGTGTATGTGAAATACAACCTTTCTTTTGACCTAATCCTGCCTAGATATCTGCTGATACGAAACCTGGTATCACGGTAAGGAATCAACGCACCCTTCGTCCAAAATAAGGATCCATATCGAGCTAGATTTCGTGAGATATAAAACCATTTTCTAAATTCTAATCTGGTGTTGAAAATTTCTTTTTTTCGTGTGATCGACCGGAATTACCTTCATTCCTCTGCATTGCATAGCAGCACCACATCCGAGTCCATTATACCGTAACTCTACTGTGGGTTGTGTGACTAGTGTGTACATGTACCCATTTAGCACTTGCGAGGCAACGTAGTGTGAATAAATTTGTTATGGTTAATTGAGGGAGAAAATCCGATGGCGGATGCTTTATAATTTCCCAATATCATCAGGTAACTCGACTCGAAGTGATGATTAGTTGTTGTCACTGTGTGGATCTTTTAAAGGAACTAGCAACTTGAAACAAAACTGTGGCAGTGTGTTTATGTCAGAGATTTTTTGTGTGATTATTTAACAGCTGATAAGATTTGCAATAGCTGATCAGCTGTTTCAACTCTATTACTTAGTAATATATTTTTGTACTCTTGTGTTGGCACGTATTAAGCACAAACAAACATGTCGAAGATAGACTACAAACCCATTCCGAATACCACTCCGTCGGGACCAGGATGGACGTTACGACACGCCACAAATATGATGATCAATGGCGGAGAACTGCGATATAAACTGCTTCACGACAGCAACATACAAGTTTGTCGGATTTCGCACGGGAGTAACGTAGTCAACAAAATACTGAATCTTAAGTTCATGAGGCGGTGGGAGTCGCACAACTTGGTGCTTGCCGACAGTACTTTATACTCTCGCTCGGTGAGTATAATCAGATGTGGTTTTGTGTGGCTTTTTAGAGTGAAAATAGAGTGAAAATAAACTGTCCGCGTGGACTAATCTATTTTCAAAACCATAATTTTGAAGTAATTGTAGGAATCGTATCGCTCTCCAACTCGGAATATATTTATGATTTATGATCAGAAATATAAATTTACAAGGAAATCTACTTTCTAAAGAAATCATGGATAGAGGGCGGCCCCTGGAAAATATCACATCATATGCCTTTAACTTACCTACCGTAGACCAAGATCTGATAATCATATCCTTGATGATGTTTTCTTTGATAAGATCGGACTCAATTATTGGGTCTAGACCAATGCTGAAGTTGAATTGCCTTATTATAAAGCATGAACATTTTGTGTACATTTTAATTTCGCAAATTTTGGGAGGGCATCCAATTCGCGAAAATGTTCATGCACACACACAAAAAAAATCCCAACTGCCCGCCTTTAAAGAACTTTGCAATTATGAAATCTTCATGCCAGGAAAACGAGCTGGGAAAATGACCACTATATTTAGTATTGGTTATTTTCGCGAAAATTTCATGTTGTGACATTTTCATGCTTTTATACACTTTACAGTACATATATATTCATACACAATTATTTGAAGTTTTTCTGCACTGGAGTTTTCTATGTTAACCATTTTAGGATATAATTACGAAACATGCGTGTGTGTGTGCTGGTTGAATTTCAGCACTTGCTTGGGTTAAGATTGGTTTTCATCTTTGGATCACATGCTTTACACATTTACTATAGAAATATTGTATCATATTATTAGGATTAAAGGTAGCAACTACATTTCATGTATGGTAAAGTACCGCGCCATAAAGTAAGTATAGGTGTTGTGATAAGTACCGCTCCATATTAAGTATAGGGTGTTGTGATTCTAACAGTCAACCGTACATGAACATTTACATACAGTATTTCCCACAACTGACACCAATATACTGGATGAACGATAATGTGTGTATGCTGTAGTCACCTTTGGGGTCACACAGTACAAGTTTACTTAGAATGATATCAAGGATTAAAAATAGAGAATATAAAAGTGCTTTCTGTATAGGGTGGTGTGATTTCCAATAGAGGATAAAACAGTCATACATGAAGAGCACAATATACAATTAAAAGGTGTAAATCTCCCACAACTGACACCAATATTATTGAAACGAAGTTGCATGATCGGTCAACCTCGGGGTCACATACATGTAGTACACGTTTACTAATAGAATTAAATCATAAGGATTAAAATAGCGAACATACAAGTGCCAATAACTCTCAAGGGTAGTGTGATTCCAAATATAGTGCCCACGAACAGACTAGACAATCTCATTTAATATGAACAAATGTTGGTCTAGTCTGTGTTATCCTTTCTGAGTGTCAGGTGGCAATATGATCATTCAATTGTGTTCAAATCTCCCATAACTGACACCAAATTATTGATTAGCTTACACTACTACATTTGTAACTTACAAAAAGGAATCAACCATGCATGCATTATCCACCGGAATCATAGCGTATTACAGTCCATTCAGTTCATTCTTTGATTAATTAAAGCAGGATTTTTGAAAGTGATGTAAAGTCGCATAAATGAAATGGACATGTCTTTGATATATAAGTTACTACTCAAGTAAACTTGTACTGCGTGACCCTGATGGTGGCTACATGTATAAAATGTAGATAAACTCCCGATACATTAATGATTACGGGGCCTTGACTATTTACAAATAGAGGAAAGAGTGGGGAAAGCTCGGGAAAGAGCACGGAAAGAGAGATCCTATTTAATCGCAAGCTTTCCTTGGTAATAAAATGTGAGGGCTTCATTTTGCAAATCTTGTGAGGTAGATTCAAGAAAT
This sequence comes from Ophiura sarsii, assembly GCA_035610835.1. Taxonomy (NCBI): domain Eukaryota; kingdom Metazoa; phylum Echinodermata; class Ophiuroidea; order Amphilepidida; family Ophiuridae; genus Ophiura; species Ophiura sarsii. The sequence continues at coordinate 41,347,044 of CM069458.1, read as the reverse complement.
TAAATACCCGCGAACTGACAACTTAGCATTGGAAGTAAAAGTTAAATTTCCAGATTCTCAAAATTAAGTGCTCTCTTAAATACATGTAGCAGTAATTTTAAATTCGCGAAATAAAGTATCCACAAAATTCAAGTTGAAGTACCCATTTAAAGGTAGATGACCCGATCACATTTTCGTAACACAGAATTATTTCAAACATACGGAGATTTTCATATTATATGAAAGCTCGTATTTTTCTCATCATCATACTGAAATTTGACGGCCTAAATCAGTATAATTACGGAGAAATCGATGAAATAACGTCGAATTACCGCGAATGGTGGTAACCACCGATATAATTTGTGTACTACTCAATGGGTACAGTTCACAGCATCTTGTGCGTCTCAAATAAGAACCATTAGAGCTATGCAACTCAAACTTTGGAACACGACTTTTTTAAGGATGACCTTTCATGTAGAATAGAAAACTTCAAGTTGAAAATCGGAACATCTACCTTTAATGTCCTTCTCTGAAAGTGTCAAACCGAGCCATTTCAAGTGGCTAGTTGAATGTTATTTATAATACATGTACAATTAGGTAACAAACAATACAGACATCTAAATTTGCATCACTGCCCATTGCTCTTTATCAGTGTGGTGCAGTACTGTGGTGTTATCGACGATTCTTTTTCCCTCCTTTAAACGATAGAAAAAAAGAAGCGAGCTTTCCCCACGCTTTCCTCGAATTTGTCCTCTATTTATTTGTAAAAAGGCAAGGGCCCTAACAGTAATGATTAGTTTAGCATGTTTTATCATACACATGCATAACATTGGGGATGGGTAGGGGGGTGGGGGAATTGCATAGGTGCCCCCCCCCCCCCCCCCCCCCCTCCCCACTTTATAATGGTGTCGTGACAATTCCCATTTATTGCATGCACTGAGGATACTTTCATTAAGTTTCCATTATCATTATTATTATTTTGGATAAAATCTAATAATGATATTGAAATTTAGAAATTGATACAGGCACCTGGTACTGACCTAGAAAAAGTTAATATAATTTTATTAAATTTTGAAATATAATTAACATTTAAATCCAGTGTTATAGTCTTAAATAATGTACATTTTAGAGTGAGGAGAAAACTTCCTGTATCGCGTCTGCACTAAAACAATAATGAGCTATCATTTTGGATTTTCACCATTGCAAATTTTACCAAATGAAACTACAAGTACAATGTACTGTTAATTTGCATAATGTGTATGTGACCATGGACTTAAGTCCATGATGTGACGAAATGAGTTACATGTCGGCAGTTTTCAAAATTTATATTTGTTCATCCCCTAACCCTACTACGTCTCACATTCACCTCACAGCCAGCACCACTTGGCTTGCGTGCGCACCAGTTCTATCTCCTGTAGCACTAAACTACGGGTATGGTCTCCGATTTTTTAGCCTGTGAAGCCCTCCTCCCGTGGCTGAGTGGTAGTATATCTCGCCTGTCACGCGGCCGACCCGGGTTCAATTCCCGGGGCCGGCGGACATAATTTTTCCCATTTTTTATTTAACACCCCGCCCCCTGTTCTTCGTTCCATCCCCACTGCCACGTTCTAGGGTTAGGGTTAATACGACACCACACAGTGCATTTCTATAACCCTAACCCTACTACGTCTCACATTCACCTCACAGCCAGCACCACTTGGCTTGCGCGCGCACCAGTTCTATCTCCTGTAGCACTAAACTACGGGTATACATGGTCTCCGATTTTTTAGCCTGTGAAGCCCTCCCCCCGTGGCTGAGTGATAGTATATCTCGCCTGTCACGCGGCCGACCCGGGTTCAATTCCCGGGGCCGGCGGACATAATTTTCCCCATTTTTTATTTAACCCCCTCCCCCTGTTCTTCGTTCCATCCCCACTGCCACGTTCTAGGGTTAGGGTTAAAAGGCAGATGGAATATGCTACAGTATGGTCCAAACTCCACTAAAATTGAATTTCTAGTTTTGAAGTTACAAAAAAAATTATAAACTGAAAAACAAAGTAAAGCATAAGAATTTGTGACTTCATTTTGCCTGTTAACTCAAAATCATTATTCCCGACATCCGACTCATTCCGGTTGATCGCGTCACATATACTGAAAAGTTGACCCTTTTAAACGGGCGGGTTTCCTCTGGCCGTATGTTTTTTTCCGGGGTGCTCAAGGCCGATCCACCATGACCCAAGCGAAAAAGCATGTTCTTCCCTTTAACCTATACACCTTTTTACACCACACTAACCGGAAGCTTAGAACCAAAATGTGACGTCACAAACATCGCGCAAAGCATTCAGTATTCCGTTTTGGGTTAGGTTTATTGCAAGCAACTTTAAATGTCCGACCAAATCATCTTCCATTCGAAGGAAACGTGTACCGTATTATCCCTATTAAGCGCCCAGGGCGTTTAATAGCAAAGTCATTTTGGGTGGGCGCTTATTAAGTTACCTTTTTTTAAACTAATTTATCGTAAACACTCGTCAAATTCGGCAAGGTTGCACTAGCGGAAAACCATGTGCGATCAAAAAGTTGTAAACTGATTAAAATGTTGGGGGAAAATCAACATTGCGGCGTCGCAGTGGTCTCACTGTGGCCACATTACATGACGTCAATGTTCCGACAAGCTTCAAGTGTCCTTCCGAAAACTTCGTTTATTCTCTGTAGTTTTGAGCATGCGCGATTTTGTATTTTAGTCATGAATGAAAAACAAAGATGGCGGCTCGCATCGGCGAGACCGGGCGGCGGCAGAGATCGAACCAGGTTTACTGATACTGCTTTACTGAAGGACGCTGTGGCGAAATATGTTGTTGTACAGTGCTACGGTAATTGAAAAGGTAGGCGCTTATAAGGGATTGTTTGTTGGTAGTCAATGAGAAAAACAGGGGTGGGCGCTTATAAGGGCATGGGCGCTTAATAGGGATAATATGGTACACAAAAAGTAGTCAGGAGAATCGGCAGCCAGCGCGAACGTTAATGATGATCAACAAATTCGGCATCGTGCTTATTTTACGTTATGATCCGGAAAAAAGAGCTCTAGTACAATGTACGTACCGTTATCTTGTGGGTGCCACAACTAGATGAAGGTCAAAGGTCACCTACAAATCATTATTACCCTACTGTACATTGATCTAAGCTAAAAACTGCTGTTACTGCTCCCAATTTAAGAACCGCTATCAACTGAAGAACTGTCCCGTGGGGTACTTCCACAAGTGTTTCTCTTTTCAATAGTAGTATATATGCAGGGCAAAATTTGTTTAACATATTTATTAACCTATATAGTGAAATGTTAACCCTTAAGCGAGAAAACAACACCACCCTGTTTTATATGGAACGCATTTCTATTAAAATTAGTGATTAATACATTTGGTGTTTTCATCACATATTCATGATCGAACATCTTTCATCGATCATCTTTTCACTTCATTTTTCGAACATTTTATTGAAAATTATTCCGTCGAAAACATTTTACCGAATAAATTTCTTCGAGTAAATTTCATCGAGTAAATTTCATAGAATAAATTTCATCGAAAAAATGTCATCGAAAAAATGTCATCGAAAATATTTGATCGAGTAAATTTGATCGAGGGAATTTGATCGAGTAAATGTCATCGAACAAATGTCATCGAGAAAATGCCATCGAGAAAATGCCATCGAGAAACGTCATCGATGAAATGTCGTCGAGTATGTCGTCGATGAAATGTCATCGAACAAATGTCATCGAACAAATAGTATCAAACAAATTTCATCGCTCAAATTTGACGTCTTGACGTCGATGCGCGGTCAATGACCCGTCACACAGGCTGTGTATAGTCATATAGTATCTTTCTGGTACCAATCTGTCTGGAATGGCGGCGAATATGGATGTATGTAGCCGGTCGAGGTGGTAGAGCTCGTTGCGATACAAATGCTGAAGATTTGTCAACTTTTTGCGACATGGGATTCACTCGGCGAGAGCTCAGCGCTTTATTTAACGTATCAGAATCTACCATTGGAAATAGGTTGAGGCAGTTTGGTTTAAGAACCATCGACAGATGGCCGCGTAATTTGACCCCATTTGACCATTCCTTGCAGGTGGCCAAATTGTCCAGCCCTGGCAAATTTGCCAGTGCACTGGCAAATATACCCGCTAAGTTAATCCAAAAGTAGCGCCTCCACACAAAAAAAGGCATATTCTACCCTTCATATATCAATTGTTTAACTCAATATTTCGTGTCGCTTCAAAAAAATCTTGGTTGCGTTTTGCCAGAAAAATGATGAAATTTCAGTCATTTTGTGGCAAGTGGACATTTTGCCAGTATTTATAGTTAATCCAAAAGTAGCGCTTCCACACACAAAATAGCATCTTCTATCCTTCATATATCGATAGCTGAACTTGATACCAAAATATTTTGCGTCGCTTCAAAACAATTCATGGTTACGTTTTACAAGAAAAAATATTCAATTTCAGTTATTTTTGGCAAAAACTATTTTTGAAATTTCATTTTCAAGCTTTCATTGAAAGTGCACTATTACATTTAACAAACAGGGATTAATACTGATAGCTTTACTAATACCTAAATATTTTGTGAAACTTCTAAAAATAATTTGTTTACTGGAATGAAAATAAATTAAATTTCAGTCATTTTGCCACCACAAATCAATCATTTTTGAATTTTTGATTTGTTTCAAGATTTGATTGAAATGATAATTGTTGGATATTGACATAGGAAAACTCACCTTGTTTAATGATGAGGATACCAAATACAATCTCATTCATCACACCTACACTGTACATCATCAACAACATAGTCACAATTTTGACTGTTTGTAATATTAAAAATGGATAAGATGAAGAATTTGATTTGGTATTCAAAAATGTAATTTGATATAAATAATGATTAATATTTAAATATTATTCAAGATGTTTAATTATATTAGCAAAAACAAATAGATTAAATCACGTTAGTAATGCACACACCAATCCCCTCCCCCACCACAAACCCATCCCACCCCATCCCACCACAAACCCACTCAACCCCAACCACAAACCTACTCCACCTTCCCACAATGCCCCCCCCCCCCACATCCAATCCCCACCACAAACCCTTCCCCTCCCATTCACAAAACCCCTCTACCACCACAAAACCCCTCTTCCACCACAAACACCCTACCCACCCCACGGCCTACCCTCCCAACCCCACGGCCTACCCTCCCCCACCCCATGCATCCACGCCACCACAACCCCCTCCCCATCACAATCCCCACCCTAAACCCCTCCCCTTCCCAACCCCACCACAAACCCCTCCCCCACCACAAAACACCTCCCCCACCACAAAATTCCTCCCCCACCACAAACACACTACCCACCCCACCCCATTCATCCATGCCACCATCCCCCTTCCCCACCACAAACCCTCTCCCCAGGGCCATCCCATCCCCATTCGCCACCACAAACCTCTGCCCTCCACCACAACCCCTCCCTACCACTAACCCCCCTCCCCAATCACAAACACCCTCCCCACCACTAACCACCACAACCACAAATACCGTCCCCATCACTAACCCCTCCCAACCACAACCACAAATACCATCCCCATCACTAACTCCCTTCCCAATCACAAACACCCCCCCCCCCTCCCCCCAATTACAAAAATCACATGGTATCGTTGTGCCACCCATCACTCCAAAAACTTTTTTAGAATAGACAACACTTTTGCTTGATGCTGAATGGATGTCTCTGATGACACACCCCTTGTATTTCATTGGCCACTACGCGAATAGTGAAGAGGGTAGGGGTGTGCGAACTGAACGGTCGCCGAAATTGGGGTCTTAGAGAACTGGATTCTTATACAAAATTGTGTCTTATAAACTGAATTTTAGGCCAAATTTAGCCTTATGAACTTATATTAATTTGAGGCTACATAACTCAAATTCATAAGATTTTTACACATTTTATGATTTTTGGTTGAATTTGGGGTCTAAGGGAACTGCCAATGGATGAAAAGGGGGTCTTATGGAACTGCCAGTGGGGATGAAAAGGGGGTCTTACGGAGCGGCCGAAAGGCGTGAAGGGGTCTTGACAGCCGCACTCAATCTCAAACCCAAAATCACAAAATGTTCTGGCATCTCTTCAACAAGTATCAGAATTTGCTTAATTAACAGGAAATCAAACATTTTACTCCATTGGAACAATTATTTTGGGTTTCAAATATGAAAAATAGTGAATTTATTACGCATTTTGTGTTGCTGGCCGAATTTGCCCACTAAATCGGTGGGACAATTTGGCCACCTGCTAGGACTGAAGCAACATTGAACATTGCACAGAAATATTCATGCATCAAATCTGTGAATTACAATTATTTGCGTTCTTAAAAGTTAACTAAAATCTTTGATTAAACTTGTTATCTTCTTCAACATCCCGCCATACCATGCATACGAAAACATGTTCAAGATAGCTTGTATGCCCAATCATGACGTGTTTACTCGACGGGGGTCATTGACGCACGACTGCTGATCGATGACAAAAGACCGATAAAATATTTTCGATGACATTAATTCGGGGAAAAATTCGGGTCTTCGATACAATTTAATTTATGAAATTCATTCGGTAAAATATGTTCGATGGAATTTCCTCGATAGAATGTATTTGATGAAATATTTTCGATGACATATTCGGTAAAATAACTTCGATACAATTTCTTCAATAAAATTCATTCGGTATTCGATGACATTTCCTTGATAAAATTTATACGATGAAATATTTTCGATGACATTGATTCGGTAAAATTTCTTCGATAAAATTTCTTCGATGAAATTCAATCGGTAAAATGTATTTGAGAAAATGTATTCGATGGAAAATATACGATAAGATTTCTTTGATAACATTACATCAGTACTTATCAATGAAATCTCAAAAATCAGGTGAAAAACCGGTTGATGGAAGCTGTTCGAGCATAAATACGCGATGAAAAGATCAAATATTTTAATCACTCATTTTAATAGAAATGCGTTCCATAGTTTTACGGGTCCATGCAAAATCGGCCAGTTTTTTGCCGGAAATCTACCGAAATTTCTGTTTTCCCAAATTTAAAAAAAATAAATTAAAAAAGATTATTGCAGATTTTTGTGACATTTTAGGTAAACAAATAAAAAATGAAACCCTGACCGACGACCATATGTCCGTTCGCCCGTAAAATGGTGTTGTTGTTTTTTGTGGACAATTAGTTTAAAGGTAGATGTTCTGATTGCTGGCCCGATTTACAACGTGATGTTTTCTATTTTACATGGAAGGTCATCCTTAAAATTGTCACATTCCAAAGTTTGAGTTGCATAACTCCAATGGTTCTTATTTAAGAAGCACAATGTCGCATAAAATTTGCCCATTGAGTAGTACACAAACTGGCTGGTGGTTAACCACCTTTGGCAGTAATTCCCCACAGTTTAGCCCATAATTTCTGGAACATTTCTAGCCCCTAAGATTTTACAGACATAAATATGGGGATTCTTCTGATATCAAAATATCTTGATGTTAAAAAAAATCATAGCCCAAAAAGTGATCATAACATACACCTTTAACACTGAGATCACAACTTCTTAAAAAATAAAAAGAACAGTTTTGAACACAATCTAGTAATCTACCTTTAAAAAGCAAATTGAATATTAAATGTGACTTTGACATTTATCTTCTATCAATATTCACGCACAGATTTACAATGAAAGCAGACAACGACGCTATTGCAGAGAGCTACTGTATCTTTTTTAAATAAGAAAATATGTGTCTTGCAGAGAGCCGAGATCAGGGACCAGATTCACATCAAGTGCAAGGCGCAACCAATTTTCCAGAAGTCGGATTAGGTCCCAAAAAAAAGTTGAAATAGAGTGAAAATAAACTGTTCGCTAGCGAACAATCTATTTTCAACCAGGTGTGCAACCACCTTTGGTAGTAAAATAATTCACTGCATTTTGGCCTTTAAATGGAACATATCTTGCGCCAAACATTTTACAGAAATAATGAGACAAATATGGGGTTTCTTCTGATATCAAAATATCTTGATGGGCAAAATAAATCCTAAAGTGATGCGAAAAATCAACCATTAATCGAGGCATTGCTTTAATTACTGCTCAAATAAATACCCACCCAATTAAGGAAATGTCAAACTTTATAATTTACTCTCTAAACTTATTAAAATTCAAATATATTATTTAAGCTGTTTCTTTATGAAAACGCTCCTACATGTACATGTGTTAAAACAAGAAATCGTAATGAACAAAGTGATTTTATAGTTAAATATCTCCATCCATATCAAATTTAAGCATTATTTTAAAATGATTATATCATTTGAAAATGTTTTTAAAAAAAATCTGACTGACTGATCATCACCCTGATCGACCCTACACTTCGAAGGGGGTATATGCGATCTGTGCGCATTTGCCTGTAGCCGCCTATATAAGGCAACAACAAAAAAGTTGACTTGCCCTTTCCGACCGACCCGAATTTTCGGAAATCTAGGGTCGCTATTTTTTTATATATTTTTTTTTCAAAAAAAAAGGAGAACAAATGTTTAAAAAAATGAAAGAAGCACACAACAATAAAGAAAGATGAAAACGTGTTTTTGAGTAGTATCTGCTTGTTTAAAAATCATTAAAAAATCAACAAAAATCAACAAAAAAAATCAACAAAAAATAATCTTTAAAACGTGTTTTGTGTAGTACCTATCTCCCTGTAAAATTTAAAATTAAAATTAAAAAAATCAGACCGTCCGACCCAGACTCTGGCCCTGAAAGGGCAAGTCAACTTTTGTTTGTGGCCTAACTGAAGTGAAATGATTTTGATGATCTCATGAAGATAATAATTAGTTAAAAGCGCTTTGGGACTGCCCTGGCACGATGGAAAGCGCTGTATGGGCACTATGTCCATTATTGTATTTGTTATTTATCAAACCACTTTTTTTTTTTCTTGGCCTAATGGTTTAATATATAACGTGTGGGTCAAGTTTCTTTCCCATTGAAAACCTGATCCATCTGCTGATTGCAACACTGACAATGAAGATACCTGAGCCACAGGACAAATTTTAAGTGATTGGACAGACAAATTCATTAACCGAACACTATAGCTGTTGATTGAGATACACAGACTACAAGGGTGCTGAAATCTCAAATTCAGGATTCTTTTTACCTTTTGAAAATGTTAAGAATGAGGTACTGTAAACATGGACATTTTCGTGCCACATACATTTTTCCACTTTTCGCACTCCACGCAGCTACAGCGAAAATAAAAACATGCAAGCATATTAATTTTGTGTATAAGTCTATGTAATGAATTTTCAAATCGCGAATTTAAAAACAAACTAAATAGCTGAAAATTGGCAAATCGTGAAAATGTAATCGCGTGAAAATTAGCCCTTTTACATTATGTATTATAACTGAAATTGGTTGCTGGCAGCTCACGTAGCCTTGGTTCAAGGCGACACCTACCCCACCCACCCCCACCCCACCCCATCTCCCCACCCCACCACACACATCCCCCACCTCCACCCCACACATCCCACCACCTCCCATCCCACACATGCCCCACCCCACAACCACACCTCATCCTGACCTAACTTGTGAACAAGTTGCATCCCCACCCTGACTCGTATGACGTTGGCTAGCGAAAGGGGGTGACCCAGAGCATGGGCCCCATAATTTGTACAAAATATTGGGTCCTGTGATTTATGGGTCCAAATCCAGGCTCCAGGAAATAGTATATAAACTTCCAGGGGCATTGAGAGATTGCAGAAAATAATGAAATTTGGTAAAAAGGGAATTGTTTTAATAGAACCCTGAAGTGTAATGATTTATGGAAAAACGGGTGAATAATGGCGCTAGATTGAAATTTGGTTGAAGCAAGTTATTGTGGTGATTGATGCTGATAATTTCGATGTGATCTACATTGAAATTACCAAATTGTGAAATTTTCCATGATAGACGGCGAATTATGGTACTGTATTATCCCTATTAAGCACCCAGGACCTTATAAGCGCCCACCCTTGTTTTTCTCAATGACTACCAACAAACAATCTCTTATATAAGCGCCCACCTTTTCAAATGGTCAGCATCCTCAAAAGACCACTTGTACATATTCATTTAATACATGAAATGGTCAGCCTCCTCAAATGACCAATTGTACATTTGTTCGTTAGTACGTCAAGTGGTCAGCTTTCTCAAATTACCACTTGTACATTATATAACTTAGTACATCAAATGGTCAGCATCTTCAAATGACCATCAAATGGGCAGCATCTTCAAATGACCATCAAATGGTCAGCATCTTCAAATGACCACTTGTACATTTTATTTAGTACGATAAATGAGTCATAAAAAGGTAACATAATACGCGCCTACCAAAATGACTTTGATAACCGCCCTGGGCGCTTAATAGGGATAATACGGTAAATGCATAGATGGTAGTAGAACTATTATGCCTAAGTATAATAGGTAGTGCCAAAAAACTGATTTTTAGACAAATTGAGGGCGCACTCCCATACATATCTCTCAGTGCCCCTAGTTAGTAGGTTGGAATTGTTTGTTCCTGCAATTGCTGCATACATAAGTACCGTATTATCCCTACTAAGCGCCCAGGGCGGTTAACTAAGTCATTTTGGGTGGGCGCTTATTTGTATACTGATTTACTCAAATTACCACTTGTACATTATATAAATTAGTACATCAAATGGTCAGCATCTTCAAATGACCATCAAATGGGCAGCATCTTCAAATGACCATCAAATGGTCAGCATCTTCAAATGACCACTTGTACATTTTATTTAGTACGATAAATGAGTCATAAAAAGGTAACATAATACGCGCCTACCAAAATGACTTTGCTAACCGCCCTGGGCGCTTAATAGGGATAATACGGTAAATGCATAGATGGTAGTAGAACTATTATGCCTAAGTATAATAGGTAGTGCCAAAAAACTGATTTTTAGACAAATTGAGGGCGCACTCCCATACATATCTCTCAGTGCCCCTAGTTAGTAGGTTGGAATTGTTTGTTCCTGCAATTGCTGCATACATAAGTACCGTATTATCCCTACTAAGCGCCCAGGGCGGTTAACTAAGTCATTTTGGGTGGGCGCTTATTTGTATACTGATTTACAAAGTTGTTGACCGTCAAGGTTGCAAAATTCAACAACCTTTACGTCCCAAGAGTGCAAAATTCAATGTTTGCAATTCAAGATGGCGGCCTCCACGAATGACAATAAACACGAAACGTGCGTATTTCGGATGGTTTCTGTTGCTGTTTGAAGGCATAGCACATGGTTTAAGTTCACTTTTGGATCACAAACAATATGTCAAGTATGTCTGAAGTTAAAATAACCACCATTTCCTCTTTATTTTCAAGCAATTTGTAGTCCGAGACTTAGTGTGATGTGAGTAACTTTTAAGTAAGCTTATTTTTTGGGTGGGCGGTTAATTAGTATATATTTTTTAAGTCACCTGAGAAAAAGGGGGTGGGCGCCTATAAGGTCCTGGGCACTTAATAGGGATAATACGGTAAATACAATCATACATTATGATATTCAAACATCAATACCAGCAAAATTGTATTTATGGTACAAAATGAAACTTAAGGGCTGAAATCGAAAGAGAAAGGTCTTTCACCCTTTGTATAAAAGGTGAGTGAAATTAAAATTGTATCTACATCTATGGTATAACATGAACATGACTAAAATGAAAGTGAAAGATTTTTCACCTATTGTATAAAAGGTGTAAAAGGTGAGTGAAATTAAAATTGATTCTACATCTATATGGTACAAAATGAACGTGGCTTTGTATAAAAAAGTTAAAATGATATTGCATCAGGACAAATTTAATTTAGTTTAGCTCCAGTATTATAATGAGGCTCAGGGTGTGGGTGGTGTGTGTGTGTGTGGGGGGGGGGGGGGGTACACTCATACTCACTTGTCAGTAGGCATGTGTGTGATACTGCATCCCGATATTGTTGTGATTTCAATCGATACCTATTAGGGATGCACCAATTGATACTCGGGGGGGATGGAAGTTTTCAAAAAAAACACCTTTGCCAACTATCCAGGGAAAAAACGAAACTTTGCTTACCAACCAGGAAAAAAAAAGTTGACCCAATGCTGAGTAAAAAAAATTTTGGTTTTTTGGTGGACAAGTTAACTTGGACACCTTAGTTTTCAAAAGTGGTTGTAATAAAATCCGAAAATACCGCCAAATTCAGTTATTCAGTGCGAAATTAGTACTTTAATGATATTTTATATTAAATGTGTCTATTACCGTAAATAAAATGGTGCTTTAATTGACAATGTAGCCTTTAAATAAATAAATAATAAATATCACATTTTAATTTTCGATTTAGTTTATTGAGTGGATAAACCAGAGAGTCTCAATGATGTATATCCGTTGTAACTTCCAAAAGTAATGAGAACGTGTGGTGCAGCGGTTGCGTCCTGCGCTTGCCACACGGAGGACATGAGGTCAATTCTGCTGAGAGCCACATTTCTTTTGTATAATACATTGGTACTTTTTGATGTTCTATTATATTAATTACTTACAATATATCATTAGTTTATTTATTAACGAGACTCTTTTTTTTTATCTATTAATATTTTTTGTTTTTTTTGTTTAATGAATATAAATTATCACGATTTTCTTTTTTTGATTCGGCTGTTGTGTTGTGATGTTCGTGATTTATTTTTACAAAACGATTGACTATTTTAGTATTATAATAATTATCCTGGCGCCCCGGGAAATCCAATTTATTTTGTTGCATTTTTGAATTTGTCATAAATTACGTTTTTCTCGTAATTAATAAACATTGGAATTTAAATTAAATTATAAATTATGATATTTTTTCTTTCAATTTTTTTTCCTCTTGCCGACTTCCACAAAATTCAACAGATCCATTCCAAGTCTTCTCATCCTTTTGACACTAAAAACACTTGTCCACCCAGTTTTTTAGAAGACCTTGTTTTTTGACTCACCCAACTCAATGTAGAGAAAAACATTAAAACCTTAAAAAAAAACACCTTTGCCCCCCCCCCCCCCCCCCCCCAAGGCGGCGTAAGAAAAAGAAATGTTGCCGACTTCGGTGGCAACAAAAAATCCGCCTGACCCCAAATTCCATGCACCCCCCTGAAAATCAAATGGTGCCTTCCAATATGATACTCCAATACCCTGACTTCAAAACATTGAAATTCAGCGCTCTCTAATTGACAAGAATCAGACTTACACACAACCCAGTCTAATAGAAGCTACCATTTGCTTTGTGACAAACAAGGAACAGAGGCATACATTTTTGTAGTGTGCTGGCACCTGTATAAGAAAATTAGACCCATTTCATGAATTAGGCCCCCCCCCCCAAAAAAAAAAAGAGTTGACTTGCCCTTTCCGACCGACCCAAATTTTCGGAAATCTAGGGTCGCTATTTTATTTTATTTTATTTTTTTCAAAAAAAAAAAAAAAAAATTGAAAAAAAAAAAATTTGTTGTTGAAAGAAGCACATAACAATAAAAGAAAGATGAAAACGTGTTTTTGAGTAGTATCTACTTGTTTAAAAAAAAATAAAAAAAATAAAAAAAATAAAAACGTGTTTTTGTGCAGTAAATTTTCAAAACATTTCAAAAAAAAATTTAAAAAAATCCGACCGTCTGACCCTGACTTTGACCCTGAAAGGGCAAGTCACTTTTCTTTTTTTTTGGCCTTAGAAGAACGCTGGAGTTTGACTATTTTTTATGCATTGTGGAATTTGGAAGTGGAAAGATGTTTTAAAAAAGTTGAACGTTTCAAATACCCAAATCTTTACTTTAAAAAGCTGCAATATTTAGTATGATATTTAAAGTGGTGTTTTTGTTACCAAACACTGGCCCACGCACTTGGGGCTAAATATCTCTGAATCGCCTGTTCAGAGTTCAGCAATTTCCTTTTCAACAACTGGAATCCTTGCGTAGAGTAGGGGAGGTGGGGGTTAGTTGGAACACAAGGTTAGGTGAAACATTGAGATTGTGGATGGCAGCTGATGGGTACACCCCAGTGGGGGGGGGGGGGGGCTACTTACCTAATACGGTATACGGGGATGTGCCGCTCTAATGGGTCGTTTTTTGCAAAAAATCCCTAAACATGGGGTATGATTTTGTGCTGGAAATCCCTAATAATGGGGTCACTTTTTACAAATGGGTCTATTTTCGCGAAGATTTTGTCTATTTTTCCAATAATTTGCGAAAATTGGGTTTATAAAGACGCCAAATCCTTAGGAATGGGTACAGTTTTTTTCCAAAATCATCCTTAGAAATGGGTAGGGGCTTTGAATCTCCAGCGGCACACCCCCGACCAAACCAAATCCGAGTACCCCCCCCCCCCCCCCCCCCAGGGTACACTGACCTGAATGGTAGGACTTTATGAATTAATTATACGCCTGAAACAAATCTTTAGTGTTCCAACTATTGTAATACCACTTAATTTTGCTAGAGAAGTGGCTTCGAGAAACTAAGTACCTGTGAAACTGACAATTTTGCATTGAAAGTAACAGTAAAATGTCCTGATTCGCGAAATTAATTGCAGTAATTTTAAATTCACAAAATAAAGTATCCGCGAAATAAAAGTGTTTTACAGTAACTTCATGTTTCAACTAACCCCCCCCCCCATCTTCCCCATATTGAGCTTTTAGTTGCATTCATGCAGTATTTAAAAAAAGCCCAAAGTTCAAACAAAATTGTGACGAATGAGGGAAAATTGCCTAGGTATTCAGTCATAGCAAAGGTATGTCCACTTTATTCTTTACAGAAAATAAACCTATTGTAAGCAACATCCTTGTTCAAGGTTTTTTGAACAGGCCTCAAAATAAGAAATGGAGAGGGCATGCAATTTTAATAAGGCAATTTAAAAGGGGCACCAAATTTCTCCAAGGCAATTATGTACTTTTGAAAACAGCCAAAAATTGAGGGTATCAAGGCAACTAGGTGGGGCATCGCAGGCAATTGCATTCGATACCTTCGATTAATTTGAGCCCTGTTTTTAAAAATGGTTTTTCGTTGAGTATATGTATCTTTGACAAAAGTGGTTTCTGAGCAAAGAGTACTTTCAAACGGAGTACATGAGTGCCATCCCACCTGCCCTAGATATCTAATACTAAACTGTAAGGCAAAAAAAAAAGAGTTTGTCTCAGATGACCTGCGCGCATTCCCGAAACCGCCCGCGTTAGCTATTTTTTAAGTGTTTTTTTTCCCCCCAATTTTTTTTCAATTTTTTTTTCATTTTTTTCTTCAATTTTCTCAAAAAAATCTTGCAAAATCCAACTTTTTGACCAAACAAATAATGATCAGTTCTAAATTGAAGAAAAAAAAATCAACAAAAAAAATCCGCAGACCGCATTAGATATTCAGTCTCTCATTTGTCATTTAAGACAAACTTTTTTTTTGTTGCCTAACATTTTGTAAAATGTTGTGTCTGTCTTGGTTCTTAGGATTCAGTGGCGTGTCCCGGCGCCCTCGTTGACAAATCATTCTGGGAATTGGGCGTCTCATTCGGGAAAATTGCAATTTGTATTGGGTTTTATTTAATTTTCCAAATTTGGCGTAATTTAAAAAGGTCCATGTTTTACCCCGAGGTCCACTTGCTTAATAGTGAAAACCTTTTCACTATCTCTACAGTTTTCCGAAGTGATTGAATTTTATTTGGTGCCGATTTTGGGTAAAACCATATAGGGGTCATGGATACGGATATATGTAGCCTTCCCCCCTCCCTACCCACCAACCCGCCCCTATTTATGAAATCCTGACTGGATTTAACTTTGTAGCCAATTTGGTTTAGACATGATGTATATCATAATTGTGCTGATCTGTAAACATGATACGGTACCTGATCCATGAAACTGATACAAACATAACATAACATAATAACGAATCTTGTAATTGCAATGCTGTTAGAACTTCGTTTGACGTCATACATTGAAAAGAGGCGGGTTAAGTTTCCATTTTATATTTTATTACTTAAAAGTGTTAGGCCACAAGAAATAAAGAAACTGGTTGATCACCTGCTATTAATGATTATTTTATGGAAAAAGTAAATATTTTCTTCAATTAATGGCAATGATTTTTTTTTTGTAATGTGAAAACCAATCATGCATGTTTTATATTAAATGGTAAGAGATGGCTAACTTGGAATGGTTTAAAAGTAAAGGCATGCGTCCACTAAAAATAAAGGCCTGCATCCTCCTGGAGAGGTAATCTTATTACAACTCTGTAAAACAACAACTCTGTTCTACTACTAGCAAACGAGCCTCTCAGGTAGGGTCGGTTGGACGCTTTTATTATTTTCAAACATTTCATGAAACAGCCACGGAGTCAGACATTTAGGGTGGGGGTGCCGCCGAGTCAAAAAATTGAGAGCAGGGGGGGGGGGGGGGGGGTAAGTAGTGGTATCCCCAAACCAGCGCGCACACAAACAAAATTGAACTTGATGACGGCCGACGCTGTCAGGAAATATTTGGTACATTTTCAGGGAATTTTCAAAAAAATTCAAAAATTTCTAAACATTATATTTTGTGTGGAAAATTCCCCCAAAATGTGTTTTTTATCGTTCCATTAGCACTGTGATGCATTATAAACACAAGAACAGATCAATCATCGGACACTTGAACAACAATTTTAATTAAATGGGGACATGTATCTGATACCCGGCCTCATTCTGACTTATCCACATTGATACCCTGTTTTGCAAAATGAGTTTTTTGACTGAAAATATGGCATTTCCAATTTCCACCGGGTGCATGGATGAAAATTGATTGCTGTCTCACTCGCAGAAAGCGATAACATTTGATTACTAATTTGATATATAGGTCGCAACTTTTTATTCCAGTTGAGACAATGAAGGATCAAATATCAACTGCTGACTGCAAACAAAGACTGCTACGAATATTCATTCCTGCCTAAAGCAGTCTCTCAGCGTGTTTTTACTGAAGTAATATCAAAATAAAGACGGCTTTTGCCTGCTACTGGATTAAAACCCCTCTCCCCCCCCCCCAAAAACACACTTTCCCCTGGATTTTAGCCACCTTTTATCCTTCAAAACGAATGATAATAGCAGTTGAAACCGGCTAAGAAAAGCCGTCTTTCGCCAGTATAAACATGCACGGTTCCAGCTCAGCGCGTTTGCCAGTGGAAAGCGGAAATTGGTATGATCATGTGTCAATTATTGTGTAGCAACTTTCAACACATCACAAACAGGCACGCTGCCATTAGACACACACACAAATTAAATCACTGCGCCGATATTAATATTAAACATGACATTTTCGTGGATGTTTGAGCGAGAAAAAAATGTTAAAAAGACATCAGACTAGCGCACTGTGCATATCGTACGATAAGCGCCATTTTGCTAGTCTGTCAATACCATAATGCATTGCAAGTGACCTGCTGACGACCTTTGCCCTGGCATTTATTATAATGCGGACAGCTGCAGCCGGCAAGTTTGTCTGTCCATGGTCTGTCGGACCGCAATAAAAACACAACACTCACGTGAGCAACCGGCTTTTATCCGGCTTTTTGTTAGACGGATAAAATCCGGTTAGCTTAATAAAAACACGCTGTCTGACTGGAACAGTCTCCCACACTCGATTGTGCAGATCACTACCGGGTGGTTCAAACAAAAGTTGACCCAAGTTCAAAGTAATTTTTCAACCACATTTAAAGTTTCAGATAATTCCTGTTTGCTTAGTCTTAATCAGCAGTAAGTTTTGAAATTATCCTGAAAAGATGGCACGTTTAGCTTGTTTGGTTCTTCAGATATGGTTCATTACAGAAAACATACAAAACTGACTTGTCCACGGGAGCGTTATTTAGTTTTTGTCTTAAACAAAACAGCATGCTCTAGTTTCAGAATTGAAAAGCCCGCCCTGACAAAGTATCCCAATCTCTATGCTTATGTGCCATTCACATTCAGCAAAGAAACGTAGATACGTATAGGTAGGTAATGTCAAGCACCAGACAGATGTCTATGTCTCCTTGTTCTTTTTCTCCTATTTTTACAATTTGTGACCAATCGTATGTAAGTCCACTTTGTGCATTCCATCTCTACTAAAGGACGCTCCCGTGGCCAAGACAGCTTTGTGCATGCTTTCTGTAATGAACCATATCTGAAGAACCAACCTAGATAAATGTACCATCTTATCAGGATAATTTCAAAACTTACTGCTGATTAAGACTAAGCAAACAGAAATTATCTAAAACTTTAAATGTGGTTGAAAAATTACTTTGAACTTGGGTCAACTTTTTTTTGAACCACCCGGTAGTCCGCCTGCCTTCATGTGTGCATTCATCAAGCACCTCAACCAACAACCAGACAATATACCGTTCTGCGCACACCACTCCCTGTTCATTTGGCTCCACAAGGAACGGTGAACAGTATTCCTGCAGTACAGATACAGATATATAAAAATACCAAAAAACAGCAGTGATTAGTATCATAGTTGTTATAAACTGTAGATTGAATGTTTTGCTATCAGCAGTATGTAGTATATAGTTCATATCAGCTGTAGATAGCATTTTGCTAACAGCAGTAGATAGCATAGATCTTATCAACTGTATATTATATGGAACTAGCAGGTACCCTCGCTACGCTCGGGTCCTCGCTACGCTCGGGTCCTCGCTAGCTGATGTATGATCTAAATTAGATTCCTGCAGGATTTGTAGCCAAATGGGCATAAAATTATAGACATGAGTTCAAAATTGTAGATTGCTGAATTATTTGTTCATTTGAAATCAACTTTGTTCATAGAAATCTGAGTTTTGTGCTATCTTTAAATCTCGAACCCAATTTCAATTATAGGCCTACCCCATTTTGGGGGAAACAATGTTGCAGTTACCCCATACACCCCAACATGTTATACCCCAGATGCTGGTCGTATCCAGATTATCATGTAAGGGAAGCGCGGATGTGCCCGCTAGAAGATAGTGTGCAGTTAATAATCAAAGCGTATAGGATAGGCTATTGTGATAGCAATTATAGTGTAAGTCCTTGATACTCCAGCGGCCCTTAATACTAATATCAGTGCCATGATGCCCGTAATAATCCAGGGATCTTAATAAGCCCTACCCAGATACGCTAAATATTATTATAGGTAACCCAAATGAGACATGAAATAACTACTCACATGACTCGAGCAGGTGTCTTACTCTTTGATCAGGTAGGTCCTACCCCATACATCCTTAAAATCCAGTTATTCCACCCCATACTCCAGGTACACCACGTGCCCTATATATAATCCAGACAGGTCTACCCATGTGTTCATACTATGTAGGCCTAGGATTTGAAAGGTGGGGTTAATGAGGCGGTGGAAGGGGGGGGTCGAGGGGTTGTGACCCCTTGATTTCACGAACATTTGTCAAGTTTCCCATAGAACACGTATATTAAATAGGTCCTCGACGCCATTGGTTTTATTTAGTGGGGCCTTAAGTTTTATAGTTGGCGGGAGGCGAGGTCTCACCATGATCACTTTGTACCCAGTTCAGTGAGCCATCCGTTTATTTTATTTTTCGGCCTATTGACATTAAATTATTTATCCAGTAGGCTTATTATGATGTAGGCCTAATACGTAGGTGCAATTACCATGCATATTTTTGCACACCGTTCCTGTATTTAACAGGTCCTTGTTATTATAGGCCTATACCCATTTATAAAAGGTTTTCTGGCCTATCCATATTTCAGCGTCGTGGCCCGCGTTGTCGATGGGTCCGCGATGGGATTTGAGGCACTGGCAAAATGCATTTCCCCTGTATTAACTGTATTATCCTGGATGTAGGCCTACGGTTTGCGCCGGCCTTTTCCCCCAGTTCCTTCAAAGGTTTTTTGTACTGTATACCCTGGCTATGTGATTGACTTTTTGCTGTTGTCTCATCGTGCCCCGTTATCTTGTATTGTACGGTTCCACTACGGAGAAACGGATTGCTTGCTTTTACCAGTACCCAAGAACAAATTACGCTTTGTGCCACTAACGCGTGTGCACCATACGGTTTGCGCCATTATACGGTAATTTCCTAATTACGCGTGCGCCGGTAATCGCCTGATTACGCGTGCGCCGGCGATAGCCTGATTACGTGTGCGCCAGCGATCGCCTGATTACGCGTGCGCCAGCGATCGCCCGATTACGCGTGTGGTGCGCCGGTCATCGCCATGGCGTGCCCAGCGTATACGCGGCGCGTAGCAATAACGTAGCAACGGGCTAAAAAGGCCCAAATTTCACGAAATCTAACCCAAATTTTAAAAATCAAACATAAACTGGTTCGTCGTGGGACCCATACGCACTCGCACAGAAAATTTGAAGTCAATCGAAGGTGCGGAAAGGGGAGAACATCTCAGGACAGGAATTGGCAACTCCGTATTATATTATAGATGTTATGCTATCAGCAGTAGATAGTAGAGTACCTTTCAGCAGTAGATATTATTTTTGCTATCATCAGTAGATAGCATGTTTGCTATCATCAGTAGATAGCATTTTTGCTATCATCAGTAGATAGCATATTTGCTATCATCAGTAGATAGCATTTTTGCTATCATCAGTAGAAAGCATGTTTGCTATCAGCAGTAGATAGCATGTTTGCTATCAGCAGTAGACAGCATGTTTGCTATCAGCAGTAGACAGCATGTTTGCTATCAGCAGTAGACAGCATGTTTGCTATCAGCAGTAGATAGCATGTTTGCTATCAGCAGTAGACAGCATGTTTGCTATCAGCAGTAGATAGCATAGTTCTTATCAGGGGACTCTTTGTGTTAGGTGTATGATAAGATCAGCAGTAGACTGAATGGTTCTATCAGCAGTAGATGTATAGGGTTTATAAGGCATGCCTGTAAAATGGCAGGGAGCATATTTTATTTCAAACTAGCTCAACCTTTTACTAACTTAAAATGAATGGGCTTGGAGCACACGTTTAACTCTAACCAGCCAGGCTATGTTTTTGTGTGGCAACCGGGGAAGGGGACCAAGTATGAATTTTTTACCCAACAAATCGTCGCAAAACTCCGTGGATTCAATATCCCGGACCCTCTGCACATCACCGCCGCGTCCCTAACCACTGAGCTAAGCTGCACACGTTGCCCCGGGCAGCGATTTCATACCCACATATCAGCTTGGACAATGACCTAAAAGATTAGGGTTAACAAGCTTTGAAAATTGGATGTTTTAAACTTTGTTTCAACTTTCATATAAAAGCCACACACATCAGGTAGAATACACATTACACTTTTATTCACTTGTCAAGCAGTAGAAGGCTCCCAATATTGCACATTTTAATAAGTGTATCCATGACTCAAGCCATGGTTAAATATCATCCACATGTTAATATGATATTACAAACTGCCCTGTCATAATGTGTGTAATAAGTGGAATTGGGCTTGCTTCATTAATTATCACGCCCTTTTGCTTTTTAAAGGTATACTAAGGCTATATTAAAAAAATCTTTTGTCTCAAAGCTCCCGCGCGCATTAGTTAATTGATGCGCGTTAGAATTTATTTATTTTTTCAAAACAAAAAAAAATCCCAAAGTTTCACAGATTTTTCAGATTTTCATTGATCACATCATTTTAAATACCTTTTTGGGTTCTTCAATTTTCAAGAACCTTCTTTGAATGTTCTATAAAGAACCTCTCTCTTGAACCTTCATAAAAGGTTCTTGACAATTGAAGAAACAAACAAGGTTCTTCATAGAACCAAAGATGGTTCTGTATCAACCAAAAATGGTTCTGTATCTCGTTTGGGAACTGTTTTTGGTTCTTTAAAGAACCTTGAAGGGTTCTCCTGGCAAGACAAAAAAGGGTTCTTTAATTTCTTAGAGTGTAGGTATAAGTTTGAAGTTGTCCTTTGATTTCCTAGCGGAAGTCACCAGGACGATGTAGTATTATATTACATTTTATATACTGAAGTCACATTGATTTGATACATTTTTACTTCCTGGTTTACTAGAATTATCAATTATTTATCTTTCCCCACCAAGAGAAGGGCAGTGTACATAAATGCGGGAAAACACAGTCATGTGCTTCTGACCGGATTCGAACTGGCAACCTTTGCATCAGATCTGCAACACTCCACCCTCGTATACCAATGAACTACTGAGACATCAAGTCTTTTTATCATTCTAGTAACCCAGAGAACTATGTAAATATTATATTTACATAGTAAATATAATATATATAATATATCGTCCTGGTGACTTCCCGCTAGGAAACGGAAGGAAAACTTCAAACTTTCATACATGTACCTATATATTATAATATTGCTTTCCTCTGCCAGTTGCCTTTAGTACTATAGTAGTTAAAACAAGCAGACTATAAGGCCCTTCACAATTGATTTTGAGTTTCCTTATTGTTAACCACCCGCATCCAAAATTGAGAATTACAAAATATTTAATTATTTTATTCTTATTCAGGATTTTCACCTGTAATATGACTTTCAATAATTTTCATTTGCTACTTTCTGACTTATCATCAGCTATGATGATGTATAAACATAGAACATGATTGCATTTTCACTTGGGTATATACTTGGAAAATAATAAAAAACTATGTTCACAATTGTTTTCTTTTTGAAATTTAAATTGCTACCCAAATTGTCAGAGTTAGTACTATTTTCTGCGTGAATAAATATTTAAAAAAACTAATCGCACTAGAAATGTTAGTAAAATTGACATTTACCAATATTGTGTTGGTATGAACCACAACAGCCAGGATCTGTCAGTAATATTTTTCAGCAACAAAAAAAGAAGAAGAAAAAAAAACGTGGTCAAATTCAAGGTCAAAGTAAAGGTCAAGAGGTCATGAAAACTGAATACGTTCATGCTCGAGAATTAATGGCATATTTGGATTCCTTATGCAATTCCCTTTCCAAAAACACCAATTTCAGCCAATTTGACCTAGGGGTTACTTATTTATGGTCGTTTGAAAGTTGACGGTTGCGCTCATTTTGACCGAAATCGTCGACGATGCGCTAGCCGTATCGAGAAAATCATAAGTCGGAGGAATTTTTAATTTTGAAATTTGAGCTTATTGAGCCAAATTTTCCCTATAAACCAAATTTGAGTAAATTTGAAGAGCTAAACCAGATCGCCAAACACTGAGTTAATTGTTTTAATTTGGTTATTTTTAACACAATTTTACACAATTTCACATTTTTAAAAAAGGATGGGGGGGGGGGGGGGATTAAAAAAAAAGGGTCAGTCCGGCCCGTAGAACAGGATTTTTTTCTTCGTGGCCTTACAGAACATAATTATTTTAATATAGAAATCAATAATAATTTTAGGACAAAGAAATTAGAAAGAAGTCTGTATAGGTTTAACATGATGAATGTATTTGTAAAAGAAAGGTGAAATTGTGACTATAATCTATCTTGTTCATTTACATTTCTGTTTAAGTGACGTCAAAGCATGATTGATAATCAAAGTGCAAGTAGCATTTACAGGCTTATTGTTTATTTCACTTCAACGGGACACAATGACGTCACTGTGACATTCACAGATTATAGCAGTGAATTAAAGGCATGTTATGTGATCTTTTCAAGGGGGGGGGCCTCTATTTATTTTTTAGAAAGTAAATAAACCTGGAGCAGGACAGTTTATTTTTCACTCTAAAATCACTCTAAGACCATGATTTTGAAGTAATTAGAAATTGTATCGCTCTGTAACTTGGAATATATTCATGATTTATGATCTGAAATGTAAATCTGCAAGAAAATCTACTTTTTAAAACAAATATAATAAAGATAAACGATAAGAAACGTAAAAATTAAGTTTTGACGATGCCCCTTTTTATCAATTTAACACCATAGATTCTGTATTTTGTAAATAATATGTTAGTAAGATTCACAGTCTGTTTGTCCACCATTTTTTAGTAGATGCCTGGGGCTTTAATATTGACTTTTCAATCTTTTGATTTAAGATAGTATTTAAGTCAGTAGGATGAGAAAGATGCCACTGAAGCTACAGTAGTTGGGTCATTTACAATCCCATATCCCCTTAAAGGTCTATACCCTTGATAGGTTTTCAAAAAAAACCTTAAAGTTCTTGAAGTTATAGACAAAACGACTAATGTCTCTGTTATGTTTTCTCTCCATGCATTCTTTCTTTGCCATCCACACAGCCCCAGGGTTACATGGAATGTCCAGTGCCATACTGTAGTATAACGGATATACACCCGGTATCACGATGGGAGGCTGGACAGAGCTCATGCCTACGTGTTGTACTATCTACAGGATCAACGGGATCAATACTGCTGCAGGTGGGTAATTGTAGTAATAGCGCCACCACTCGTTAGTTACCGTTAAGGCTGGGAATTTCGGGCGGGCAAACGGGTACCCGCCCGATATAAGGTACCCGGGTACCCGAAATCAGGTATCCGATACCCGAAATGTAAAAAAGAAAAGAAAAAAAAGAAGAAAAATCAGTAAATAAAAAATAAAAAATTAAAAAATTTAAAAAAAATTTATTTTATTTTTACATTTATTTTTTACATGGAAATTATATGGGGTCACATGAGGGTTATGTATGGGGTCAATTGAGGTCATTAAGGTAACAAAATGTTTATTTTTTTTTTAATTGAAAAAAAAATTGGGGAAAAAAAAAAAAAAAAAATGGGTCGGGTACCGGGGTACACAAATACCCGAAATTCCCAGCCTTAGTTACCGTATTCTTAGTGAGGGTCAAAGGTCGTCAAGACAGACGCCATCTTGAATGTTGAATAAACCAATGTTTTGTTATCTAACCAGATGTTAGAATATATGGTGGCAGCGGTGGGATCCACGCAAAATCGACTGATCATGGCAGATCAGGCTGAGTCTAGTAGTACGCATTTCATGCTACAAGCAACAAAAGAAAGGGGGGTGTTGAAGGAAGAAGAAAATATATGGTTGGTTGTTCTCAACAACTTTCTCAAAAGGAGAAGCTGTTTTTGGTTGTTCTCAATTTTTTTTTTTAAAAACTGAAAATATAGGGTTGCTGAAAAATAAATGATTAAAAAGTGCTTCCTTCTTCCTTTTTTCAAAAGGGGCGGACGAGAAAGTTTTAAAAGATTGTTTGGCCTAATGACCCAGAATTATTGTCACTTCGTATACATGTAGCTCAAATTGTAATGTCTGGACTGTGCCTGGATTAGATTCCTGATAATTAAAAATTGTGACTGATGTCTCGCTTTTAAGTTGGAAATGGATGAGTAACTAAGTACTGTTAATCCTTATGCTAGAACAATACATTTGTGCATTTTGGAGTTAATTAAAAAACGACTGATTTTTCAGAGATGCGTCATTTCAAGATATGAAATCCTAAAAATAGCACAACAATGGTGCTAATGAGCTCATGAATATATAATGAGGCAAATGTCTATGGGATTTTATTGTGTAGCTTGTCTCAATATCATCAGGTTTTTAATGAAATCTGATGATCAAAACATGCGACAAACATGAATTTATGCAGTGGAACTAAACTGCGCCAATAAAGTATCGAAACACTTACAAATGGTCAGATTTATCAGAACCTGAATTAGTATGCAAAAAAAAAATTAAATAATTCGATTCACAGTTTTCTTCTGCGCATTTTGACACCTCTTTTGTTGCGCTATGATGTTGTTTGGCGGATTTATGGGCACTTGAGTGGCTTAAAGTCAAATTCTAAAGTTGCAAAAGCCCCTATTCCAGCAACGAATAAGATCATCATTATTTTTGCCCGCCTTTTTTAAATGATGTGTATGTCGCGTGTTGGATAAATCGATTGCAATGAATATCAGCATTAATTTTCAATAACAAAACAAAAGGGTCAGAGATGGGAGGCATAAATCAATAATAAATCAATCATTAATTGTCATGGTTAAGTAAACAGAACAAATTGGTGTCTTTTGTCTTAATTTTGTCTGTGTGTGATGCTTTGTGCGAGTTCCTTTCTGGAATTGGGGTGAATAGGAGCTTTTGCAACTTTAATTATTTTTTTGCATACTAATTCAGGTTCCGATAAATCTGACCATTTGTAAGTGTTTCGATACTTTATTGGCGCAGTTTACATTATATAATGCACACAAACCACACCGGTTTAGTGAATATATTGAATAGTTTATTCGTAGTAGATGCAAATAACTTTTGCTGGTATGCGTAAATGTACATTATATGATTGGTCAATTTGCACGAAGCGCACATTTTGACGCAATTGGATATATCTTTTTTACAAAATTCAACAATCGGTTTAAAAAACTTACAAATAAAAAAATTGTTTTGAGAGAGAGCCTTGTACATTTTTGCTGAAATTGAGTAACTTTATAGCAAACAATCAATGTGGAAATTAAAAATGTGTTGTCATTAACTGCATTTAGCATTGCTAATGTATTATTTTGGTGCCTGTAAGGCCAACAAAAATTTGTTTGATTGTTCATAGATCACTTTCAAAAGTTGGGTAGGTCGGTCGGGATTTTTTTTCTTCTATTTTTCTTTCTTCTCCCTTGCCTGTTTTTCAGGTACCAAAAGTAAAATGAGAAGTACTTGTTGTGGTAACCTAAATGGGGAACAAAATCTGTAATATTTGCATGAGTATTTTTATTTTCTTAACCCTTAAAAATTGAAATGTTTAAATTTAAAAATTTTAAAATTTAAAAAAAATTGGGTCGGAAGGATTTAGAGGGTCGGCGGACGATGAGGACAATAAAAAAAAAATTGGCCTAAGAGTGTGATCATGATTATGTACCCGTATATTTTTTAATGGCCTTCCTTTCTGATGAGATGTGGCCATCTGTTTAGAACAGAACTATATTTGATAGAATATATTTGTAAATGTCTCACAAATGCAGCAAAATTGATGGCACTGGCTATGCACTAGGTTTGTGCCTCCTCAATAGCCTGAAACTGTGGCCCTCTGAACCTTGGGAGCAGAGACCCTGCTCTGGTGTCCTTCCTTTCAGCCGGTTGGTTGCAGCTTGGCACTAGAGCTAGGCACTGACAGATGTGTATCTTTGAATAAAAATAACATTGAAAATATAGAAATGGATAGCTACCATACCATTCCAATACCAGTTGATAATGTGAGATATTTTGGGTATCTGCTACATTCTTGCTTAAAAGGGAAGGTAAGTTGTTGCACGCAGTGGGCCGTATAGTCTCGTTATAAAAGCTGTTTTAGCCTAAAACTGTCGCTAACTAAACTAATGTTTAAGTTGATCGTAAGTTTATCTTTTAGACCAGGGGTGGGCAACCTTTATGAATGAATGGGCCAGATATAAGGAGTGAAAAATTGACTGGGCCGCACCTAACCAAATGTTGTCGCAATGGCCTACAGTACAGATGACAGCGGTGTTCTTCATATTTGAGGGGGGGTAAGAATGAAAGTCAACCTACAAGATTGTTCTGAGTCAAGCAATGCGCGGGTAGCGAGCGAAAATTGTCGACTTTACACTTATTTTTGGCACGATTGAGGTATATCTGGCTCAAAGACAACAGAACAACTGGTTCATGCCTTCATCACTTCCAGATTAGACATCGGCAATTCTCTCCTTCACGGACTTCCTAAAGATCAGATTCATCGTTTACAAGTAATTCAAAACACGGCTGCACGTCTCATCACACGCACAAAACCATCTTCTCACATAACCCCAATTTTGTTTGATTTGCACTGGATACCAGTTCATCTGAGAGTGCAATATAAGCTTCTCATACTCACTTATCGTGCCATAAATGAACTTGCTCCAGCCTACATCACTGAACTTCTTGCATTGTATAAACCGTCTCGGTCTGGCTTGCGTTCCACATCAAAACATCTTCTGGTTATGGAAAAGTCGTATCGGTCATGGGGGGACAGAGCCTTTACTATTGCTGCGCCTAGGCTCTGGAATTCACTTCCTAATCATATCCGTGCCTGTTCATCTCTCTCATCATTCAAAACTGGCCTCAAAACTCATCTGATGTATATTGCGTATAATTAAGCTGTTTCAATTAATTTTGTGATTTATTGCATTGTATAATTGTTGCTTTTTTATGCATTATTTGTATATGTATAATGTTCTCTGCTCTGGTTTCATTGTTTCTCTTGTTTAATTGCTCACTGCGCCATGAGTGCTTCGGCAGATTTGCGCGCATTATAAATGTTCAGTATTATTATTATTATTATATTTGGTATATTTTAGCTCTAAACAAGCCGTTACTACAGAATATTGCAATTTGGTGACACATATGCGCGTGTAGCGCGCGAAGATTTTTCATCTGTGTACTTTTGACCGTCATAATTCCATGATTCCTCTTGTCAAATGACCAGACAGTGCTAATCTCAACCGACACGACGTCAATATTGGGGGGGGGGGGTGATCGTTTCCTCGCCCCCTCTAGTTATGCCACAGATAACAATTAATAGGGAAAATAAACATACGCACGTTGAGGAGCATCATTTGTGCCGATGCTAAGCAGATAGCTCGTTTTTTGTGATGATGTAAAATATTTTTCTTTATTATTTTTCTTGATACATCTCGCGGGCCGCACAAAAACCACTGGCCCGCGGGCCGTAGCTTGCCCACCCCTGTTTTAGACACACATAACAAACACCTTGTTAACCCCCTGAGAACTACCGGCCGATTGGTTGAAATTTAGAATGTGTCAAATATTGTGCCAATCAGAATAATTAGAATAATTACAATTTTCAAAAATTATTAGCATAAAATATTTAAAAGCAAAACTGTAATTGGTCATCAAAATGATAAATATCATGTAATTGATCGATGGGAATGATTGTACGAAAGACAGGTAGTGCCCAGGGGGTTAAGCACAATGAATATGGTCCACAGAAAAGTAATTGAAGCATGCCATTGTCAGGAATGGTATTTATTCAATAACAAGGATTCAAATGGGTTACCGTTGAAATAAAAAGAATGCATCAAATGTACATCTAAATTGTTCAATTCGAAATTCACCCACCATATCGCCATGTGTTGTGAAAAGAAAATCATGTTGTGCACTTTGTACAAAAGTTTAGTTAAACGCGAGTTAAACTACCCCCATACCTATTTAAAGTTAGACACTTTTCAGCAAGTTAGATGTGTGTTTAAATTAAACATATTTTATAAAGATTTGGTTAAAGTCAAATTTAAAAGTGTGTCTAGCTTCAAACCGTGTTTAAATATGTACAAGAATACGGCCCATAATATTTTGTTTGCTTGTTTAAACGATTGATCAGTATGGACCCTAATGGGTCCAAACTAAGATTTTGAATACCCTACCATTTTTATTCCTCCCTAAAAGTCTCCATTGAGGACATGAAGTGGTAGGGTATATACTAAAGGAACTCCCAAAACTTAAGCAAATTGTTTGGGCCAGGCTACAAAGCTTAGGCTATATTAAAAAAAAAATTGCCTCAAAGCTCCCGCGCGCGTTAGTTAATTGATGCGCGTTAGAAGAAAAAAATCCCAAAGTTTCATCGATTTGTGAGATTTTCATTGATCACATATTTTAACAAGGATTTCAATATTTTATATTTCAATATTTTTTTTTTAAAAACCGCATTCCCCATTAGGTTTTGAAAAACTGAAGAGCTTTGAGACAAAAGATTTGTTTAAATATAGCCTTATGTAAGCATGCTGGCTGATGTTATGAAAGGGAGTTCATTTCCAACTTTGGATGCGACTTGTATTTGATAATTATCATGAATACCCGTCGTCATTTTAATTAAAGGATTCCCAAACTATAGATTCCATGAGCAATTAGTAGCTAACAAGGAGCAATTAAAAAGAAAGAAAGTCTCCTCTTTCTTTAGTTGCTCTCTTGTTGATTGCACGTAATTGAAAATAAAGAAACCTAGAAAATGAATTACACAACAACGATCCACTGGAGACCGTTTTCTAACATACTAAGAAAAGTGCCACTTTTCCTGAAAACATCATTTTGGGGAAATGTGACTATTTTGGGGAAAGTAAACATGATATTGAACAAAGGACACTGTGTGTAGCCAAGCATTTTCTCATTTCGTAAGTGTTTCAATTTCTCAAAACGTCTAATTGAGTGTGGAGTTATGCAAAACAAACGTGATCTGATTTTAGGGAGGCGGGGACTTCCCTTTACTTCTACCATTAGACTTTCTCTTGTAAAACTTTTTATTTAAGCTTGCTTGGCATTGCCAGAAACATAGACCATTTGCCGACGAGCCCAGTTACTTGCTTAGGGACCGTTCATAAATACTTTGGTGGGGCGAGGCTGGATAATTTCATTTTTGGTATATCAAAACTTTTTTGACCCCCCCTCTCGCCATGCCACAATTTTTTTTTTTGACCCCCCCCCCCCCCCCTCTTGCCATGCTACAAACTTTTTTGACCCCCCACCCCCTGTATTACTGCCTGCACCTGAAACTTTCTTGTCCCCGTTCATTGTTATCAAGTTCAGAGAACATAGATATGATATCTTTTATGGGATTTATTTTGACCATGTATCATATTCTATTTTTGATGGACGCATCACATCTAGGAGGGCAGGTTGTAGAATCTAGAGTGAATCAGAACTCCCACTTCAATTGCATGTATCTTTGGTTTAGTGCCATGGTCTTTAATCCCCTGAATAACTTCACATATTTATGCACGGATCTCTGCTTTTGAAACCAATTAGGATGCTCCCTCCAATTATATATCCTGGCTTTAAATATGTGTTTGCTATTAACCCTAACCCCCCTGAGTGCTAAAAAATGCTAATCCAAAGTCCCTCTCCAAACGCATGCGCCGTCGGTTTTCGATGACGTAGTCAACCGAGCCTATATAATGAGTGCAGTATACTGCACGAATGTGTAGCTGAGGGCCGTGGCTTAGTGGTTGGAAGGTGGGGCTTGAGAACGGAGGGTCCCCGGATCGAATCCCGGCAGGTTCCCGGAGATTTAGTTGGTGTTTTTTCCTCGAAAATTGTGATCCCGGTCAAAAATCCTAAACCGGGGTTAGGGTTATGGTAAAAAAAAAAAAAGTTTTTTTTTGTGTTCTATTAACCCTAACCCCCCTGAGTGCTAAAAAATGCTAATCCAAAGTCCCTCTCCAAACGCATGCGCCGTCGGTTTTCGATGACGTAGTCAACCGAGCCTATATAATGAGTGCAGTCTGCACGAATGTGTAGCTGAGGGCCGTGGCTTAGTGGTTGGAAGGTGGGGCTTGAGAACGGAGGGTCCCCGGATCGAATCCCGGCAGGTTCCCGGAGATTTAGTTGGTGTTTTTTCCTCGAAAATTGTGATCCCGGTCAAAAATCCTAAACCGGGGTTAGGGTTATCATTAATTTGGCCTTCATTCTTTTTTAGCTGGGCTGGTACATGGAAATAGGGCACTAATAGGGAAACTAATGAGTATTTTAAACTTTTTTGACCCCCCCCCCCCTCTGTTGGGTTTTTTTGACCCCCCTTTGCAGAGTATCAACACTTTTTGGGCCCCCCTATAATTATCCAGCCCCCCCCCCCCCCCCCCCCCACCAAAGTATTTATGAATACTCCCTTAGGGTATCTAAATATTTTGACTACTTGTTTAAGGTATTAGATCTGATTTTTGTTTACTTCTTGTTAAGGGTACGGTTAGGAAATACTGATATTACTTGCTTTAGGGTACTGTCCAAACTTATTTAGGCATGCTTTTTCACATTAATGCAATTATTTGTCTAGGGTTTTATATTGAAGTATTTGGATGCGCCTGAAACCTACCTTGTATTATTTCTGTAGTGGAAATTAAAAGAGGACAAAGCAAATTACCCAGATATCATTACAATGGAGCCTTACATGCTGAACCTTTCTGAAAAATGGGCCAGTCGAGCCATAGAGCGGGTTTTCATTTGTCGCCTTATCATTATTATTGTCAGTGTTTAAAGCTTCTAGCCTGTAAAAAACATAGTTTAATGGCTATGATCATTAACTTTACCATTTTTGATGTGTAATGTATCTCCAATACTTGTAGTAAACAGATTTGATTGTATGGCTAATTATCTATAGAACCATCATTATTAACATTACGTGATATCTCCGATGCTCATCGGCAAATACATTATAGCATCAAATTACTGTAATTTATCCTTGGTTTGAAGTCGGGCAGAGGCATCCCATAATCCTTTGCAACATAGATTGCATAATCAGATACGTCACCTTAACAACAAATAGTACCTTTTTGAATAAGGCCAACAACAAGAAAAGAAGTTGTGTTGCCCTCAGCGACCGACCCTAAAATTGTGAAAACTAGGGTCGCATTTTTATTTTTATTTCACACTAGAAACATTAGTTAGATTGACATATGGGCCTATACAAATTTTGTCTTGACATAAACCATATATTTTTCAGCCTCCCCCCCCTCCCCCCAAAAAATGAAATGAAAAATAAAAGTTCAACAAATTTTTAAGAAGAAAAAAAAGAAGATTTTTTTTTTTTTGACCGACCGACCGACCCAATTTTACATTTTTGGCACTTGAGGGACACACAACTTTTTTTTTGTTGTTGATTAAGTTATCAGGATTGTAGATATTTAAAGTGATATGATATTTTGGTTGAACAAATCCAAGATGTTTACTCACATCATGGAATGCGCACACTTAGACGGTTTCGTTAACCAGGTCGGTTGACTTCCTCAGTGGTTTGATCCACATCTTTTTCCTACGAGAGATGTTTTCTCGTTCCCAGGATGCAAAGTTGTGATGAGTTTGGATTAAACACGTGACTCAGAGTCAACAACTGAGCAACACAAATTCAGCAGTGACAGACCACATCGCACAGGAAAATCGCACCATCGTCTGGAAAGGGGCAAAAATCCTCAACAAAGACACTGACAAACAGAAAAGATGGATACGAGAAGCAATTTGGATACGACGACAGAGGCCTAACATAATCAACCGCGACGAGGGCATTTATTCTCTCTAAATTTCAACCGACCTGGTTGATGAAACTGTTTAAATGTGAGTAAACATCTTGGATTTGTTCAACAAAATATCATTTCGCAGTACTTATTATTAGGCAAAAAAATGGAATGAAGACATTCATTGTGGGAAGTGAAAGATAAATGTGAAATGGAAGAAACGCATTGTGGGAATTGAAAGATAAAACGTGAAATGGAAGACATGTATTGTGGGAAGTGAAAGATAAAACGTGAAATGGAAGACATGCATTGTGGGAAGTGTAAGATAAAACGTGAAATGGAAGACATGCATTGTGGGAAGTGTAAGATAACACGTGAATTTGAAGACATGCATTGTGGGAAGTGTAAGATAAAACATGAAATGGAAGACATGCATTGTGGGAAGAGTGTAAGATAAAACATGAAATGGAAGACATGCATTGTGGGAAGTGTAAGATAAAACATGAAATGGAAGACATGCATTGTGGGAAGTGTAAGATAAAACGTGATATGGAAGACATGTATTGTGGGAAGTGTATAGATAAAACATGAAATGGAAAAACTGCCATGTTGTGTAAAATGGTAGCGATACATGTAGGTACGGTAATACTGGTAAAGTGGTAGTTTTGTGTAAATCATTTTCTTGTGCTTAATTGCCGGGCCGGTTTTAAACCATTTGCCGGTTTTCAAATTTACAACTTCAATTGAATTTGAAACTCCATGACATACAATTATTCAAAAAATGAAATATGTTCATGGCATTTATATTTTTGCGGTAGTTGTTTGAAATGCACACGGGGCAAACATAAATGTATACATGTAGCGTGAAAATGTTCATGTCTGCAAGTACTGTTAGTAAACCTTTCATTATTTGATATATTGTATATGCTGCCCATGCCATTTTAGTTGTTCATTGTGCATGTGGATTTTTTTTAATGATATGCCCTTGTTTTATGGAAATATATACCATCCCATCCATCTTCATTTGCCAATTAAATGCTGGTTAGGCGACAAAAAAACCACCCTGTACTACGGGCAAACAGACCTCTTTCCAACGCTGGGCGATATCGCGCTACGCGATAATATTGCGATAAAATATTAATTATCCCATCGCGATAATTTACCATCCTTCAACGATGTCCCCACGATAAATTATAGACCCAAAAATGCCCACAAGAAAGCTTAATAAAGTCGCCAATTTGGCAATAATATCGTAAGATTGTAGTCCGTTTTTACCTTTGTAAATATAATGAAGCACTCACATTCCTTCTTTAATTCTGTTCCGTTATTATTTAATAAATAAAACAATGCTGCTCGTGGCTTTTCATTCATAAAAAAAGAACCTCGCTAACAGACACTGCAATTTTGTCGATTGAAGCCTTAATTGCACATGGTTGAACCGCGCCTTTACTAACGAGTGACAATTTCGCAATATCTCGCGAAATCTCGAAATCAAAACACGTGCGATCGAATTACAAGCATGACGTCATTTCTCGGGCTTCGGAAAGTCGAAAACATCCGAAAGAAATGTTGTTAATGAAAAATTGTAAATTGACCTTTCCCACGGTCGCAACGCATGCGTAATGATAATTTTGGTCAGTTGCTATTGCATGATGGGAAGAAAGAAAAAAATGGCGATCGCCGCTGGTTGTGATTGTGTAGTTTGCTACTGATATTGCCGAAATAATGATGGCAACAAATGGCATATTCGGCAAGAAATCTGACCCATTAATAGCATTTTCTAAGTCTTAAAATATATCACGATATTATCGATATCGTGACATATTTAGCAGCGATATCGCGACATGGAAAATGGTGGCGATGCCCACCCTTACCTCTTTCTGAGGTAGGGTCGGTCAGTCTGGTGGAGGGATGGGGGGGGGGTGGTGTCTTTAAAATATTTGTGAAAATGTTGGTGAATTTCAACAATTATTTTAATATAAAAACAAATTGTTTTTAAATTAAAAAGAATTTTGTGGAAATTTTTAAAAACATTTTCACAACATTTGCCAACAGGGTGTTTTTTTCTGTCCCCTTAAGGTATATTAAAGGGGCACTAAGAAATGTGTTGGAGGCTGCGCCCTCAATTATGATAAAAATGGGATTAGTATATTTTTATAATTGTATTACATGTATGAACTTACACCTAAAAGGTTTAAGAAAAATCAGCCCTCTTTGTACAAGAAAACGTCGATTCAAAAAGTGCTTGTAGAGCCGCAACAAGCATTTTACGTCCGACAGTATCCCCCTGCAGTACGCGTGATATAACGCGAACCATATTTGCATAGAGGGCGTTTTTCAATAAATAGCGATGATATTGTTTTAATCAAGTTTTGCTGTGTTTTTGTTAGTAGAAACAACAATAATGGCAATTTTTAATGTTCATCTTGAATTCTGAAGTAAATTTTTAAACATTTAAAATGTTCAACACCACTTAATGTCCCTTTAACACTTTCCACGTGGCTATTATTTTATTTTATTTGCCATTACAACACAGATTTTTCAGAAAATGATCCCAACTTTCAAAGTCAAATCTCAAGAATGACTGAACCAATACTAGGCATGTTTGTACTTGTTTTAAGTCATTTCTCATGGTGATTCCAAATATGGTGATAAAGCTCAATAATTTTTACATTTTTGAAACATTTTGTGAAGTTATGGAACTGTTGACGACTGCCGCGTGGAAAGTGTTTTTAAAACAAATGAGATAGGAGATGGTATGATCAGCACAGTCTTCTTCTTTAAGAAAAACAATCAGTGTACATCGAAAGAGAATCAACACCTGAATTCAGTCATTTTTGTTGAGAGCTGAATAAAATTGTGCAATTGCTGTTAAATTGCCGTTAAATTAGGCTCTGATAAATGGCTGAATTAGAATAAACTAGGTCATGTGATGAGGGCGTATCATCAAACACCATGGCACTTCCTACACCGTGCGTACTAATGCTTATATCATAGTAGAATAGCGTACCAAGTTGTCACGATATAAAAACCTTTCCCGAGTGATTGCCTAATCTGTAAAGTACGTCAGTCACAGAAACCGCAATGTAAAGCATACCAGGTCTGTTGGTTTGCCCACGTTTGAGAATCATATAGTCATTTAGAATCTATGGGAAATTTGATCATCAAATTCAATCAAGAATTATTTTGATGGTGTGATGATGAAAAAAGCAGATGTTCTCCCCCATAGTTACATGGTACAGACATACACCTAGCACATAAAGTCCCTGACCAGGTGCTTTGAGGTTCGCTAATTAAAAATATATAATCGGTACAAAAAATCTGAAATATACATTAAATGAGCAAATTTCTTTTCCGCGGTTTGATACCTCATTCAACAAAATCGAATGGATACTTTTAAAGTTATGGCGATTTCAATGACCGCGCATGCAACAGAAAAGTTGCACTAGGTATAGGAATCATTGATTTGTGTGTGATTACTGTCATAACTGTGTGCTATCTGAACGAGACAGATGAATGGGTCTGGAGTGATAACCGCAATGTGCGGGACAAAGGGTGTATCTGGCTGTGAAGAATACAAGTCTTAGCTGATTAGCTGTGAGTTTTTTCAGTGCGTAATCACACTCAAATCAATGATTTCCTATACCTATATATATACCTGTCAAAGTGACAGCGTAATTTTCGGCCATTTCGTTCCGTAAAGTAGTAGTAAGATTTAAAGACCCGCGCTGTGAATACAATTATATATAGGCCTACCTAAACACAGACCGTCGCCCAACTGACACTGGTTTTTCGGCGAGCATGTGTAATAAATTCAGCAGAAAAGCAAACGCGGTCTATCAAACGTTTACGCAAGTAAAATAAACATACAATGCGACAGTTGATATAAAGTATGCGAGTAAATGACGATTATGTGTGTTTATACCATATTTAAACGTAAACAGAACATGTTTTGCTATTTTTTTAACCAAAATATGAATTTGAAAAAATAAAGAATAAAATGAAATAGCGGCCCTAGATTTCCGAAAATTCGGGTCGGTCGGAAAGGGCAAGTCAACCTTTTTTTGTTGTTGGCCTAGCCCTAAGGCCTAAAAAAAGAAGAAGTTTGATTGGCCTATAACCCGACCGACCTTAAATACATCGGCAACCCTGAATATTTTTTGTTATTTTGAGGGAGGGAAAAATAAAAAATAAATAAAAAATAAATAAATAGAACATAGTTTCTGACTTTTTGCTTTCATTTTCGGCTATTTTAAGTCCTCAAAGCAGGTGCATAGTCCGGACGGCACGCTTTATACAGCGTGGGACTTCAGAAATCAAAATATTAACAAAAGCGTGGGGGTCAGAATATTTCTGATATAAAGGGTGTAGTTGTATAAAGCGTGGGGATAAAATAAAAAGGGTGGGGGTTAAACAAATCACATGCAGATATAGTAGTTTAATTCATTTTGAAAGAAATTGTAATAAAATAGGACATTTGCCACCAATTTCAGCGCATTATTTCAATCAAGTTTCAACATTTTCCGCGAAATTTCGGTACGGACAGCCCGTCTCCCATGAATCATATCGTGATTTCTACTCTCCTATTTTGCCATATTTCAAAGCCAGCTTTTAATTTGTTATGTTGGTACCACCCAAAATATTACTGTTGTGCCCTAGAATTATTTATTTTGATGATGGAAATGTGCCAAAAGTAGGTAGTATTTTGATATCATCAACTTCCGAAAACTTCCGAATTCGGAAGCATTACACTATTTTAGCTTAATAATACATTGCATGCATGACGCAAATTTGATGGACCCCTAAAAAGCTCTTGGGATCCAAAATGTCCCCTTTTCGGTATAAAGGGTGGGGGTTGAACATTCCCAAATAAAAAGGGTGGCTCTGTAAAAAGGGTGGGGGTAAAATAAAAAGGGTGGGGGTCTGACCCCTGTCCGGACAGTGAGGTGATTTAAAAAAAAAAAAAATTAAAAATCCCGACCGTCCTACCTATTTGTTCTGTCATGTTAGGCCAATCAAATCATTTTGAAGGCCTAATTGAAGATGTGATTGATGACCGGGGAAAGGGCATTCTAGCTATACTGTAGAGCCTAGATTTTCCTATATATTTGACAGATTATGCTGAAATGTTGGCAAAAGAATCCCAAATTCATGATTTTAGACCCATACATTTACCAAAAATTGCTTTGAAAAGGGGTCATCCATTTATCAGAGGGTGAAAAATGGGTCCCTATTTTGCGGCACATCGCCGTTACCTCATATCTACTATGTACCAATCCCCCCCCCCCCAGGTCCAGTGGAAACATATACTGAATGTTTCCCGTTCTATAATATGCTTAATAGCACATACACAGCCAGTCCAGAGTTCCACAAATTTCACTTATCGTACAGCGTCAGAATGCTATAAATTTGACATCGTAAATAAACTGATTAATTATATCCCAACTTGGTGTGTGTGTGTTTAGTAGTTGATTGTTTATCTTGATTAGTGTTGCTTGAATCATAACTTCTAAGTTATATCAGTGTCCTACTGTGCAGGGGTTTATACAGCAGAGTTCTGCCACATAAATCATCATTAATACTAGTACTGTTGATGAGTGCTATTAATTCCTTATAGCACTTGGCAGCTACGCTGCCTCGTGCTATAAGTCATACTTGTATGTGTCGTATACGTGAACTTTACCTTGAGAATGAGAACCCCCTCTGGGCATATACATTCAAATTGTAAATCATTGTTATAATTACTTTATTAATTATATACAGACGCTATCATATGCAATATTCCCCCGTTGCTTGTCGGCACACGCATTTAGAATTAAATTACTGCAATGTATTTGTTTAAACTCAAGGAAATAAATAATAGCAATGTCAACTTGAAATGTGGGGATAATCATGACATGTGTGATTTCATTCCTCAAATCACGCTAATGTGACGGGGAAAAAACCCATTCCTTATTCACCACACCCCAGCCCAACCCTAAAATTATATTTAAGCACTTAATAAACATCTCAGAACTCAAAACACTGGGAACCACCAAAATTACACTGGGAACCACCAAAAAGATAGGTCAACCCCCGATCGCCTTCCCCCTCCCCTCCCACCCATGATAACCGGAACACCTGCAGCCACACTGTCCACCACCACCACCCCCATCAACCCCTAAGTATGATAATGGATCAACCCAAATATCGATTTAACCAATCAGAGTAATACCAAACATAATTCGTCGTTGGACCAGCTGATTATAACGCAATTTGCTTATATTGCGTGGTTGCTAAATGGCTCATTACCAATCAGATTGCAGCATTTGTATCTATTTAAAGGGGCACAGAGAGATGTATCGATATACTAAATGAGCAAATAACTTAAAGATAATCATCAACATTGCCCCAAATCCAAAATGTCATACAATTCCGACATTGCCTTCATGCCAAATAAGCAAATAACGGCACTTCCGGGTTGAGATTTGCCGCGAAAGGCCGCGTGTAATACGATAGCATAACATCCGAATTCAGCACCTAGTTTCGATATGATCATATCGAAACTAAGAAAATCATGAAATTTTATATGATAACGGCGAATGTTGGTAAACTGTTTCAGATGGTACATGTAGTTAGTATATGCCTAAGTATTACTTTGATACAAAAAAACCCTCTGATTTCCAGAATAATTGAGGGCGCACTCCCATACGTATCTCTCAATGCCCCTTTAAGTGATAAATCTACAGTATATATATGCCTATCTATACTAATAGCACATACACAGCCAATCCAGAATTCCACAAATTTCACTTATTGTACAGCTTCAGAATGCTGTAAATTTGACATCGTAAATAACCTGATTAATTACAGCACTGTAATTATTACCCAACTTTGTGTGTGTGTGTTTAATAGTAGATGATTGTCTAAGTCTGGGTGAGTGAGAGGTGTCCTACTGTGAAAGTGGTGTGTATCTGGTGTGTAGGGTAGAGCTCTGCCATATAAATCATCACTAAAATGGTCACTGTCGATGAGTGCTATTAATTCCTTATAGCACTCGGCAGCTACGCTGCCTCGTGCTATAAGTCATACTTAGAGCACAAATTTAGAGGACTATCGTCATGGGATTGTAATGAAACGCCCATGTCACTTTCCGGCCATATATGGGTCGCCCGGGTGGGTGTTCAATGTGTTGGTTAATCATCTCAATTAATAAGCTTTGTGGATGCTAGACAATACACAACATCATCTCAAATAGCACACAATTATAACAGGAAAGAGTTTGCGGTTGAATTGTTTGGTAATCATAATATGCTATAA
Source organism: Ophiura sarsii (assembly GCA_035610835.1). Lineage (NCBI taxonomy): Eukaryota > Metazoa > Echinodermata > Ophiuroidea > Amphilepidida > Ophiuridae > Ophiura > Ophiura sarsii. Next base: position 41,306,959 of record CM069458.1, on the reverse strand, counting down.
GATATAACTTTATAGTGAAAATAATTACCCTATATACAGTATACTTTCCAGGACTGCATTTATAACAAAACCAAAAATCCTCAGAATTATAAAATTACTCATTGGGTAAATTCTGGTCTTTCCCCAAATGGTAGATGTTGAAAAAAATTTGGAACACTTTTAAAATGTACTTACATTTTGGAAAATGTTAAAAAAAAATTCAACTAAATTGAACAAAACATTTTCTTAAAAAGTTCAAATATTTTCAAAAACAAATTTGAAGAATTAAAAAAAATCTCAGCCTTGAAGACAATTATGGGTCTATTAGGTCCCTGGAAGTGGTGTTTTCCCCACTTGGCTTAACCCTTACAGCCCCAAACCCCATGAAATCCCATTTCCCAGCCTGTCGGTTCCACCTGCCGCTGAGGTTTTTGGGTGAAATAATGGCCCCAGGCTACATAGCTGGGCGAATACACTCGCCCAGCATAGCTCCCCCCGTGGCTCACGTGGTAGAGCGTTGGACTTGTAACCGAGAGGTCGTGGGTTCAAACCCCGGGGTGTGGCACCTCTTGTTGTGTGTGTTTTTTTTGCTTGAAAAAAATTTCGTTGGAAAATCCACCGGGAGTGTTAGGGTTATTTTTACTCATTAACATTGTTAAGTCTGGTTGGTTAACACTTGGATATTAACATCCTGTTTGGGTTTCAATAAGCTGTAAAAATATACTCAGGATATAGTGCTGCTGCAATGTTGTACACAGGATAGGATGGGGGGGGGGGGGGGGGGGGGGTATAACTGAGATGAGTCAAAGTAAGATGTCTGTTTGTTTGTTTTTAAAGAAGAAAAAATAAAAATAAAGCCCAGCCCATTTTAATGTGGTTGGAAGACAGATGTTACTCGAGTCTAGCAATGTTTCTCATTCATTCTCAATTCAAGCTTTTATATAAAAACCCACATTTTATTCATTAACATCGTTAAAGTCTTGTTAACTCCTGGATATTGACATCCTGTCTGGATTTCAATTTAAGCTGGAAAAATATACACAGGATATAGCGCTGCAATGTTGTAACAGGGGGGGGGGGGGGGGGGGGTTCCAAAATATATTTTAATACAAAAAAAACTTGGCTTAAAACAGTATGGTTAAATTAAATGTAGCCGCATCAGTATCCTTTTCCTTCAAATTGAAAGCTTACTGATGATGCCAATAACCTTACGTGTCTGTGATGAAAGTGTATACAATGTACGTACAACGCCCACTCGAAGCTTTTGCTACACTGTGACTCAAAAAAAAGTTGAAATATTGATTATCTTTTTTCCAAAAAGACCAAACTAATCAGAAACATGTACCAATAAAGCACATGGGGCACATATCAAAAAGAGCATTTTGTTCGATAAGGCCTGGAGAAGAAAAGAAAATAAATAGCTGAAATTGATCCTTGCTATCAAGAGTTATGCCTGTATTAATAAAAGAACACATTTTGGCCGCTGTCCACAGAATGCTAAATAATTTTGTTGAAGCTATCCATCCCAATGAGACATAAAACCCGTATAGAAAATATTTATATTTCCTTATAATGCGAAACAAAAAATATGTCAAAAAGGAAATTATTCCTGAACATTGACTCAAATGTTAGCAACTGACAAACGATATTGCTTGCAATAATACTCTTGTTTAAAACTTCCGGGTTTATATTAAAACTCCTGAGAATTAAACCTCAGTTGAACTTTTAAAGAATTTAGCATATAGGATTTAGCATTCAATGGGGCTTGGATTCTAGGATTATAACCCCCTGATAGCACAACCTGCCTATATATCGGCATCTAAGTACAATTTTGGTTGGTTACAAAGAGTGTTTTACCATACATTTAGCCAATCAGAATTGCTGTGAGAATGGTGGTATGGTTGATAAAGAAATATAAAAGCACTGTTGTGATTGGTTACTCACAGGGGTATATCACATTATATCCTGAAATGAGCCAATCAGAGACACTGTAAGAAAGCAGGTAAAAATAACTGCTCAGGGGTTTTACTAGGTGGAAGTAGGTACAACTCCTGATAGCAAGGATTAATTTCAGCGATTCTTTTTTTTAAGAGTGGAAGAATATGCTCTTTTGATAACTGTTTCATTGGTGTGTAAAATTTGTTTGGTCTTTCTGGAAATAGGAAATGAATCGTCTGGGCGATTTCTTTTTGACTCACACTGTACGAGCAGATAGAACTTTATTATAATTGGACATTTGTATAAATATTCGGATATGTAAAAGAAATTTGTTGTTTTTCTCAGAGTTAGTCACTTTCAAGGTCTTTCATGGTTGTCGATCACTATAGGTTGGTTATAATGTGATATTTATAGAGCCAAATTAACTTTACAAGCTTGGGGATAAAATGTATACTTTATTAAACTTATTATTAATCAAGGGGGGGGGGGGGACAGGTGGTTTCAAATCTGTTATACCCTATATCATATGTAAGGTATGGGGGATGTGCACTATTTGTGGTCAGTGATTACAAGAAATTATTAGGTGTATGTCCTGTTTTTGTTACAAATCCTTAAAAGTTGGTTGAAATCAGGAAAACACAAGCAATCAAAAATCAATATATTTAAAAAAATAAAAAACCTGATTTTTGTTTTGTTTTGAAAACAGATGCAAGTAATTAGAGATTCATAAATATAACAAATACGGATACAGGGGCGGAGGGCAGCCCTTTTATGGCAAAAGGATGTATCTTAGATGTACTTTCCTAATGATATACTTCCCTTTAACATGGATTGTGTTAACTTGGTTCAATAATACTTACTTAGGAAAAGGTTACAACTTTTAAAGACAATAAAAGTAATATACTGCCTTTTACCACTACATGATTTATGGAGAAAAAAGCTAACTTTGATCATGTTAAAAGGAAGTATACTGTTAGAAAACAACATATAAGATACATTCTTTTGCCATAAAAAGGCCGAGGGGCGGGGTGCCCCCCCCTATAAAATGTGTAAAGAGAGGGGTAAGAGAGGGAAAGAAGGGGAAAAGAAGGGAAGCGAAAGGAAAAGGGGGAAAGAGGAAGAAGGGGAACTGGGAACTAGGAACTAGAGGTCTTAAAAATGTGTAGGTCATTTGACTTGAAATATTTTTGTTCTAGAAATGTCATATTTAATCAAATAAGTTCTAAAGTATATCCCAGGAGAGCTTTCCTGGGCCTCTCAGAAGGTCTGCAATCCAGGCCTCCAGGAGTAAACCCCTGGATCCAGTGCCTGATCAAATTGGTCACTAAATTATTTCAGTCCCCCGTAAATTTAAATTCTGGATCCGCCACTGTAACATCATTCCTATATTAAATACCAGATAAGGCAAATGTTTGTTGTTGTTATGTTGTCCTCCACAGCTTTCAGGGGTGGGCGGGCGGATTTTTTAATTTTTTTTTAAAAATTTTCTTTTACCAGTGGAAGCTCAAAGTTCAGCCAACAAGATGTTGAAATAACTCTGAGAGTCGCACATATATGTTATAAACACTTAATTTAATATTCAATGCCATTTAAACTGTTTAAAAAAAATCTGAAAAAAAAAAAAATTGAAATCTTCGCGCATTGCACATTTTGCACAATTTTGCTTGTTTTTATTTTCGCGATTTTGAGCTTCCATGCATAGACAGACCTATACAAAATGAATATATTCGCGCGTTTTAATTTTCGCGCTTGCTGATTTGAGCGCGAAAAGCGCGAAAATAAATGTAGCGCAAACATTTCCACTTTTACAGTAGTCACAATATAAAATAAAAAAATTGGCCTAATGCTAACAATAAAATAAATACAAAAAAAGCAAGCACACTGACAAATTACAACAAAAATTACTGAAGGAAATTATAAAATGTAACCTGTTGGTATATCTTGCTTTTACTCTTAGCATAAAGGAAATTAGACAAAAGTTACAATAACTCTTGCAACAAAAACAAATATTTGTATATAGGCCTACACATTAACGGTCTGCCACTTGGCTTCCGTGAAGTTTGTTTTCAATTACACGCTGGTAAAGTCAGGGAATTATAAATGTGCCAAATACGGATGCTATGTATTTCCTATACATGATATTCAGGTTCACTGCTAGTGCAGGGGCGATCAGTAGCCATTTCAAGCAATACTTTTTACACATTTTCTCCCTTACATGTAATGAAGTTTGACTTGTCAGGAAAGACTTTTTCCTGAACTGTAATCTTGACTGTATTTTCCGAAAAATACCATCAGAGAACTATACTAAATCATGATGGAAAAATCTGCTTTCGTTATTAAGGAATTTGCAACATATTAAAATACCGCTAATTAAATTGTTACACATACTATTGTATACTTGCGATCATAGCTGGAAACCCTGTAAAACAGCGTAAACACCGTGTTAAACCATGGAATTCTGTTTACGAAGGGGAAAACACTCTGGATATAAGTCGTCGGAGCACTGACCCCAACAGTTTATTTTAACACATTCTAACGCGCACTTTTTCTACAGTGTTTTCAACATTGTTTAGGGGTGGGGGGGGGGGGGGGGGGGGGTGGTCATAATTCTTTTTTGATGATAAATGATATTTTTGGGACCCTACGAAAGAAAATAACCACCCTCTTAACTGATTCATATCAGCCTACATGAAGTAGATTCCCGGAGTGCTCAGTGGTAATTACACGAGGGGTATCATGCGTGTCCAAGAAATCATGTAATTAGGGTAATTTTTCAAGCTGGGGCACGTTACATACGTAACGTGAATAGGGTATCAAAACAAGACAAATTAAGAAAAAGGGTATACTTTTTACATCATTGGCTTTCGTATTTAGGGTCCCTTTTTGCTCCTTGACTGAGAATCTAAATAGCCATGATGCATGGACAAGATATATTTCTTAAATTGTATCCACGTAAGTATCTGATAATCAGCTCAGCATTTGTTTCAGAATACTGTTAGCTTATTAGGGATAGAAAAAAGGGTTAGAAATGTATGTGTCATACACAGTAAGAGGTTTAAACTACATGTATACAAATTACTTGCTTAGGGTATTAAAATATTTTGAGTACTTGTTTAGGGTATTGGAAATACTGATATTACTTGCTTAGGGTATGTAAAATACAGTGCTATACTTGTTTATTAACACGATTACGTATTTAGGGTAGTTTTTGAAAGTCCTTGGACGCGCATGATACCTCCCTTGTAATGACCACTGAGCACCCCGGGAGTAGATTTAGTCTGTAATTGGCGAATTTAAAATTAGTTTTGTTTTAGCTGGCATTTGATTTTGCGAATCTGGAAAATGTACTGCTACTTTCAATGCAAATTTTTTAGTTTTGCTGGAATTTAATTTCACGAATCCACATTCCTCGCAAAATTCATGAAATTAAGTCCCTCGCGAAATTAAGTGATTTTACAGTATATCAAATTGAACATTCAAGGAAATGATCTACATGAATACGCGGATTTAGGGTTTCCCTAGTGTTGGGCGGTATCGCGCTGATGTTGGTACGCCCTACTTCTGGTTTTACGCTAATGTGTGGGATTGCATTGAAATACGCTGATAACCAGCTAATAACGCTGATGAAAACAAACAAAACTACGCCGTATTCGATAGTTTTAACGAAAAATTATAATTGTTTTACATTAGTTAACAGTTTACCTCCATATTTTAGGACTTCAAACTCTCCAATAGGCTTGCACCTTGCCAGAAAAAGACCCACATTTTGCCGTGCCCAATAGCTCTAAATATGCGTATTAGGCCATACTAGTGTGGCGTGTTTGCAATCAAGTTATTATAGTATTAACTCCTTGGTTTTGACCGTGTTTGCGGTAACTTTGTTTAGGCCTAGGATAGGCTAGAGAGCCAATCAAATCTGCTTATTTGATTTAAAAGGCCCAAATTCGGAGGAAAAGACAGTTTGAAAAATGGGGTGTGGTGTTTTAGCATGCTATTTACTCTGCAAATTTATAATATAAGCCTATTGTGGTACAATAATTGTGTACATGTATAAAAACAACAACTATGTAATATATTTACAGTGGCGTGCGCAGGATATTGTGAGTGGGAGGGGGAGGGGCGGGGTGGGCACCTGACCATAAATGAAATCGACTCATATTCTTCTCAATTCCCCCGACGTACCAAACAAAAAATAGTAAACTGAGGCTGGTAGCCCCATTTATTTTTGCAGTCACCTCGTGAATTCAAAGTTCACGTAGGCCTAGCTAAGTGGTGGGGGGGGGGGGGGGGGTGGGGTGGTTGGTCAACTTTTTTCACACGGTCAAAACAAATCGCACAGTCCAAAAAAACAGCACAGTCAACAACTAATGCCCAATCCTCCGGGTTTTCATAAGTTCTTTATAACATTTTTCTTTATTTAGCCGACTGCTGCAAAAATTTGTCGACTACATGTACAGATTTGCCGACTATTTGACTATTTGGGTCACACCACCCCACACACACACCCAGGCGTGGATCCAGAAAAGTTAAAGGGGGGGGGGCGAATGAAATTGACAATGTACCATCCAATTGATAATGTACCTTCCGAGCCATGCTCGGACAGGGGGTGTCTGAGGGATGTAGGAAGAAGAAAAAAAATCAATTTTGGAACTCATTTGGTGCGATCTGGTGCATACTTTTGACCAATATTTTATCGAAAAGCCACCTCTTCATTTCCAATAAATATTATGTTTTTTATCAATGCACCAAAGAAGTTAAGCATATTTATAGTGATATATTCTTGATTTAAGTATAGATGGGTTAAAAGCTCGAACAGGGGGGAGTCGTGACTCGTGAGGGGTGATGCGCCCCCTCAGAATTGGATTTTTTTCTTCAATTTTTGAACCCATTTGGTGTGTTTCTTCACTCTCTTTCTTCCCCCCCCCCCCCTTTTTCCCTTCCTTCCCCTCCCCCTTTCTTTTGGTGGTGGTGGGTTGCCCCCCCCCCCCCCCCCCCCCCCCCCCGCCCCCGCCATACCGCGCCTGGCCTGCACAAACCCTCTAGCGACGGCCCTGCACCCGACTGGCAGTAGTTTCCCTCGACTGGCAGTAATTTCCCCCGAATTCCCCCCCCCCTCCCCCATAAAGAAATAAAGAAATAATAAGCCCCCGATATTTCACACAAAAGTGATTATGTTCAGTCCCTTAAATAAATAGTTAGACACAAAAAACAACGTAAATAAACCTGAAATACGTCATTTTAGGACTCTGATGAGCTTTTACATTGCCTCTAGATTTAGTCTGTTATATCCAGTCCCCACTGGCATGACTTGCTCGGTAAATTACATGACTCCTAGACTGCCAAATTCTGTAACTTTTCGGCATTTTACGCGGAACTTTCAATGGATATTTCAACTTAATGTGCACTTTTTAATTCTGCCGATCCCCAAGGATAGTTTAGGTATACTATCTTTATTTTTAATTGTGAAAGACTTCTGTACTTGAGGGGTGCGTCGACCGAAATCTTCCGAGTTTATTTTGACCGCTCGTCCCATTTTCAATGCATTTTCCTATGCGTAGCGTAAAACCAGAAGTCGGCGTACCAACATCAGCGCGATACCGCCCAACACTAGGGAAACCCTAAATCCGCGTATTGGACGTGTACTGGTGTTGCACAAGAATATAATAATCCTGTTACATTTTATCAACAAAGTCATTTAAATGCAAAATTAAATATTTACCTTAACATCGCAGTGCCTCCACACCTCAAAAAGAAATTTCCTGAAATAAAATACAAAATGTCCTTGAATTTGACAGGATTTCCTGAAATCTTCTAAAATTGCTATACCTGTGCTGTTTTTGGTTGTTTAACACATTTTATGGAGGTCTAAAGATGGCATGTGAGAAAGTTCGGAATCTGCATCAATTTTTAATTTTTAAAAAATGTACAGGTAATTAAAACGCCATCTGTGTGGGGGATCATGTGGTAAGGGTGTATGTAGAGGGGGCTGTGCATGTGTTTTGAAGGGGAACAAAAATGGACCAGGGGTGATTGTCGACTTAAGCTGGCAATACAGCAAGAAGAATCTTGCCCGGTTTACAACCGGAAATATAGTTTTACGGTGTTTTACATGAATAAAGGAAAGAATAAAAAGAAAGAATTTGAATGAAATCAAAAAATAAAGAGGAAAAGAAGATACCCCCCTCCCCCCCCAAAAAAAGCAACAACAAACAAACAAAAAGAAAAAACCAAAAAGAAAATAGTAAGGTTTTCCCTGGGAGGTTTTCAAACAATTTAACCTGGTTTTTAGAACATTTTTCCAACTGAAAAATAAGCTTTTATGAAACCAGTTGAAACCAATAATGCATGCACCCTATCCAGAAACAACGATTTTTATGTAAGATGTGTTGGACTGGCTCAATCGTGCGCACATTCTCTAAGTTTCATCGTGTAAACAACATTGGTAAATGTGGCTTCCGTGTAGTGATGGCTGATCCTGATCGGGAGATCTGAATCGGTGCCGATCTGCATTGAATCGTCATTGAATCAGGATCGGGGAAAAAATGGAAGTTACCGATCCACCCTACACTTAGTGTATATTCACAATAAATGTTCAGCTTGTCGACTGTTATTTATTCCTCGTTTTGTTCATAAAGTGCTATTGTATTGTTTATCCATCATCATCATTGTATGCGGATAATGAATGCATCATCATCATCAAATTGCGATGTAAACAACCGCTGGGTTTTTTCTAGGGATTTTCCCTAGCCATTCATAAGCATGTGCGACGTAAATAAAAATAAGTGCTGCTCCGTATGCACAATAGCGATTCACGGGTAGCAATTATTGATCCCCTCGAAGGAAATTTTAAAAATGACGACAATGTTTCTAGAAAGTAAATCGTTGAATATTTTCCAAAAAAAAGAAAGGAAAAAAAAGAAGGAAAATCTAAAAACCAACCGACCTGACTTCAAAATGTTTGGCACTTGAGGGCAGCTCAACAAATGTTGTTTTCTGCCTTATAGTGTCCGTTGTAATCAATGTGTCACATTTTTACGCTTCAATCTGATCCGGTCCGCAACTTGTGTCCCAGGACCACAAGCGCTCATATGTTGACACCGCTGAATTGATATTCATAAACAAATGTATGTCAAAGCACTCAGGGGGTTGGTGGTCGGGGAGGTAAAACAAGGATGGCAACTCGCTTAAACAATAAAGGGATATCCTACATTCTCGAAACGATTTTGTCAGTGTTATTCCGTTGAGGGCGCACAGACGGAATAAATCTAATCATGAGTATTTCTCTGTCACTTGTAGTCTTGGGACACAAGTTGCGGACGGGATCAAATTTATGCACATTCTTACTCCCACAAGAGTTCATGTTTGTTTTAGATTTTCATCGAAAGGAAGTAATTTTGATTGTGTTAATGTCTTCCACATCTGTGTGCGTTTTCCTGTGAATCTCACAGTTGCGTAATAAATGTATAGCGGGGTGGTTTTGGGTGTCATGTTTGGTTATGGTTGAAAGAACATTTTCCCAATTTAAAGCAAATGGAGAAATTACACATGAATGTTTATCTGGGACGTGTAAGAGTTTGGATCGAAAAATTAGTTCAGTGGTTCTGAGAAAGCCCTGTCACATGCACATCACATGTTATTATTATGTACTGAGTATTGCACTCATAAGAAGTATTATAGCCAGCGTTCAATTTCCAGCATTTTTTTTGTGTAGCAAAAAGTGTGATGCACTATTAGTTTTGTGTAGCAATTCACAAATTTTGTATAGCACCTTTTGTATAGCAAATATCAAGTAGGAAATCTTCTTGCGTCGCACTTTTAGCTACACATTTGTGCAATTGAATAGCGATACTTCAAAAGTGTGGAGCATTTCGCGACGCGACACCGGTTATCATGAACGCTGATTATAGCGTGTATTTCATTCACATAATATATATACCAGTCGTCTGATGATCGCACAAGGGTGAAACTCTTGAGTAGCAACTACCGTTCCAAATGGTTTAACTTACTGTAAAAGCCAATATTTTCGCGTACAGATATTTTCGCGGATTTTGATATCAAAGCCATTTCGCGAATTGTTTTTTTTCGCGGGCGACCGTCTGAAAGCATTGCATGAATGTGTAAAGCAATATTTTCGCGTGTTATAATTTTCGCGGAAAAAGATTTTGCGCGAAAAGCGCGAAAATAAAACCACCGCGAATATTTCAGCTTTTACAGTATATATTTCTTTTGTACATAAAGAGCAAATGTGAACAATAGCCCAACAGACATTTAAACAGGGTTAATGAACTGAGTGATTAGGAATCAAACTGGTAACTCTCGACAAAGAGCTCTGAAAGGCCAATCAATTGGTTCACTGCAACTCAGAAAGTATGCATAATACAAGAAACACAAATAAATGTAACTGACTCGTCTGACACATCGGCGACCCAGGGACAATTCCTGGGGGTGGCAGACATAATTTATTTTGGTCCCCCTATTCTTCGATCCATCCCCACTGCTATAATTCTAGTGTTATGGTTAAAGCACCAATAATTAACACTTGTGACAAAAACATGCATGTCCTGGGAACAAAAAATCAGTCATAAAATCCATGTTTTTTGTTTTTTGTTTTGATTAATAAAACAATTTCAAGGTGGGTGATCTGATTTGTTCACTTAGTGTTAACTATTCTACATGAAGGCACATTCAAACAGTCATATTCCAAAGTATGAGATATGATTGGCATTGACACAGGAGGAGATATAGTGCATTAATCTCCACTGCTACAATTCTAGGAAAAAAGGGTTATCACGGCTCCTTTTTTGCAATTCGATAAATCCCTAACCCTACTACATCACGACACAGAACCACACCAACACAGCCAGCAGCACTTCTAAGTGCGCGGATGCAAGTTCTATATCACGGCGCACTAATCCCTGCGTATATATGGTCTGCGTAAATTTAGCCTGGCAAGCCCAGCGCTAGTGGTGTGGTGGTTGGGTGACCCGCGCCTGTCACCCTGGCGACCCGGGTCCAATTCCCAGGGGCGGCGAACATTTTTGTTTGTCCTCCTATTAAACCCCTCCCCCTCCCCCTGTTCTTCGGTCCATCCCCACTGCTAAAGTAAAATAACACTTCGAGGGTACGGGTTATTACAGCTTTTTTTGCAATTCTATTGATATTACTTCAGCGGTTCTAATTATAGAAGCAGAAATTGACTCTATGTTTGCCCATTATACACAACCAGTGCACGGTTATACAGGGTGAGTCAAAAAAAAGTTTACTCAACTTCAGCGATTTTTTTAGAAAAAAGTTTTTGTTTGTTTTCAAAACAATTTACTACGCTATGAAGACAAATTAATTAGCTTTAATATGAATTTTATCTGGTTTAGATTGGTTGAGGGAAACTTATTTTACGCTGTTTTGAATAAAAGTGACCAATTTAAGGTCCGAACACGCTTCCAGATCTTGACCGTTATATTTCATAAGATACGACCAATAAAAAATTACAAAACCGACAGCG
>CM069458.1:41168771-41295440 GCA_035610835.1 Ophiura sarsii | reverse complement strand
TAATTGGTGGTTTGCAAAATTAACAAACAATTACAAATACATTTATAACCAGTGGTGTAACTAGGGTCTCGACTCTCAGATTTGTTGGATGGGGGGGGGGGCGGGGGCATTACCAACAACTAACCAGCCCCAGTGCCACAAATGGCCACGGTGCAGTCCGTCAGTTGTAAGCTGGCGCAGCACTTTTTCGATGAAATAATGGCCCCAGGTTACATAGTTGGCCGAGTAAAGTATGGTTTCGCACTGGTAGGGTGTTCTTCTCTCAACCAAGAGGTTGTGGGTTCAGCCCTGTGGGCGTGGCTACTCTTTTTGTCCGTGATTTTTGTCGTTGACAAACATTTCCTTGGAAAATGTGGGTAGGAGGTTATTAGGGTTAATTGAAAGAGTTTTTAATTTCAGTCTTGAGATTATGCTTGAAGGTTATGAATGATACTGTTGTTGGATCTTAAAGTGGATGGAATGGAGTGTGTTATTCCATAGCGTTGGGCCTAGTTGGGCCAGCCACATCAAATGAGATACATGTAACTCCAATGCATGGCTGGCTGGCACAACAAGACAGGTTTTTTTCTGTGGCAGATCGTTGTCATCAAATCTGTCCCATTCATCAAATCTGTTGGCAAAATCATAGTACACACAAGCTTCCGTCGGTACTCGGTACATTTGCGATTTTGACCATGCAATTTCTTTCGGCCGGTTTTGAGAAAAACATCATCGCTACCCCCACCCACTTATCAAGATTTCAGCTGCTGGCGGGAAAAAATTGTGCAAGTTTTACGATTTTTTTTTTGAGTCTGTAAAAAAGATTGTCAGTGGCTTGTCGCCTTGTCGGCAATCGGGACCTCTACACCCACCCCCCACACCCCCCACACCCCCCCCCCCCCACACCCCCCCATTTAAAACTGACCTGAGAACAGGGTTTTGTTGGTCCCCGAATTATAGATCTCTGCTTGGTATGGTATGTAGTTTAGGTGCATGGCACACATCAAATCATACTGGGGTAAGGTACAGCTTGACTTATGTATGTAGGTCAAGTTTGTTGGTTCGATTCCATCACCAGTAAATTGTATGTGCCTGTCTGTACTTACACTGGATACCTATCTATAAGTATACCTTTTTAACTATACTATCAATGAGCAAATGCTATTGCTTGAACCTTTGATCAATAAGTTATATTTTGTTTTTGACTTATTTTCCCGATTTAATCTTAACCCTAATTCTATAACAGTGTTATCAGGGCCTGATAACACCACACGGCAACAGATTTTTTTTTACCCTATGAGAAAATTCACCGGAAAGGTCACCCCGACCCCCCAGGATACCTCCTGCACCAAAGCCAATCTCCATTCCACTACACCACGGCTGCCAATGCTATTCGGCTCAGTATATTCGCTTCGTAATATAGCCTCTGGGTCCATTTTGCCATTTTAATACTAAATTGCCCATCATCAAACCAGACAAGGGGCGAATTGCCATTTAGATGGGAATTAAGTAAATCCCTTAGATTTTTCAAATAGGCACAATTCACCCAAAGTCAAAGGGGAGGGGATGGGATCCCTTACCCGTTCCTATGAGCGTGTTTCTACTGGGCCACTACAAAGTTAACAGTAATTTTTAATGGTACGTTTTAACGCTAACTTTTTAATCCCCTTGATTCTACTTGCGAAAAGGTACCGCTAAGTTGATTGACCCTAGTCGATGGGCCACGACATTTGACCTTTTGTTATACCAAACAATGCTGCCTCACCTGAAGAAGACTGCCTCACAATGGGTAGAATCCAGCGTGTACCTGTATACGTCGGGGTCACAGAACAGAACTTTACTTTTACGGGTAGCTGTTCTACTGGAAAAGTTACCGTTAATTACAGGTAACAAACTTGGTTTGTGAAGATTTTTGCGGTTACAAAACTTACCATTAATTACCATTATCTGGCTGTTTCTACTGGACAACTTAACGGTAATTACCGGGCGTAAGTTCCCCCAGTAGAAACACGCTCTATGATTACCTTGATGAAAGTCACTGAAGATACGTGATGATGCACTGCATGCTAAAAGTGTTTGGATGGTTAAAAGTGTTTGGATGGTTAAAGGTGTATGTTCCCATCACTTTTTGGGGGCTATGATGGTTTTTTCACATCAAGATATTTTGATATCAGAGGAATCCCCATATTTTTCTCTTTATGTCTGTAAAATCTTAGAGGCCAGAAAAGTTCCATTTAAAAATTATAGGCTAAAATGTGGGGAGGGGGGTACTCGAATTTGAAGAGGGTAGGGGTGTGTGACTGGGCATTCTCAAAACAGGGGCTTACCTAACTGACACATCCTGAATTGGGGGTCTTGGCGACCGGCCCAAGTTGAAAACATTTTCCTCCCAATTGGGTGTATTTAAAGTAAATTAGGGCAAATTGGGCTAAATTTACCAAAATTGGGTGTATTTGGGGGCAACTCGGCGCTAGAGTTTGGATTGTATAGCTTGTGGAACGACTTATCAGTGAAATGAGATGCTTAATGAGCGGCGACAGGTCGAGAAAAGGGGGTCTTTGTCCCCGCACATACACGTATGGCCAATATACGTGAGTTCCTCCGTAAGAAACTAATTTTTTTCTTCTAAATCTACCTTATTAATATTATAAAAGAAATCATAAGTTAACAAAATAACAAAAATCTAACACAGAGGTAGAGAACGGAGTTGGAAATGGCATATGATAAATGGTAGCCATACATGGTAGTGAATAACAAACCGAGAATGAATGAGCTGAAGAGCTCTCATCTCACTCGCTAGCTACGCGAGTGATTACGTAACAAAGTGTTTCGTATTGAGTGATTGAATGCACTCGAAACATGCGTTCGATAACGAAAAGAAATGATAATGCTGTGGGGTAATTCTCTAGTTCACTTGATATTATTTTTTGATTTTAAAAGAAATCTCTAATTTCCCTGCAAGGAATAGATAGCTTCCTGAAATTTCCTTTTTGCTCTACCAGACATGGTTGTTGTAGTTAGGACAATATTCTCACCGTTAATAAATAAAGCAAAGCAAAATATTTTTGACACTTTGACATTTGAATTGTTACCCTACATAGTCAGATGGGTTATTATGTTTTTCATTGAAGGGGTGTCAGTCAGGGCTGTAGCTACGCCAGGCGGGCCCGCCTGCCTATTGGGCTGGCCGCCTGGCACTCTAAAAAATAAAAATAAATTAAATTTAAAAAATTAAAAAAATTAAAACTATTTGTGGATAAAATCATTAAACTGCCTCATAAAACAAGAAATGGTGTGGCAGGAACCTCAAAGTGCATTAAAAAAGCCTAAAAACATCCCGGCCCCTGAGCCGCGAGAATATTGAGCCCGTTCGGTCGCTTCGGTAAGTTAATAGTTTTATTTTGCAAAATATGTGTTAATCATATGGGACCCAGGCCCAAACAAATAGTCTGAACAAGTTTAACAGGATATTTTTTTCATGTTTGTACATGTTTGCACACATAAGTCAATGGGGGAAAATGACCAGTAATACTTATTAATTATACCATTTGTAACCTGGGTACCCAACAAGTTCTCACCCCTGTGGTAAATTGATAGTTCTATTTTTTATGCACAGTCAATGAGGGGGAGCTGACATGCGGGGGAACATTTCGTCAGCCGCAGGCCTGGTATCAGCTGCATAACAATTTCTTGGATCATTCATAGGTTCATCCATGTATTGTATGGCCAGAAAATATGGGACAAGAGATGAATAAAGTTACTAACTAGGGATATCAATAGCTTTCTATTCATCTACTTGCTTAGATAGACCATGCAATTTAGTCTTGGTTCAAGCGATGGTAAGGCTTAAAATTGGTTTCCTTTCCCTCGTCCTCCTGAGACGTGTTTATAACACTGCTACCTAAGGGGGGGGGGGGGGGGGTGGGGGGGGGGGGGGTACCACCCACTAAAAAATCCAGACTGAGATGGTCCCCCCCCCCCCCATTGACAAAAGAGTTAAAAATAGGAGGAAGAGGAGAAGAAGGGGGAAGAGAAGGGGTAGGGGCATAGGTGGCACAAATGGGGAGGGCGTAACGAGGGGGTTACGGGGTCACGTAATGTGGGGGACATTAAAAAGGTCATACTGGTTCTTTCTACTAGTGATAAAAATGCCAATTTTGCGCGCCTCGCACATATTAGTTTCAACTTTCAATGTTTCAATATTATAATGGATCTCGAACCACCTTATAATTCTTCTTGCTGAATGCTGAATCTTTGCCTTAAAAATGACGAAAACCCATGAGCTTCAAGGGGATTTAAAAAAATTAAAAAAATTAAATTGTTGAAAAATCACCCACAATTCTTGATTTTGAGGGGGGAAATCAATTTAACATAAACACCCGGCCGAATGACCCTACCTGAGAGGTCTGTTTGCCTATAGAACTTTTTCTGTTGCCTAATGGTATCTAGTGTAAAAGTACAGGGCACAGGCACGTAAACTTACTGGTGATGGAATCGAACCACCGAACCTGACCTACAGAATAGGTCAAGCCGTACCTTACCCCAGTGTTGGTTTGATGTGTACCATGCACCTACACTACAATAGAAACATTTTAGGGGAATTTTGTTTTACAAAATTTACATTAAAAAAAATGAAGTTTGTTGCAAATTGTTGAAATTTCACCCACCCACAATTCTTTTATTTTTTTTAGAAAAAAACACAACAAAAACCCACCTGACCAAATGACCCTACCCAGGGTCAGAATTTCGTTTAAAGGTTGCGAGAATCCATTTACATTCCTGCAAAGGATTTTGTGAGAATCTATGGATTCTCCTCCATTCAAATTATGTGTAGACAGAATATCTCTACGAGAATCAACTTGGATTCTCGCAACTTAACCAGCCGGAATCTTTGCGAGAATTCTGACTCTGCTACCTGCCATGGTTTTAGTTACGGAGTCGGAGGGGATTTAGATAATATTTTTAAATCTCGCTCCAATGAAACTGACTTGAATTTTGACCGATTCCTGCTATTTGTTTCAGTTAAGTTTATGTTAAGCTAAAACCAGGCATACATTCTTTGGACATGAAACTTAATTTAAAAATGATATCTGAAGCAAAATTTTGATTAATTTGACCTATCAAAATAAAGTTGACAAATATTGATGAAAATACTTGATAGAAGCATGTAGACTGATATTGGGTTCGATCATGATTTTAGGAATAATTTAGATACCTTTTCGAACCATTGTGTTTGAGCTCTGTAGCTTTCGAGGTCATCACAACCCCTTCATTCAGCGTAGTGTTTAACACTCAACCCAGACACCGGCTACGACCTACCCACCATCTATGGTGACCTGCTGTCAAGTGATTGCCCAAAAGGTGGTCATGTGACAAGTGGAGGGAAGTAAACACTACGCTGAATGAGGGGTCATGATGACCTCGAAAGCTACGGAGCTCAAACACAATACTTGATGGCTCAATTGAATGGGTTCCATTCATAGTTTTATGTAGATACATGTATGTAATGTAGCCTTATCTGATGTGTACTGTAAAAAACTGTCAAAGCTAAGCTAAACCAAAAAAAGACAGAAAATAGTGGTTGGACTGCGCTAGTAGGAAAGGCCTAGCTCTGACACATAGCCCTAAGGCCAAAAAAAAAAACCAGTTTCTCGTCCGGGCTTTTTGAAAAAAGGAAGGAGGAGGCCCTTTTTTTTCTTCTTTTTTTCTTTCAAAATGGCGGATCCAAAATGGCGGACTGATTTTCCAACAACAAAAAAACTTCCGCTTTCGACCTGCTGTTCTAACACCTTTTTCAGACTTGTATTGGCTACAACTTTGTTAAAAAAAAAGAAAGACAAAATACAGGTTTTAAAAAAAAAAGGAGGCGGCTAGCAAAAAGGAAGCGGGCAGGGACGAAAAACTGGTATTTTTTTTATTTGGCCTAATGAACCCATTCAACTGGACGTCAGATATTTTTATCAATATTATTCAACTATTCTGAATAAAAATAGCCAAACTTGCTTCAATTCAGATATCATATTTAATTTTTAAATAATATGTATGCCTTGGTTAGCCTTGATCTTTTTCAATTTCCAAGAAAAACTTTCTTGAATTTGGATCGCCCTAGCTACATGTACATGTACAAAAACTAGCATAGACAGTGTCGGCATCATTTTTTTTGCTGATAGCCGGAATAGGGCGATCCAAATTCAAGCCATTATTTCTTGGAAATTGAAATAGGTTGAGATTATGAGATCTGAAGCAAAGGTTTGACAAATTTAGTCAGAAAAGTTGAAAAAATTGATGAAAATATCTGAAGCTGACAGCTGATGACTCGGATGCTTTCATTCCATGATTGCCCAATTCCCGCTACATAAACTAACTCAACTGTACAGTAAATTTATGACGCTGACTGTCTAAGCCTATGCAAGTTTTCGTCTGGTAGGAGTGCGCAATTGACGGAATATTAGTACTGTGTGCAGGGAGCATGTCTCTTGTGACTGGCAGTAGCAGGGCAAAACAAGCAAGTAAACAATAAACAGAACAGGGATTGGTATCAGTGGCGGATCCAGGATTAAAATTTACGGGGGGCTGACACCAATTTTTTTTTGTAAAAGGTCCCTAATTTTTTTGGCCGTCAGCTCGTGAAATTCTGCTAAGTGTGTGTGGGGGGGGGGGGGGGGGGGGGGGGGGTAGCGATGTGGTGGACCCAAAACCGGCAAAAAAAAATTGCAGGGTACAAGTGGCAAATGTACCGACGAACATATCTACCTATATCTCTGAAAAAGGTAAAGTGGTAAAAAGGTATATTGTCAAATTTTACGTGGGGGGGGGGGGGGGGGGGGGGGTGCGTACACAAAAAAGGTAAATTTTACGGGGGGCGCCCGCCCCCTCCCCATGTATCCGCCACTGGGTATTACGAGCGCTCTACTGAATGAATTATTCCAAATTCTGCCTGTGTCAACAATATTTCATGCTATACACATACCATTATTACCAAATGGCCATGCCACAAAAAATTGTTATTTTTGGTTTGCTTTCACTAATATAGTATTAATATCCGTATGGGTTATTATTATATAATACCAAATGATGACCAAATTACTGTGTACGACATCTACATCTACATCAATACTCGGCAGAATCCATAAGTCAGGATATTAACGCCAAGGCCCCAGTTTCCTTGGGACAATGTGTGTACAGCCACAGACCGGGATGATCCCCTACTCTTTACGAAGGAATCTGTGACCTTTTAACGTGCTCGAATGTTGCTCTTCCGATGCACGAGACCACCATTTCTACGTGACTTCTGAACCACGAGGCAATTGAGACTAAGTACCTTGCCCAAGGATACAAACATGTTGGCCGTAGTGGGGCTCGAACTCACAACCTTTGCATCGTGAGACCTGCGATCTATCCACTAGACCACACATGCTCAACTTGATTTGTTGTACTAGAGTGACACTGTAAATAAAGGCCTATAACATTGTAGGCCTTTATTTTATTTTAACTCTGAGACTGAAGAAAGTTTAATATTTAAAAATAAAAAATAGGCCTAGGCTAGACTGTAGTTAGTAGTAAAACAAAAATTTGTTGATCACAGTGTATACGATTCCCCAGCTTCCCATGCGACTGGTGCATATCCATGTCATTCGCAATGGCAAGGGCGCAGTAAACCCGGAAGATGTGACGTACTTGTAAACAAATGAAATAGGTAATTGACCAATTGCGGGCCCTAATCAACAAGACCCCAAACCATGTTGCGACTGGTTTGGAATGCACTGCATGCAAGGAAAACGCTCAACCTTTGTAATGATCGCGAGCGTACGGATCATGACGCTATGATTGACAAATTTTTGTTTTGAATAACACATAGCCTAGGGTACATGTAACATGATTATGAACATAGTGGTTTGGACTGCAGTATAAATAAGACTATGACTCATTCATAAGAAGAGTACTATTTATTACCATTATTATACTAAGTAATAAAACTACATGTAGGAGATGCCCAATTTTGGTATAGATGAGGGATCATGTTTCTTGTGACTAGCAGGGAAAAACAAATTTGCAAACCAACAAACCAATAAGGTTCTGCCGTACCGAGCCGAGCGAATAAATTACTTTTTCCGAATTCTGCATACATATCATTACATGTCACACACACACACAGCCATCGTATAAATCATGAGACATATGAGTCTCGATCTAGACTGTTTCAATATCATCCTCATCATGCTCACGGAGTCACGGATCACGCTACGCTGGCCATTGGGGTAATATTTGGATTTTTGTTGCTGAACAAAGCACTAAACCTCTCATAATGTCAACTTTTGACGTTGTAATCGTAATCAACACCTGATTTAGTTCGCTGCTCTCGCTGTTTTGTTGTTGCAGATATCAGAATAACCTGATGACTTTTCGTGACCTAATCGATAAGTTTTTGCGAAGTTTTGCCAGTTGCTCTAACTTTGATATTGCGCAATACAGCTCCCGTTGCAAGCAGAAAAACATGGCACTCCCCCCCTGCAAACCACAGGACTTAAGACGCGGTGGATTTTATCGGCTCAAACATGATTTGTATTGTGGCACAGAAATAGTACATCAATGGTCCAAAAAAGCTGATTGTGATTTAGAGTAAAAACTTATTTGCTTTGATGATAGCAGAATTTAGTTCTTATATGACACGAAACATTCAGAATTGGTTATTTGAAATTAAATTTCACGTGGAACAAAATACGAATTTCAAATTGTGGATGGCTTCGTCTGACAGTGACAGAGGAGGGGCGTGGCGTTTTATGCATTTTATGAATATTGTAATCAGATCAGTTGGGAAGGACGCTGGATCGCGAAAATCACATCGTTGTGAGGTCATGAATAGTCATGAATGAATATTCATTCACAACGAATGATTGACAGTTTACGATTAACTTCCGGATGATGAACTTATAGAGTGCGCTATACTGTGAAACAAAATCTCAACAATGGGCAGATAGGGTGTTACATCACCCGGGTGCAATGGATAACAGTTCTGATATTAAAATTGTGGCAATGAATTGTCGTGGTCTTGCAGATAAGAAAAAAAGATTTGATGTTTTAAATTATTTATATGGAAAAAATTGTATGATTTATTGTTTGCAAGATACCCATTTTGATAATGATTTTAAAAGTCATCTGGACAAGGAATGGATTGGGGAATATTATTGTAGTTATCTTAGCTCCCAATCAAGAGGAGTAGCAATTCTGTTCAATAAGAATTTCGATTACATTATTCATGACGTAAAAATTGACCCAAAAGGGAATTTTATTTCAATTGATTTAAGTTTTAATGATAAGAGATTTACTCTCTGTTCTTTGTATGGCCCAAATAACTTCATAAGGACACTCCAGACTTTTTTCATAATATCAAAAAGGTCATAAATGAGTTTCAAAATACAAACTGTATTATTTGTGGGGACTGGAATTTAGTTATTCACCCTGATTTAGATACAGAAAATTATGTTAACGTTAACAACCCTAAAGCAAGAAAGGTGGCTTTAGAGTTAATTGATGACTTGAATTTAGTTGATCCCTGGAGATGTTATAATCCAAATGTCAAGCGATTTACTTGGCGACAACCCAATCCTTTGAAACAGAGCCGTTTAGATTTGTTCTTAATTTCAGAGGAACTTATGAACTTTGTTGAAAATACAGATATTTTGCCAGGCTATAGATCAGATCACTCTTTGGTTTTAATGGACTTTGGGTTTAATGATTTGGTTAAAGGAAAAGGTTATTGGAAGTTTAATAATGCTTTGTTAAAAGATATGGGTTATATTAGTTTAGTTAAACAAACAATTATTAATGTAATTAAACAATATGCAGCCACTCCTTATAATCCTGAAAACATTGGAAATATTCATCCCAAAGAAATGAATTTTGTCATTGATGACCAGCTCCTATTTGATATGCTTTTACTTGAGATACGGGGTAAAACAATTTCCTATTCTTCATTCAAGACGAGAGAGTTGCGAGAAAGAGCGTACGTTATTCAATGAGATCGAGAATCTTGAAAAGCAGCACCCTATCCCCTATGGTAATATATTGGATGATATAACTAACAATAATGACGAGCTCAAAGAACTGAGGAGTAAAATAATGGCAGGAGCCATGCTAAGGTCACGTGTGAAATGGCTTGAAACTGGTGAAAAACCCTCTTCTTACTTTCTGAATTTGGAAAAAAGGAATTCTGTGAATAAGACCATTAATAGAATTGTTGGAGCTGACGGTATTGGTAAATGTACAAACAAAGAAATTAAGGATGAGGTTTTTTTTTTTCATTTTTGTGAGAAGTTGTATAATAGCAAAGAGGCCCACTCCTGTCAGCTTAATGATTTCATCAATTCAGAAAATTTCCCCCGCTTAAATGAGAGGCAGCAACAAGACCTTGAAGGTTCTATCCAATATGAAGAACTTCTTACGGCTTTAAAAAAGATGAGTAACAACAAGAGCCCCGGTTTAGACGGATATACAGTGGAATTTTATAAAATGTTCTTTAAAGATCTTTCTTGGTATTTACTGCGGTCCTTAAACGAGTCTTATGACTCTGGTAGCCTTCCTATCACTCAAAAGCGTGGCGTTATCACCTTGCTTCCAAAAGGACAAAAACCTAGAGAATTTAAAAACAATTGGCGCCCAATATCCTTACTAAACGTCTCTTACAAGTTAGCTTCATCGTGTGTTGCTAATAGATTGAAAACAGTGTTACCATTCTTATCAGTGACGACCAGTCTGGTTTTATGTCGGGAAGATTTATTGGAGAAAATATTAGACAAGTTTATGATACTATAGATTAAACTGAATTAAACAATATTCCTGGTCTTTTGCTTTTAGTAGATTTCGAAAAAGCATTCGACTCTGTGTCACATAATTTTATATTCAAAACACTTGATTTGTTCAATTTCGGGGACAGTTTTAAAAGATGGATTCGTGTTTTTTTTATAAAAAGGCCAATTCTGCAGTATTAGTCAATGGTCATTTAACCCCCTTGTTTGAAATCAAAGCAGGTTGCCGACAGGGAGATGGTCTATCCCCATACATTTTTCTATTATGTTCCAAGATCTTAAATATTGCTATTAATAACAATGATAATATTCATGGTATAAAAATAAACAACATGGAATACAAAGTTTTGCAATATGCCGACGACACCACTATTATACTGGATGGGACTGAAAACTCACTTTTGGAAACTCTTAAGTTACTAGATGGTTTTTATGATATTTCCGGTTTGAAAATTAACATTGATAAAACTAGTGCTATATGGATTGGTGCAAAGAAAGATTGTAAAGAAGTCCTTTGTAAAAAATATATAATGAATTGGGTTGGTGAAAAACCATTCAATTACCTAGGTGTTACTTTATGTACAGATCTTAGTGTTATTGTTAATGTGAATTATACTACTGCCATGCAAGCTATAACAAAACAAATTCACCACTGGTCAAAAAGGTTCCTAACTGTATTGGGTAGAATTGTAGTGGTTAAATCACTTCTTTTATCAAAACTGAACCATCTAATATTATATAATAATATAGTAATATTGTTGTGGGGAATAGATGTGTACTGTACAAAAGTTGGGAGAAAGTTGGTATCAAATATATTAATGATCTTCTTTCTACAGATGGAGAGTTCCTATTACTTAAGGACATTCAAAATAAATATAATATCAGAATAAAATTTCTCCAATATCGTGGGATGAAAAGAGCTATTCATGAAGCATTTTCAAATCTCCTTTGTAGTTCAAATACCACACTTCCAAATCCTTATCAAGGTTTTCATACCAGTATGATTCTTAAGGAATCCAAAGGTTGTAAACAATTTTATAATATTTTTATTACTGGATTAATGGTTAAGTTTAAATGTACTGACAAATGGAACCATAAATTAGGTATATATTTAACTGAAAAAGAATGGTTGAATATTTGTCAGTATAACTGGAAATGTACTCAGGAAGTTAAACTCCGTTGGTTCCAATTTCGCCTTTTAAACAGAATCCTTTGTACAAATACCCTTTTAGTTAAAATTGGTAAATCGGTCAATCCAAAATGTACCTTTTGTAACGAAGTTGACAAAAACTTTGTTCATCTCTTTTGGGAATGTGAATTTACTATAAAGTACTGGAAAGACGTTCAAAACTGGATTAATATCAATTTGGACACAAATATTAGGTTGAAAAAAGAAATGATCCTGTTTGGAAATTACCAGTACAAAGATTATGTTTTTAACAATATCCTATTAGTTCTTAAATTCAATATTTACAAAAGCAGGATAAAAGAAGAAAAACCTTGTTTTACCTATGGAAAGAAAGAGGTGATAAATTTGTATGTCAACGAAAAACTATTTATAATGCAGACCTAAAAAATAAAGCTTTCAATATCCGGTGGCATAAATGGACATCACTTTTTGAGAAATAAGATTGTCAAAGTTATTGCATGTATGTTTATAAGAACGAGGAACGATACACTGTCTCTGTATACATTTACCTGTTTATATACAAAATACGTTCAATCTAAATAATATTTGTTCATATATGAATGTACCCCTTGGTAAATATAATTTGTATCACCACATGTATATTTGAATTGTTTTTATGATGTATGTGATCTTTTCAATGAAAGAAATGATAATAAAAACTATAAATGAGAAAAGAAGAAAAAAAAAAGTGCCACATACTCATTTTAAAAAACGTTGCTTTTCTCCTATTTCACTTTTAGTGAGTTAGCGCCTTTTGGAACTATTAAGCTCTTCATATAAAGAACCTTAAATTGCATATCAGTGCCTTGACTTACGTTAAGCTATTCCAGCAATGCGACTAGCCTAAACTAGTCGTGCTTAGGACGGACTCACATCAAGTTACTGTGAGCGCCTAACGTATATAAAGCTAGTCCAGCAATGCTCCAGCTTGACTAACATAAGCTAGTCCAGCCACAGACTAGTCCAGCAGAACAAATCAAGCTAGTCAGGCTGAACCGGACTAACCTTAAGCTAGTCAAGTCGACCATAACCTATCCAGCAGGCTTTAACTAGTTTAAAGCTAGTCCAGCCTGTGCTTGACTAGTTTAAGTTTTCAGTGTATAGTGGGTGTGATTTTGGATGTCAACAGGCAATTTGATTGGTTTTTGCGTCGTCGTGTATGGCCGCCTCCGGCGACCACTACACTACTCCAAATATGGGACAGTCTATACATTATGAGACCATCGTATATAGCAAAACAGCTACGAACTATATTTTATTCTCTAAATCATTATTTATCAAGGGTTTTAAACAGAGGTTGCTTTAATGTAATCCCAGCATGCAGTTGTAAATGAAGCACTTTGCGGTCGGGATTCTGGAGCCAATTCAGCACCTACCGTATTTTGCATTAAAAGTGCAGAGAAACATGTTTCGTTAGAGGAACTAATCAGCACGACGTTTCATATTTGTATCAATAGGCCCATGTTTTGGATTCTATTTCGCAATACAATGGTACCAAAAAGTTAGTCTCTTAATTTTGAAGAATTTTGAAATATTATAGATTGACAAAAAAGATGAAACCAGCCAAATCTAGCATGTATCTAGCAACTTTGAAATGAGTTGAGCAATATAAACATCATATAAAATAAATTTATTTTATCTTGAAACTTTCTGAGATTGCATATTGATGGCTGCAATGATTCCTGAGATTGCATATTGATGGCTGCAATGATTCCTGAAATTGCATATTGATGGCTGCAATGATTCCTGAGATTGCATATTGATGGCTGCAATGATTCCTGAGATTGCATATTGATGGCTGCAATGATTCCTGAGATTGCATATTGATGGCTGCAATGATTCCTGAGATTGCATATTGATGGCTGCAATGATTCCTGAGATTGCTATTGCTGGCTGCAACGATTCCTGAGATTGCGTTTTGATGGCTGCAATGATTCCTGAGATTGCATTTTGATGGCTGCAATGATTCCTGAGATTGCATATTGATGGCTGCAATGATTCCTGCGATTGCATATTGATGACTGCAATGATTCCTGAGATTGCATATTGATGGCTGCAATGATTCCTGAGATTGCATATTGATGGCTGCAATGATTCCTGAGATTGCATATTGATGGCTGCAATGATTCCTGAGATTGCATATTGATGGCTGCAATGATTCCTGAGATTGCTATTGCTGGCTGCAACGATTCCTGAGATTGCGTTTTGATGGCTGCAATGATTCCTGAGATTGCATTTTGATGGCTGCAATGATTCCTGAGATTGCATATTGATGGCTGCAATGATTCCTGCGATTGCATATTGATGACTGCAATGATTCCTGAGATTGCATATTGATGGCTGCCATGATTCCTGAGATTGCATATTGATGGCTGCAATGATTCCTGAGATTGCATATTGATGGCTGCAATGATTCCTGAGATTGCATATTGATGGCTGCAATGATTCCTGAGATTGCGTTTTGATGGCTGCAATGATTCCTGAGATTGCATTTTGATGGCTGCAATGATTCCTGAGATTGCATATTGATGGCTGCAATGATTCCTGCGATTGCAATGATTCCTGCGATTGCATATTGATGACGATGACTGCAATGATTCCTGAGATTGCATATTGATGGCTGCAATGATCCCTGAGATTGCATATTGATGGCTGCAATGATTCCTGTGATTTCATTAACAACCTATAGGTGTTGAATACCATTCTGATAGTTTTGAATAAACCTGAGATCATTAATTATAACAGGCGCGTCGCAACCGGGCGGCAGGGCAGAAAAAAAAGAAGAAGGGGAAACACAAAAGTGAAAAAAACGGGGGAAAGTTATTGTTTTTCAATAAAATATTGGTCAAAAGGTACACACCACCAATACCAATTCTGAGGGGGGCATAACATCGTTTCAGTCCCTTAGGGCCTTGAGCTCTGGACTTGACATTGCCTGCCCTCGTCCTTGTCTGTCTTGGTTTGAGCCTTAACATGCGCCTTTAGCCTTGGCCTTGGACGGTCAGGATCGAGCGTTATCTTGTCCTTCAGAAGTCGACAGGGCCTTGTCCCGTGGCCTAGGACTTGAGCTCCAAAGCCCTGACTACAACACCGGTTCCTGACTACCTTGACAATAAAAATAAATTCACACACCGATACATCAATAGAGAGAACCTTGAAACACCCACAGATAGACATTTCACTTCTATCCACAATAGCCACTTCAGGGTGTCCCTAAACAAAGGATGCACGTCTTCACGTCATTGCCATCGTTGATTACCCAGTATTTTGGCTGTAACATTTATATAATGTTAAAGATAATTTACAGTCATCAAAAAAAGTAACTATATAGGTAATAATGTACTTTTAACTCTAAAAATATATATCCTACCTAGAAATATTAAATCATAAAGTTGTTTATTTTCTTATTAATTTATCTTCTTTAATATGAGATATTGCACGCTAGGATCGGTTGAACATTTAAGAAGCGACAATCCAAAATGTAAGGTAAAGTCACAATTTCAAATTCACATTTTACATTTCAACACGGGGGAGAGAATGACAGGTAGCGTGTGTGTGGCGTATTGATCCATCGGAACAATGCGGCCGACTGTCCAACCTGCGCATGCATCCCCCAATTTCACTACCGGTAATCGATAAGGTACCCGTAGATTGGTCCGCGTGTAGAAAATAAAATTGTGAAAATGAAAATCGGACTTCTCCTTACATTTTTGAGTGCCACTTCCTCAATAATCACCCGATTCTAACGTGCTATATCTCATCTTAAAGAAGCTAATATTTTCTACAACTTTATAATTTAATATTTTTAGGTAGGATATATATTTTGTTAGAGTTAGAAGCCCATTTATTACCTGTGTAGTTACTTTTTTTGATGACTGTAGTTTGGTTTCGGGTGCTGTTAATTTGATTGTAATTGCTCTTCCTAATCCAACAATATGCTTGATCAATCACGAGTACGGTACGTGAAAACGGGTTGTGACACTTTTTAAGGAAAAAAGATGCTTATTGAAAGAGTCATTTTTCTCATTTAAAAATCAGTATTTACTTATTGACGTTTATATGAGCTTCCAGATGACCAAATCATCTCTCAAATGCCGTTTGTCTTGTCTCATTTGCTTTATCCTATCGGAAAATATGCTTGATTAAAGTTGATCACAGAAAGTCAAATTTGTGATATTTTTAAAGAAGAAATGCTGCAAAGCTTTAAACATAACAGTAATTTTATACATGGATGATTTCTTTCAAATAACTGGCACGGTTTTGATATTATTTTCTCATGGTCAAACAAGCATTATCTCTGGATAGACTAAAGCAAATTCGACAAACCAAACTGCATGCGAAAGCTTATTTAGTTATCTTGAAGCTCGTCCAAACACAAAGTCCATATTTTTTTCTAAAAATGACACAAACCGATTTTTGTGTGCTCGTTGTTGATCATACACAATCAAATAAACGGCACATGAAAGCAAACTAAATTATCTTTTAGATTATATAAAGATTACAATCAAGAGAATGACTTATCAATGATGGCAATGGGGTGGGAAACCTTGTACTTCACTACTTCAGTTGACTTAAAGGTGTATGTTCCGATCACTTTTTTTGGCTATGATTTTTTTTTCACATCAAGATATTTTAATATCAGAAGAATCCCCATATTTTTTTCATTATGTCTGTAAAATCTTAGGGGCCAGAAATGTTCCATTTAGAAATGATAGGCTAAAATGTGGTGAATTACTGCCAAAGATGGTTAAAGGAAGGGTCCCGCAAGCACAACATTGAGCATTATTTGTTAGAAAAATA
Organism: Ophiura sarsii; assembly: GCA_035610835.1. Classification (NCBI taxonomy): domain Eukaryota; kingdom Metazoa; phylum Echinodermata; class Ophiuroidea; order Amphilepidida; family Ophiuridae; genus Ophiura; species Ophiura sarsii. Next base: position 41,278,667 of record CM069458.1, on the reverse strand, counting down.
ATTATCGAGCCGAAATCACGTAATTATATAGAACAAAACACCATACTAGTCACACAAATGAATAAAAACTGCCATCACTCAACATGCAATTTTTAAAATTCGCGGCAGGTCAAAAGTCCCGGTGTCGATGACGTCACGGGTATCGTTGCTAAAATGTGCGCATGTGCATTGTATAACTATGACATCATCGACACTGGGACTTTCGATCGCCGCGAATTTTAAAAAGTGTTGAGAGATTGCGGTTTTTATTTGTTTTTGTCATAAGTGTGGTGTTTTGTTCTATATAATTACAAAAGTTGGGCTTGATAGTTATTTTTCTAAACATATAATGCACACTTTTATACTTGCGGGACACTTCCTTTAATCACCAGCCAGTTCGTGTACTAAAATCGGGCCAGCAATCAGAACATCTACCTTTAATATACAGAATGCAACGTCATTCGTACCCCGTATGCTGCCTGTTAGGAATATGATAAGGCATCCGGTATGGGTATCCGACACAATTAGCTAGTGTTGAAACAAGTTGTATGGCGAGAAAAGATGAATGAATCCATATCTATCAGTGCATCGTTTTACATCCAACCTCCCCTCGTGCCGTTGGTGCTCTTTAACCGACGAATATCTGTCAATCGTAGATGATTAAGGTAAGACACAAATACGAAATAGTAAGCTGTTAAGTGTTTGGTGGTTTAGAGAGAATATTTTGCTTTCAAATGAGATGTTAGAGGTGTTAGAGCTCTCGGTCTGAATTGACATGTATATAGCCATGTATAAGAACAGCAATTTTACATAGGAAAATCTACTCTTTACGGTAGGTTTACTTAATTCATGCGGGACTGCATTCATGGTTTGTGTAGGATATTATTGTCTTCATCTTTTGTGACCGGTGATGCGGGTCAAATTTACATTTGATGCTACGAAATGTATGCCAGTGTTCTATCGCGGGATATTTCACAGTTGAAGTAATACTTCTGGATTGTTGTTAAATCGTGCGTTGCATGGTTCAGAATTATTCAAGAGTGACTAAAAGCTTATGCCTGGAGCTTCATGAAACAGTTTGTATACATGTAGTACCCTATCTGGAACTATCACCACTGTCAGACATAACAACATTGTTATTATAAATAGTTCTTGGTGTTATTATAAAATGTTAAAGGTAAGTTTCTAATGTCATTCAATGAAACAATCAACACAAAATATATGCATTAAAACTCGTAGCCTACAATTCCATGTTGAATCCTTAGAAGAGGCGCCACTGTTTTGCTAGGTGTAGCAAGCAACATTATGGTATTGTTTACCACATACGTCACATTAAATTGTCCAGGCTCTACATACAATGCCACAGGTGATGCTGTCTATTGTCATGTGTCAGATTGCTTAGCCAGGTGCAGAACATTTAAACAGGCGAAACTGATGTCAAGTGTCAAAATAAGTTGGCCTGTTTGCTAAACATTCCGCACGGTGTTGCGGTTTATCTCATAGGTCACATCATGCAGCCAGGGGTCAAACATTTCGACACGTGTTGCGATGTATGTCATAGGTCACATCGCGTAGCTAGGTGTCAAACATTTTAACAGGTGTTGCGGCTTATGTCATAGGTCACATCATGCAGCCAGGTGTCAAACATTTCAACAGGTGTAGCGTTTTATTGTCATAGGTCGCATCATGTAGCCAGCTGTCAAACATTTCGACAGGTGTAGCGGTTTATCAAATAATTATTTCAACGGGTAGTATGTAACAAACATTCATTTACAATCACATCAAGCTGGATAGGTGCTACAGGTGGCACAACTGTAATAGGTGTAACATTACCGCCTTGATCAGGTGCTACCATTCGAACAGATGGTGTTGTTTACTGTCATGTCGTTTTAATTTGGCCAGGTGTGCTATCATTACAACAGCTGGAGTTGTTTACTGTCAAATGGTCACGGTATTTGATACTAGCGTGCCAACAGATGGTGTTGCTTACTGCCATAGGTGACATTCCTTTTCGTCTAGGTACTAAATTTCCAATTTCCTGTTTACGGTCATAAGGTCACATTATTAAGCCAGGTGCTAACAACTTTCAACATAATATAGATGGGGTGACAGCAATGTTGATCAACAAAAGCAACGGTCAAAGGGACTGGACTGTCGATACATGCGTGAGGGAACATCATATGACCACAACACCGACCACTATGCCTTATTGCCCTTTGTGATGCTTTGGCGCGAGTTTTAAAAGCACGGGTCCTAAACTAAAACAAGATGCGCGCGCACACCACCGGGCAAAGAACAATGGCAACTGCCGATCAAATGCCCGGCATGACGTGACATGTCACCCCATCTATATTGACATATTGTTTTTTGCTGTCAAAGGTCACATCGCTTAGCCAATCGTCATTCGTTTGTTATCCTATTGAAGGCTGGTGATGCTCATTGTCATCTTAGATTTGAATTTTATTTCTTTAGAAACTATAAAATAATACTAAAACCAACCATACCATTCTACATAAACTAACCATCTTTTGATATCGGATACAGTTTGTAAGTATCTAGGTCTTTGACGGTGGTTTACTTCCCATTTGAGATTAGATCAATATAAGGCCTAGATTTTATTTTTCAATTTTTTTTTTTTAAAGATGTGTAGTGAATATGAATTTATTTCGGATTGTTATCTTCGAAATTATCTTATCTATGAGGAAATCCAAATTTTAAGTCGATATAAGGTCAATCGATTGATATACAATGAATATTGATCAAAACATTTACATTTAAATATCTGTCTGACTTCGTAGTGTGATATTTGACTATAGTTTGATCAGTTACAAATTGGCGAGCGGCCTCCTTACAGCAGCGAATGAATACAGAAGGACGCAGGCGCGCGTGAAGGCAACAAACGTACTGTGCATCATAAGCGTGATGCGTGCGTGGGGCCATAATCGCGCGAGTACGCTTGGATTACTTTTTGCGCGAGGAGAGATAAAAACCGAATATTTCTCGCCAATTTGGAACTGATAAAAGTTGGTGACATAATTAGATGCAATACTATTTATGCTACTCATCTAAAGAATTAACAGAATTTCATAACTGCATGCGTGCCAAGTGCATACCAATCCAATGTAATAATTTCATGAATACAGTACGTGATTCTAGTATTTAAAGATAGGCCACCTAAAAAAAAAAAAAAATCTAGAATGACAGTTGATTGAACGCGCACGTGACCATGATGCGCGTACAAATAGCAACATTTTTTAACGGAAAATCACAGAATACAGGGTGTCCCTAAATAAAAATTCCTTTAAAAAGGAAAAGAGGCGGTCATATAAATTTAAAGAAACAGACAACAGAGTGTGATATAGGTAACAAAAAGAGTGGTTATGTCATAAGTTTTATTTATCAATATAACATGAATGGAAATCACTAGCTAATGTTGATAATACTATAAAAAATCAGGACAATGTTGACGAGTAAAAACATTAAATGCTTTTGGAATCAAGTATGTTACATCATATCTTAGAGCTGGTTTATCACGTTGGCATTTTACCACAGATAAATTGGTCATAACCTGTTACTTGGTGACTGACAGTCTAATGGAGAAATTGTAACTTTGTCAATTCCCCAAGAGAACTGGGTATGGCTAGAAACCCAAAGTGGTAGCTTGCCTTTAAAAGGTACTTTATTTCTGGTACTTCATTTCTGATATGCTTAAAGGTATAGTATGTATATTACAGATGTTCATATAACTTCATTTTTTTGTTAATTAACAACAACAAAAGCCATCACTTTTTAAATTCAAATGAATATTTGAATACAGTCCAATGAATATTTGCTACACAGTGAATTCGTACAACAATATTTACTTGGGACAAAATCGTAATTGATTCAATATAGCTTTTAACATCGGAATTCGGTAACTTTATTAATCCCCAACCGATTTCAGTGCACGTGTTCCATGTCATTGCCCTCATTGATTATTTAGTATTTGGCTATAATCTTTGTATTATCTAATCTAAACGATTTTATGGTTGGCTTTCAAATGCCATTTATTTGATTGCGTTTACTTTTCTCAAATTCAGAATATATGTTTGTTTAACAATGAGCACTCAAAATCGGGTTTGTGCCACTGGGTAGGCTATGTGTCATTTTCGTCTTTAAACATTTCGTATATGAATTTGGTGTTTGTACGAGCTTCATGATAACTAAATAAGCTTTCGTATGCAGCTTGTTTTGTCGAATTTGATTGAGTTTATCCAGAGATCGGCTTGTTTGACCAGGTAATTTAGTCATCTTTAAGCTCATATAAACGTCAATTAGTAAATGCTGGAAAAATAACTGTTTCAACAAGCATATATTTTTCTTTTGCTTGTAATTGATTACGACCCATATTTAAGTTCTCATGATTGATCAAGCATATCGTTGAATCAAAGATATTTTGAATTAATTATTTAAATGTTATCATTTTGATAACGCGTTACGGTTATCCGTGCCTAAATGTTGTGCCCAAAGTGAACGTGACCATTGAACACCCCCAGATTATGGAAATTACTTGTTTTACCATGATAACGTAGGTAAGCTAAATACTAGTAACTGAAATCCTCAATTACTTCCGATAACACACTGATCACCTCCGTGGTTCCGGACTGACCATGCTGGCGATTTTATCACGTTTACATTATTTTATTCAGCAGATCAGGGGTGGGCGGTGTAATAAGAGGGAGCGCATGTGATGCGGTTTTGAAAATGACCAAAATCACATAATTATTCGAACTCCGCAAAATACCAAACCAATCATTTTAGCCACAACAACTTGGCGTATAGACAAATGGGTTGTTTGCCAACAAAAAATTAATAAGCGACAAGAAAACAACCAGATGTTGTTGTTTTTTGCTTTTTAACCCCCTGAGAACTACCGGCCGATTGGTTAAAAAGATGGATACATCACTTATTGAACCAATGAGAGACATTGTTAGAATAATTGTATCCCTGATAACGATGGGAGTGAAACATTTTACATGCTGTATTTGAATTGGCTATTCATATGAGTACATCTTGTAATAAACCAATCAGAACCACTGTAAGATAGACAGGTAGACCCCAGGGGGTTAAAAGAATATTTTTTGGAAGTAAGTATATCGATATGTCGCTATCAAATCAAATGGAGCGCTCGCTCAGGCGATGGGAAAAACCCTGTTGTACGGCAAAACGGACCTCTCAGGTAGGGTCGCAATTTTTTGTCGTACATCATGATCATAGTAAAATTCACTTTATTCCGTTTTATTACGAAATAAAGCAAAATTCACTGGATAAAAATGATTTCTTGAACAAATCAACTGATTTCACTAGGATCATGTACGAAAAAAAATAATCAAGGTCGGGTCGGTCGGACGAGCTTCATCTTTCTTTTCTTATTTTCACTTGAAAGTTACTGTAAATAATGTGTAAACATTTGGCCGTTTTTCGGCAAGCAAAGTTTGGGTCTGTATTCATTTGCACGTGAAACATTTGTCACCAACTTCTAAGAGAGATGGGTCGGTCAGGGTTGTTTTTGGCGTCGTCTAAATGTGCATATTATGGTTTCATTCTCGTATACCTGTTTGTGTGTCGGTAAAGTGCCGTTTTTGGGCTCCCTCCAAAATAAAATGTTCTACTTTACACGGCTCCTATCATTGCAAATCTGCAAATTCGGTTTGCGTAATGCTGAATATTACGCAACGAATAAATTATTTAATTTGGGGCTTCGATATCGAGTATTATTTTGTATTATTTGTTTCAAAAATGTCGATTTTTTTTAAATGTCATTATCATATTAGGAATCACCATGAGAAATGCATTTAAATAAGTACAAACATGGCTAGTATTGGTTCAGTAATCCTTGAGATAGACTTTGAAAATTAGAAAAGATTTCTGAAAAGTCTGTATTGTATTATGTTAAAACTAATAGCCGCTTGAAAAGTGTTAACAAAGAGTTTACCTGGTTGTTTTATTTCACCATTTACAGGAGTTGGAATACACAGGTGAATACGAATGGTTCCGGTCGGAAACTGATCTGACCTACTATCAACGCGACATCCGCTCATTGTTTCGACATGCCTGTAATATAACCATACAAGGTATAATAAGTTCTGCTTTTCTGCTACGGAGCTCTACTCAGGACACCATACCCGGTATCATAAATTTCTGTAATTGTACGGGGCACTACTAAGGACATATGGAAAATCTGGATTAATATGTAGATTTATTTTTATATTTATACGGGGAACTATACAAAAACTATAAAACAAACATATGAACGTCTCATACGGAAACCAAACAGGATTTGCGGTCAATATAAGGCTACTGAAAACCAGATCATATCTCCGTTATGCAGCATTACCAGGGCATAATATTTATATAGTCAAACTTAATCGGTACTCTTACTGTCTCCTGATATTTATTTTCTGATATATGAAGGGAAATATTGTTCTTATAATTATTAACATTCAAATAGATTTGAAGCCGAAATCATCATGGCTGCAACAACCGACAGCCTTCTCCCAACCGAGATCGACACTTCCACCGTACTTGCAACCGATATGGACACTTCCACCATACTTGATCTACTAAATGGGACGACAGTAACTCCACTAAGCCCTAGCAGCGACATCTCGGAAGGCCAAAGAATTGCCATCGGTGTCCTTCTGATGATAATCTGCATAGTTGGACTGTTCGGAAACAGTTTGACCATCTTTGCCGTCGTACTGTCCAAGAAGTTGCGGACGACCACCAACGTTTTTGTGGTGCATCTTGCAGTGGCTGATCTTCTGACGTGTCTGTTCCAGCCGTGGGACGCCGTCGGACTGTGGTCGATGGGCGGCTGGCCAATTCCGTATTGGATATGCTCTGTTTCATCAGGAATATCGTTTGTTTGTCTATGTTTCACGGTCATCGACTTAGCCTTAATCGCCGTGAATCGCTATCTCAAAATCATGCATCCGCTACGGACTTATCAGAGGATCTACTCACCGAGAAATGTTGCTATCATGCTGACGGCGGCCTGGTTGTACTGCTTCGTTGTTGTTATCATTCCGCCTATCTTCCACGTGGGAGCTCTTGGATACTCTCATGACCTCAAGACGTGTGCCTCGGACGAAACCAATGCTATGAGTCACCTTTACCAAGCTCTGAGCGCCGCACTCGTTTACCCGATACCTCTTATAATCGTCGTGTTTTGTTACGCAAAGATCTTCCTCTTTGTGCGTCGCCATCAGAAAGTCATCAACATGAGACGAAAGAGCAGCGGAATGTCCATGCGCACAAGAGATGGTAAAAAAGGCGGCGGTTCCGATTCGCAACAAATTCAGATCACTAAGAACCTGTTGTACGTTGTCATCGCGTTCATAGCGTGCCTGGGACCTTTTACCATAACCGTTTCCATCGAGGCCCTGAGTCCGGCTCGCCATTGGGTCGGCTTGCTGGCACTGTTCAACTCGTGCGTGAACCCCATCATTTACGGCTTGAAACACCCCGGTTTCCGTGAAGTGTTCACGTATATTCTAAAAGGAAAATGGAAGTACATACCAGAGCCGGCAAGTTTTGTGCAGCAGTTCAGATCCACCCAGAAGAGTTCGTCCATGAAAAGTCCGCGACCGTCAATTAACGAGACTAAAGACAAAGTGGCATTTTCTAATGAGCAAATGAAGTCACCAGAGCGACCATCGATTAAAAACAATGCAAATAAAGTATCTTTTGCTAATGAAGCGCAAATGAAGAAGTAAGCTCAATTAAGGCCCGGTCAATATTACGTCATCACCAAAAACAAAGGCGTCACTCCGACATGTGACCACCATCATACATTTATGTCTCAAACATTACTTCAGGTTCATTCTGACCATACACTGCCCAGAGGAGTGAAATATTGAAATCGAGTATATAAACCGGTTTAACTGTAATTTTTTTTTAAATATTATTTTTTATGTATATATCCTTAGCATATGATCTGCCAGTTTAAATCGTCATCTAGGATGCAGAACATGCGATTTGTGTCTTCACATCGATAATGTTTATTTGTGTACAACTGGAAATTTTGAATTAGAGAATAAAAGTATTGCTTTTAGATCTTTTCCGTGTTACATTTTTAAGTGGAACAATGACGCCTAAGGCGGATTTGTTTCAAGCAAAAAATACTACTACCGAACGCATTGTCTAAAAACAATGGGCCGTATTCTCGTACGTATTTAAACGTGGTTTTAAGCTAAACACGCGTTTAACTTTGACTTTAAACACACCGTTTAACTAAACGCAATTCACGAAAATGTATTTAATTTAAACACGCGTCTAACTCACTGAAATGTGTCTAACTTTAAACATGGGTATGGGGGTATAGTTTAACTCTCGTTTAACTAAACTTCTGCCTCAAGTGTATGTCGTGATTTTCCTATCGTGATACCATGGTTTAAAGGAATGATTCTGTGACAGGGGTATTAATACGAGCATACGGCCCAATACCTTTATTATTATTCTCAAAAGTCATACTTCAGGCATTTATGTAATCAAAATTGTAACTTTAATTGCCCAAAGTTATCAATTTTTACCCCTGTAAGTATCGAATAACCCAAAAACATTCCATCCAATCCCGTCATGACATAAATTGCCCGATTAGGAGCGCTATTAATTCGGTCTAGTAAACCTATTGTTATCAATTATTACGAGAGGATTGCCTGTTTGTATATTTAAATTCGGGGCGTGTTACGAGCGATACTTGCTAACTGCATGGGTGAGTTTCCATTATGTTGCAAATTACATCCACGCTCATGCGTTAAAACTACTCAATGGGCGTTGCAATACAGCCGGTTGGTTGCACACGAGAATTATGTCATATAGCAACCATGCAGCTATGATGGTAGGCGAATATTTAAATTTGGTGCCGGTTTTTAGGGCAGCAATTTATAGCGCTGCTAAGCGGGCCTTGTAGCGTAATGTGCGTTGAGTACACCATGCGTCGGCGTATTAATGCGCCCCATAAGCACGCAGGAAAATCGCAGTAGACGCACTGCAGAAGTGGACACGCTAATTAATGTACGCCGTGTTCAGTTTTCTGATATAAATGACGCCGATTTCTCTGAGAACCAATGAGAATTGCCTAAACATTCTTAGCTGTTTAAGAATTTGATTTATAGAAGGATATAGACATGTGTTATAGACATATCTTATGTAAGCCCCTTTACGTTTAATGTGCTTGGTCCTCTGGCTGTGAAACTTACCCGCAATCGAATCAACGTGGGACATTTTGATTATTATAGGTTAGTAAATGTGTATGTCTTGTTTCGAGAGAAATTAGGCAAATCAATGCACACTCGCTAACGTTGATGTGTGAATAATGGCACGACCCCGCAGGGGGTGCTTTTATGAGCATATCAACATTTGGTCAGTAAATGCGTTTGTCTTGTTTCGAGAGCAATTGGACAAATCAATGCACGCGCGCTAATGTTGATGTGTGAATAATGGCACGACCCAGCAGGGTGAGTGCTATATTATGAGCATATCAACATTTGCGCAAGTTCATTGATTTGATTTGATTTTTTTCGAGAAAAAAAAACAAAAAAAAACGTATGTATTGACATACACGACACTATACAAATCAAAATTCACATTTTGAGCATACTATTGATCTATACACATGGAAAAAAGTATCGCACCACTGTTTTTTTGTTGAAAAGTGCAAATGTGGCCTCGAATTTTGCCACCATGGTGTGATATTAAGGATCATTTGTTTGCGTAAGCTGTCCAACAAAATGTTATGCAATACAAGGGCCACATTTAAGTTTTGTGACGTAATAGATGTAATGTTTTTTCAAGGCCAAGGGGAAAATGCATGTTTTGTCCAAAAACATGCATGAAAAAAGTTTGGGTATAACACGATATTGAGAGGCCCGATGATTAATCTCTAAAGTTGTAATCTTTGGTAACACAATTAAGTCTTCATAGGTCAAAGGTCATCTGGGGTCAAATTTTTAAAAAAAATCCCTTTTTCGTACGCCCAACAGTTATGGGGTCTAAGGTCAAAATAGGTCAAATGTTATAGAAGTTCAAATGACAAAAGCAATATTGCGAAGGTGTTGACCTAGGTCAAATAAACAAAAACAACATCAACGGTGACTAATATAATGACTATTTTAAGTTTTTAAAGTCTATTCAATATCGCGTTATACCCAAACTTGTTTCATGAATGTTTCTGGACAAAATCATGCATTTTCCCCTCGGCCTTGAAAAAACATTACATCGATTACGTCACAAACTAAAATGTGGCCCTTTTATTGCACAACATGTTGTTGGACAGCTTACGCAAACAAATGATCCTTAATATCACACCATGGTGGCAAAATTCGAGGCCCCATTTGCACTTTTCAACAACAAAATAGTGGTGCGATACTTTTTTCCATGTGTATATGTAATAACGAATAAAAACATGTTAACAAGTTTGCTAACAACCGTGAAAATCGACGAACCCGTGGGTGACTTAGCCTTGATCAGGCTTTCTAAAATTTGTATCGGGTAGTAGTAGTATACAGATACGACATGGTATCGAGGGAAGTAGTGTGAATTACTGGCCCCGAGGTGTTGGATGAGTGCGTCTACTTCCCGACGCGTAGCGGAGGGATGTAGACGCACTCATCCAACACCGAGGGGCCAGTAATTCACATTACTTCCCGATAAACCATGTTGTATTTGTTTTACTATACATCATAAATATATTCATCACGAACTTATAAAAAGTTACAACTTAGCTTAGGCCTAGGCCTACCTTGTTTAAATAGATAATCCAAAATGACACGGCCGGTGTTTCCAATCAAAAATCCAATGGAATTCAAATTTCGTAAACAGTAAACAGTCAATATAAACGATGTCAACATTCAAAATTCCAATAAAACGTCAAGAAATAACGCTGTAGACCGTTACCGTAACGTTTGCATTGATCTCTTAGCGTAGAAGTCACCTCCTTTGCCTTTGGAACGGATCTCGGCGTAGAACTTACGAAGTATGATGCATAAATCACGAGTTTCAAGCTGCTCAGCTTCAACAATGTTGAGATCCTTGGTGCTACAATACGTGAAAAAGATGCCTACTGCTTTCTGTATAACAGCTTTTGTTTGTTTTGCATCTTTTCCATCAACAATAGCCTTTGCAAATCCTTCTCTGACAGTTCAGCGAAACGACTAGCAGACGACGCCATTTTGACAACAACAGAATAACCATGCTCGTCGCCAGAATGCAAAGTTCTATACAATGTGACGTGTATACGTTTGTTGAACTGTTTCGTTCAGGGGATGAGACTTAAGGTGCGGTAGTAGCCTCATAGGGGTGCGGTAGTACCCTTATTTTTTTCCCGCGTCTGCGTCTTTCCCGTACGCGAGGAAGTAGGCTAAATACTGAAGTGCGTAGTTAACGGAATAGACCAATAGGAAACCGCGATTAGCTTATGAATATTTATGATGTATAGTAATCCGGGCTATATACTGATATTAATCAATAATAAAAAGTCCAATAAGCTTATTTATCGTAAATCCTATGTCACTTGTCTTAGCACGCTGTATTCAGCTTAATCAAGAAGGGTAGGATTTCCGTGTTACAGTGTCAGCAGCGCCAGATAATGGTTACGGACTGCGTTATTTTAAATAGTTTTAGAAGCCTGGTCAAGTGTAGTATTCTATATACGATAAAAGGTAAACACCAATCAGCTGTTTACATGACCCGCTATAGACAGCTCGTATTCCATTTCCATGTTATGATGTATTGTGGGATAGGGTCAATTGCTTGACAAAATGGACCTCGTTGTAACCAGACGTAACAATAAATAGTGGTTAATATAAACCTAGAGTTTGCCCTATCTTGGTGTTATTTAGACGTGCAGTATACCACAATTTGGCGACGAGATAAACTATGGCTTCTACCTTTGGTATGGTAGGTGAGTTTGACGCCAAGAAAGAGTCGTGGGCACGATATATTGAAAGACTGTCTGAGTTTTATGCCGCAAACGGCATTACGGATGCAACGAAAAAACGGGCGATGTTAAATTCTTTGGTGGGTCCGGCGACTTATGGCTTGTTCTGCAAGTTGCTGGCACCGAAGAGCCCCACAGTATGCACATTTGACGAAATCAAAGATGCGATGGCCACACACACTGTGCCAACGCTTAGTATCATATTAGAGAGATACAAGTTTTACTCACGTTCCCGGGCTGAAGGTGAGACGATCCAACAGTACGTAGCGGAACTGAGAGGATTAGCGAGGAACTGTGACTTTGATAATAAGAATGAATCGCGGTTGGACACCTCACTGCCAAGGGCGTCCCCAGAGGGGGGGTGTGGGGGTGTCACACCCCCCCCCCCCCCATTCATCAAATCTGTCGGCAAAATTATGGTGCTGTGGGCAAATCAAAGGAAGGAGGAAGAAAAGGGAGAGAGAAAAAAAGGAAAGAGAAAGGAAAAGAAAGAAGGGGAGAAAGAAAGAAGGGGAGAAAGAAAGAAAGAAAGAGAAAGGGAAAGAAAAGAGGACAAAAAAAAGAAGAAAAAGAAAGAAAGAAAGTGAAAGGAAAGAGGAAAGAAAGAAAGGAAAAAGGGAAGAAAGAAAGAAAGCCCTATAACAATTATCGTATGCGCAAATGATAATGTTGTGTCGGCTTATATGTTATGTTAACACAAATCAAATCAAAAATGAACAAAGGCAATGTAGGCATATGAATTTGTAGGCACTGTGAACGAGCCCATTTTTATGAGATTTTGTGTCGGCGCACATGAACAGCCTAGGCCCAAGTCTTTGTTTTGCTCATTGTCAAGACACACACAAAAAATTGTGTCGGAATAGTATAGGCCTAGGCTAGGCGTAACGGGCAATGTGTGGGACCTTTAATTATACTAACTAGGCCTATTTCATTGTCGTTGTCAATGCAAACCCAAGTCAATAATGTCGCCAATGGCCAATCATGTTGGCACATAGGTTACGAAATACGGGGGCAGGGGGGCCCACTTGGAACCCTTGCCCCCAAATGAATCAAGGAATAATGATGGTACAAAGTAACAGATGAAAATTTTTCACGCGCTACGCGCGCATGTCTTCCCAAAATACAATATTCTATGGTACAAGCTTGTTTAGAGCCGAAATGTAGCTCAATCGTACAAAAGGTAAAGTTGAAAATTTTCGAGCGCTACGCGCGCATTTATTTATACTGGAATGAAGCCCACCCATTAGGAGCCCCCCCCCATTTCAAGTCACTGCCCCTTCTTGCCCCCACAAATGAAAAAGTCTAGTTACGCCACTGACGCGCATATTTTCTGCAGCTTTTTGCGCGCTTTGTATTGGTTTCGACGTTTCAATATTTAAGATAAACAAGATGGCTTGAGGATGTGTGCCCCCCTATCAAAACGGTCCTGGATACGCCCTTGGCTCCCCCCAAAACTATTCAATCAGCGCTGCGCGCTGCTTTATTTAACATTTCAATTATCATTATCAATTGTGTTCCCCCCCCCCCCCCCCATGTCTGAAAACTGATTGACGGTTCAGACCATAGAGCAGGGCTGTCAACTTTTGGGATTTGCTGGGAGAGATACAGACTCAAAAAAACTAAATCGTAAAACATGCACAATTTTTTTGCCGTCAGCAGCTGAAATCCTGATAAGTGGGTGGGGGGGGCGTCAAAATCGCATATGTACAGACGGAAGCTAGTATAAAGGTGTTGATACACATTTTAATTGAGGTAATTTTGTTGAGGCGGGAGATTTTATATGCTTGGCGGGAGTGCGGGAGAAAGAGTGTCTATGCGGGAGAGTTGACAGCCCTGCCATAGAGTTCATACTAAAATATGCGTGTATGAATTCCGGCGAGCGAAGCGATCCGAAAAAAATTTTTGTCGGCACAAATGGCTCTGTCGGCAATTGATGACCTTTACACCCCCCCCCCCCCCCCCCCCAATGAAAAGGGTCTGGGGACGCCCTTGCTCACTGCGAGATCGGTTCGTAGTAGGGCTGCGTGAGGAGCGCATTCAACGTCACCTATTGGCGCAAGGTGACAAATTAACTTTCGCGAAAGCGGTTGAAGCAGCAAATACGGTTCAACTCGCAGATCAGAACACAAGTGACCTGACAGCTGCTGGTCAAGCCAAGTCAGCACCTGTACATAAGGTGTGGAACGGTCACGGTCACGGGCGTAATAATAGGAATCAGGGGTCAAATGGTAATAGGTCTGGTGGTAGTAGTAATAATAGTGAGAAGACTCCCAAAGCTGGTAATCAGCATGGCAAAAGTGGTAGTACTGGTAAAGGTCAAAAGTCGGGTTGCTATCGGTGTGGAAAACCGCATTCTCCCGATACATGTTGGGCCAAGAGTGCACAATGCCATAGCTGTAATAATACTGGCCATATTGCACGAATGTGCAAAACTCAGGATAGAGCTCATGTTGTGCGTACCGAACAAAACGGTTCAGGTGCTGGGGACAGACCCCCTGATGATCATAGCTCTAATCCTGATGGTACAGCATATGGTATGTACACTGTTGACACACAGGTTCACCATCATGATCCTCTCTATGTTGTAGTTAAGATTAATGAGAAAGATGTTAAGTTGGAGTTGGATACCGATGCAGCGGTCTCGATTGTTAATGAGACTGTCTACAGAGACTTGGGGGGTACTGAGATACTACCGTTACGGAATGCCTCATCTAGCCTGTATACCTATACAGGAGAATGTATCTCAGTACTAGGCGAGACCACTGTGCAGGTAACCCACAACAACCAATGTGTTGATTTGCCATTGCTTGTAGTTAAGGGGGAGGGGCCTAACCTGTTGGGAAGAAATTGGTTGGCCAAATTAAAATTGTCATGGGAAACAATTCATAGAGTACACCAGGTGCAAACTACTACCACAGACAATATAGTGTCCAAACATGAGGCACTGTTTCGCGATGAACTCGGTACCCTGAAAGATCATCAAGTGCATATTGATATTCAATCGGATGCGAAACCGAGGTTTTGTAAAGCCAGACCAGTGCCATTGGCACTTAAAACAAAAGTTGAGGACAAACTTAACGCTCTTGAAAAATTGGGCGTTATTGAGCGCGTAACATTTTCGCATTGGGCGGCACCGATCGTCCCAGTTTTGAAGCAGTCCGGTGATTTGCGGATCTGCGGAGATTATAAAATGACAGTCAATCAGGTAGCACAACCTGATACTTATCCTTTACCAAGAGTGGAGGAATTGTTTGCAAAGCTTGTTGGGGGCAAAACCTTCACCAAGTTAGATCTGAGTACAGCATACTTGCAGCTAATTTTGGATGAAGAAAGTAGGGAGCGCGTGACTATTAATACGCACTTGGGATTGTTCAGGTACAACCGAATGCCCTACGGGATATCAACAGCGCCCTCAATATTCCAAAGAACAATGGACATGCTGTTAGCAGACATACCGCACACAGTAACATTCTTGGACGACGTGTTAGTCACAGGTGCTTCAGAGGAAGAACACCTGGCTAATCTTGAAACGGTTCTGTCGCGTTTGGAAGGCGCTGGCCTTCGTTTGAAAACAAGCAAATGTGTCTTCTTTGCAAAGGAAGTCACGTATCTGGGTCACAGAATCTCAGAACAAGGTCTTCATCCTACGGAGGAGAAATTGACCGCAATTCGGAATGCACCGGCACCACAGAACACTACGGAACTGAAATCGTTCCTGGGCTTAGTTAACTATTATGGCAAGTTTATTAAGCAGCTTGCGAGCCTCATGGTCCCATTACACCTTCTCCTGAGGAAGGACACACAGTGGTTGTGGGGCAAACCACAACAGGAAGCGTTTGAGGAATGCAAACGACGGTTAGAATCAGCAACGGTTCTGTCACACTACAACCCGGACTTGCCATTGTTATTGGCATGCGATGCGAGTCCTTACGGAGTTGGGGCGGTTTTGTCGCAGAGTTTCGAGGGTATGGAACACCCTGCAGCGTACGCTTCGCGTTCATTGTCCGCGGCAGAGCGGAACTATTCCCAATTAGATCGCGAAGGGCTGGCGCTAGTGTTTGGAGTGAAGAAGTTCCATACTTACCTGTATGGCAGAGATTTTACGGTGAGCACAGATCATAAGCCGTTGTTGGGCCTGCTGGGCGAAAACAAACCCATCCCAGCATTGGCATCGTCACGCGTACAACGCTGGGCGTTGACGCTGTCAGCGTACCAGTATAAGCTCATATATAAAGCAGGTTCTGCGAATGCAAATGCAGACGGTTTCAGTAGGTTGCCACTTCCACTTACAGAACAACCTCCTGCACCTGCTGACTATGTTCTAGTCATGGACCGTTTGGAAGCGACACCGGTGAATCCAGACAAAATTCGCCAGTGGACAAATAGAGACATATCACTATCTAAGGTGAAAGAGTTTGTGATGAATGGCTGGCCACAGACACACGGAGATGAGCTTCAGCCATATTACAATCGCCGAGATGAGCTAAGCTTACATGATGGCTGTCTCATGTGGGGCGCACGAGTTATTATACCTCCACATGGACGTCAATACTTACTTGAGGAGTTACATGAGACGCATCCAGGCATAGTCCGGATGAAAGCGTTAGCCCGGAGCTACATTTGGTGGCCAAAATTAGATACTGATCTTGAAAACACATGCAAGAACTGTAATGTTTGTCAGTCGCGAAGGAAGGTACCAGCCCTTGCACCGATGCATCCATGGATGTTCCCGGAGAAACCATGGTCACGTCTACATATTGACTTTGCGGGCCCTAAGAATGGTTACATGTTCTTAGTGGTGGTAGATGCACGCGCACCAAGTGGTTGGAAGTTATTCCAATGAAGACGGCAACTTCATTGACTACGATTGAAAAGCTTCGCGCGATGTTCGCAGTACATGGATTACCTCATATCATTGTTTCGGACAATGGAAGCGTATTCACAAGCGTAGAATTTGCAGACTTCCTAAAGCGTAATGGAATCAAGCATGTGAGATCTGCCCCTTTCCACCCAGCAAGTAATGGGTTGGCTGAGCGGGCTGTTCAGACATTCAAAGACAGTTTGGACAAAATGAGTAATGACTCATCATCAGTGGAGACAAAAGTCTCCAGGTTTTTGTTGAAATATCATATCACACCACACACAACCACAGGGCAATCACCAGCTGAAATGCTGATGGGGCGTAAACTTCGTTCACGCTTAGATCTGGTAAAACCTGATCTGGAGCACAAAGTCCACAATAAACAGCAGGAGCAAAAGAGTAACCATGATAAGAAAGCTAAATCGCGTGAGTTTTGCATTGGTGATGCTGTTTATGCGCGCAATTTTGCACGTGGGGCAAAGTGGCTTCCCGGTCAGATTGTTGGTAAACAAAGCTCAATTCTATACGAGATTGAAATGCTGGATGGTCGTGTGTGGCGTAGACATGCAGATCATTTGATCTGTCGTTCAGGTAGTAATGTTGATGATCAGGTTAAAAAAACATCAGCAGATAACCCTGTAATTCATCCACATGATGTTGTTGAACCAGAGGGGGAAGGGATCAATGTTGAACAAGAAATTAATGTTGAACAAGAAATTAATGTTGAACAACCAGTGGCACAAATTAGTCCGTGTATATAACCGGACAATCGTTTTTCGTTATTTCGTTTTCAACACGGTAAGCAAAAAACACAAATAGGTTCATTTTCCGTTTGACTGTCAGAGTAGAAAAAACAAACAAGAGAAAAACTAGAATTTTTAACGTTCGTTTTTATTACTCTATTTTCAACTAAGGAAAACTAAAAAGATCAACCACATTCGTTTTTCTTTCTCTAAATAAAGTGTAAAAATCAATCAGAAGAAAAATAAATAAATACAAATATTCGTTTTTCTTATCCATTTTCATATAAGAAAAACGAAATAAACAAGTGTATTCGTTTTTCATTCTTCAACCAGAATTGTAACCAAAGGGCAATAGAAAAACCGAATTTGATCTTGTTTCAAACATTCGTTTTTCTTAATACAAAAAACAAACAGTAAAAAAATGTAAGTTTGACACATTCGTTTTTATAACTTCATTTGCAAACAAGAAAAACAATATGAGTCAACTACGTTCGTTTTTCGTTTCTTAAACATTTGTATGGTAAGTAAGCAAGAGAAAAACCTAAATGTTAAGGGTCCGTGTATATAACCGGACAATCGTTTTTCGTTATTTCGTTTTCAACACGGTAAGCAAAAAACACAAATAGGATCATTTTCCGTTTGACTGTCACAGTAGAAAAAACAAACAAGAGAAAAACTAGAATTTTTAATGTTCGTTTTTATTACTCTATTTTCAACTAAGGAAAACTAAAAATATCAACCACATTCGTTTTTCTTTCTCTAAATAAAGTGTAAAAATCAATCAAAAGAAAAATAAATAAATACAAATATTCGTTTTTCTTATCCATTTTCATATAAGAAAAACGAAATAAACAAGTGTATTCGTTTTTCATTCTTCAACCAGAATTGTAACCAAAGGGCAATAGAAAAACCTAATTTGATCTTGTTTCAAACATTCGTTTTTCTTAATACAAAAAACAAAGAGTAGAAAAATGTAAGTTTGACACATTCGTTTTTATAACTTCATTTGCAAACAAGAAAAACAATATGAGTCAACTACGTTCGTTTTACGTTTCTCAAACACTTGTATGGTAAGTAAGCAAGAGAAAAACCTAAATTTTAAGAGTTAGTTTTTCTAACTTTATTTTCAAAACAAGAAAAACAAAAAGATTACTGCATTCGTTTTTCTTCTAATTCGATCAAGATCAACATAACAAACACTACAAAAAATGTTTTGGGACTTAATACAATCAGGCGTTTTTCTCAACCCATTTTCAATCAAGAAAAATGAAAAGGTCATTTAAACTTTGTTTTTCATATTTCATTTTGCATCTAGGTAAATCAGAACAGGATATGTGTGGTCATTTTTCTTTTTTTCGACTCTAATTTCTCAAAGGTTTATAATGAAAACAATTTATTTGATTAATTTTGTTTTTGTAACATTCGTATTTATCCCTTCATTTTCAACTTAGAATAACTCAAAATATCAACGGTCCGTGTATATAACCGGACAATCGTTTTTCGTTATTTCGTTTTCAACACGATAAGCAAAAAACCCAAATAGGATCATTTTCCGTTTGACTGTCACAGTAGAAAAAACAAACAAGAGAAAAACTAGAATTTTTAATGTTCGTTTTTATTACTCTATTTTCAACTAAGGAAAACTGAAAAGATCAACCACATTCGTTTTTCTTTCTCTAAATAAAGTGTAAAAATCAATCAGAAGAAAAATAAATAAATACAAATATTCGTTTTTCTTATCCATTTTCATATAAGAAAAACGAAATAAACAAGTGTATTCGTTTTTCATTCTTCAACCAGAATTGTAACCAAAGGGCAATAGAAAAACCTAATTTGATCTTGTTTCAAACATTCGTTTTTCTTAATACAAAAAATAAAGAGTAGAAAAATGTAAGTTTGACACATTCGTTTTTATAACTTCATTTGCAAACAAGAAAAACAATATGAGTCAACTACGTTCGTTTTTCGTTTCTCAAACACTTGTATGGTAAGTAAGCAAGAGAAAAACCTAAATTTTAAGAGTTAGTTTTTCTAACTTTATTTTCAAAACAAGAAAAACAAAAAGATTACTGCATTCGTTTTTCTTCTAATTCGATCAAGATCAAAATAACAAACACTGCAAAAAATGTTTTGGGACTTAATACAATCAGGCGTTTTTCTCAACCCATTTTCAATTTAAGAAAAACGAAAAGGTAATTTAAAAGTTTGTTTTTCATATTTCATTTTGCATCTAGGTAAATCAGAACAGGATATGTGTGGTCATTTTTCTTTTTTTTCGACTCTAATTTCTCAAAGGTTTATAATGAAAACAATTTATTTGATTACTTTTGTTTTTGTAACATTCATATTTATCCCTTCATTTTCAACTTAGAATACCTCAAAATATCAACCTTATTCGTTTTTCTTCTCTCCAGCAAAAGTGGGAAAATCAGTCAAAAAGTTGATATATTCGTTTATCTTATCTTATCATTGTAGAACGAAAAACGATTGTACGTATTAAGAAAAACGAATATATCAAATCATTGTAGAATGTAAAACGATTGTACGTATTAAGAAAAACGAATATCAAATCATTGTAGAACGAAAAACGATCGTACGTATTAAGAAAAACGAATATATCAAATCATTGTAGAATGTAAAACGATTGTACGTATTAAGAAAAACGAATATATCAAATCATTGTAGAATGTAAAACGATTGTACGTATTAAGAAAAACGAATATATCAAATCATTGTAGAACGAAAAACGATTGTACGTATTAAGAAAAACGAATATCAAATCATTGTAGAACGAAAAACGATCGTACGTATTAAGAAAAACGAATATATCAACTTTTTTGACTGATTTTCCCACTTTTGCTGGAGAGAAGAAAAATGAATAAGGTTGATATTTTGAGTTATTCTAAGTTGAAAATGAAGGGATAAATACGAATGTTACAAAAACAAAATTAATCAAATAAATTGTTTTCATTATAAACCTTTGAGAAATTAGACTCGAAAAAAAGAAAAATGACCACACATATCCTGTTCTGATTTACCTAGATGCAAAATGAAATATGAAAAACAAAGTTTAAATGTCCTTTCCATTTTTCTTGATTGAAAATGGGTTGAGAAAAACGCCTGATTGTATTAAGTCCCAAAACATTTTTTGTAGTGTTTGTTATTTTGATCTTGATCGAATTACGAATGCAGTAATCTTTTTGTTTTTCTTGTTTTGAAAATAAAATTAGAAAAACTAACTCTTAAAATTTAGGTTTTTCTCTTGCTTACTTACCATACAAGTGTTTGAGAAACGAAAAACGAACGTAGTTGACTCATATTGTTTTTCTTGTTTGCAAATGAAGTTATAAAAACGAATGTGTCAAACTTACATTTTTCTACTCTTTGTTTTTTGTATTAAGAAAAACGAATGTTTGAAACAAGATCAAATTAGGTTTTTCTATTGCCCTTTGGTTACAATTCTGGTTGAAGAATGAAAAACGAATACAATTGTTTATTTCGTTTTTCTTATATGAAAACGGATAAGAAAAACGAATATTTGTATTTATTTATTTTTCTTTTGATTTATTTTTACACTTTATTTAGAGAAAGAAAAACGAATGTGGTTGATCTTTTTAGTTTTCCTTAGTTGAAAATAGAGGAATAAAAACGAACATTAAGAATTCTAGTTTTTCTCTTGTTTGTTTTTTCTACTGTGACAGTCAAACGGAAAATGATCCTATTTGGTTTTTATGCTTATCGTGTTGAAAACGAAATAACGAAAAACGATTGTCCGGTTATATACACGGACCATCAACCTTATTCATTTTTCTTCTCTCCAGCAAAGTGGGAAAATCAGTCAAAAAAGTTGATATATTCGTTTATCTTAATACGTACAATCGTTTTACATTCTACAATCTGATATATTCGTTTTTCTTAATACGTACAATCGTTTTTCGTTCTACAATAATTTGATATTGTACGTATTAAGAAAAAACGAATATCAAATCATTGTAGAATGTAAAACGATTGTACGTATTAAGAAAAACGAATATATCAAATCATTGTAGAACGAAAAACGATTGTACGTATTAAGAAAAACGAATATCAAATCATTGTAGAATGTAAAACGATTGTACGTATTAAGAAAAACGAATATATCAAATCATTGTAGAATGTAAAACGATTGTACGTATTAAGAAAAACGAATATCAAATCATTGTAGAATGTAAAACGATCGTACGTATTAAGAAAAACGAATATATCAAATCATTGTAGAATGTAAAACGATTGTACGTATTAAGAAAAAACGAATACCGGTATATCAAATCATTGTAGAACGAAAAACGATTGTACGTATTAAGAAAAACGAATATCAAATAATTGTAGAACGAAAAACGATTGTACGTATTAAGAAAAACGAATACGGTATATCAAATAATTGTAGAACGAAAAACGATTGTACGTATTAAGAAAAAGGAATATCAGATTATTGAATAATGTAAAACGATCGTACGTATTAAGAAAAACGAATACGGTTATCAAAATAATTGTAGAACGAAAAACAATTGTACGTATTAAGATAAACGAATCTATCAACTTTTATGACGATTTTCCCACTTTTGCTGGAGAGAAGAAAAACGAATAAGGTTGATATTTTGAGTTATTCTAAGTTGAAAATGAAGGGATAAATACGAATGTTACAAAAACAAAATTAATCAAATAAATTGTTTTCATTATAAACCTTTGAGAAATTAGAGTCGAAAAAAAAGAAAAATGACCACACATATCCTGTTCTGATTTACCTAGATGCAAAATGAAATATGAAAAACAAACTTTTAAATTACCTTTTCGTTTTTCTTGATTGAAAATGGGTTGAGAAAAACGCCTGATTGTATTAAAGTCCCAAAACGATTTTTATAGTGTTTGTTATTTTGTTCTTGATCGAATTAAAAGAAAAACGAATGCAGTAATATTTTTGTTTTTCTTGTTTTGAAAATAAAGTTAGAAAAACTAACTCTTAAAATTTAGTTTTTTCTCTTGCTTACTTACCATACAAGTGTTTAAGAAACGAAAAACGAATGTAGTTGACTCATATTGTTTTTCTTGTTTGCAAATGAAGTTATAAAAACGAATGTGTCAAACTTACATTTTTCTACTCTTTGTTTTTTGTATTAAGAAAAACGAATGTTTGAAACAAGATCAAATTAGGTTTTTCTATTGCCCTTTGGTTACAATTCTGGTTGAAGAATGAAAAACGAATACACTTGTTTATTTCGTTTTTCTTATATGAAAACGGATAAGAAAAACGAATATTTGTATTTATTTATTTTTCTTCTGATTGATTTTTACACTTTATTTAGAGAAAGAAAAACGAATGTGGTTGAGCTTTTTAGTTTTCCTTAGTTGAAAATAGAGGAATAAAAACGAACGTTAAAAATTCTAGTTTTTCTCATGTTTGTTTTTTCTACTGTGACAGTCAAACGGAAAATGATCCTATTTGTGTTTTTTGCTTACCGTGTTGAAAACGAAATAACGAAAAACGATTGTCCGGTTATATACACGGACCCTTAACGGTCCGTGTATATAACCGGACAATCGTTTTTCGTTATTTCGTTTTCAACACGATAAGCAAAAAAACCAAATAGGATCATTTTCCGTTTGACTCTCACAGTAGAAAAAACAAACAAGAGAAAAACTAGCATTTTTAACGTTCGTTTTTATTACTCTATTTTCAACTAAGGAAAACTAAAAAGATCAACCACATTCGTTTTTCTTTCTCTAAATAAAGTGTAAAAATCAATCAGAAGAAAAATAAATAAATACAAATATTCGTTTTTCTTATCTATTTTCATATAAGAAAAACGAAATAAACAAGTGTATTCGTTTTTCATTCTTCAACCAGAATTGTAACCAAAGGGCAATAGAAAAACCTAATTTGATCTTGTTTCAAACATTCGTTTTTCTTAATACAAAAAACAAACAGTAGAAAAATGTAAGTTTGACACATTCGTTTTTATAACTTCATTTGCAAACAAGAAAAACAATATGAGACAACTACGTTCGTTTTTCGTTTCTTAAACACTTGTATGGTAAGTAAGCAAGAGAAAAACCTAAATTTTAAGAGTTAGTTTTTCTAACTTTATTTTCAAAACAAGAAAAACCAAAAATATTACTGCATTCGTTTTTCTTTTAATTCGATCAAGAACAAAATAACAAACTCTATAAAAATCGTTTTGGGACTTTAATACAATCAGGCGTTTTTCTAACCCATTTTCAATCAAGAAAAACGAAAAGGTAATTTAAAAGTTTGTTTTTCATATTTCATTTTGCATCTAGGTAAATCAGAACAGGATATGTGTGGTCATTTTTCTTTTTTTTCGACTCTAATTTCTCAAAGGTTTATAATGAAAACAATTTATTTGATTAATTTTGTTTTTGTAACATTCGTATTTATCCCTCATTTTCAACTTAGAATAACTCAAAATATCAACCTTATTCGTTTTTCTTCTCTCCAGCAAAAGTGGGAAAATCAGTCAAAAAAGTTGATATATTCGTTTTTCTTAATACGTACAATCGTTTTTCGTTCTACAATTATTTGATATACCGTATTCGTTTTTCTTAATACGTACGATCGTTTTACATTCTACAATAATCTGATATATTCGTTTTTCTTAATACGTACAATCGTTTTTCGTTCTACAATTATTTGATATACCGTATTCGTTTTTCTTAATACGTACGATCGTTTTACATTCTACAATGATTTGATATATTCGTTTTTCTTAATACGTACAATCGTTTTACATTCTACAATGATTTAATACATTCGTTTTTCTTAATACGTACAATCGTTTTACATTCTACAATGATTTGATATAATCGTTTTTCTTAATACGTACAATCGTTTTTCGTTCTACAATTATTTGATATACCGTATTCGTTTTTCTTAATACGTACGATCGTTTTACATTCTACAATGATTTGATATATTCGTTTTTCTTAATACGTACAATCGTTTTACATTCTACAATGATTTAATACATTCGTTTTTCTTAATACGTACAATCGTTTTACATTCTACAATGATTTGATATAATCGTTTTTCTTAATACGTACAATCGTTTTACATTCTACAATGATTTGATACATTCGTTTTTCTTAATACGTACAATCGTTTTTCGTTCTACAATGATTTGATATATTCGTTTTTCTTAATACGTACAATCGTTTTTCGTTCTACAAAATTTTGATATTGTACGTATTAAGAAAAAACGAATATATCAAATCATTGTAAAATGTAAAACGATTGTACGTATTAAGAAAAACGAATGTATCAAATCATTGTAGAATGTAAAACGATTGTACGTATTAAGAAAAACGAATATATCAAATCATTGTAGAATGTAAAACGATCGTACGTATTAAGAAAAACGAATGTATTAAATCATTGTAGAATGTAAAACGATTGTACGTATTAAGAAAAACGAATGTATTAAATCATTGTAGAATGTAAAACGATTGTACGTATTAAGAAAAACGAATATATCAAATCATTGTAGAATGTAAAACGATCGTACGTATTAAGAAAAACGAATACGGTATATCAAATAATTGTAGAACGAAAAACGATTGTACGTATTAAGATAAACGAATATATCAACTTTTTGGACTGATTTTCCCACTTTTGCTGGAGAGAAGAAAAACGAATAAGGTTGATATTTTGAGTTATTCTAAGTTGAAAATGAAGGGATAAATACGAATGTTACAAAAACAAAATTAATCAAATAAATTGTTTTCATTATAAACCTTTGAGAAATTAGAGTCGAAAAAAAGAAAAATGACCACACATATCCTGTTCTGATTTACCTAGATGCAAAATGAAATATGAAAAACAAACTTTTAAATTACCTTTTCGTTTTTCTTGATTGAAAATGGGTTAGAAAAACGCCTGATTGTATTAAAGTCCCAAAACGATTTTTATAGTGTTTGTTATTTTGTTCTTGATCGAATTAGAAGAAAAACGAATGCAGTAATCTTTTTGTTTTTCTTGTTTCGAAAGTAAAGTTAGAAAAACTAACTCTTAAAATTTAGGTTTTTCTCTTGCTTACTTACCATACAAGTGTTTAAGAAACGAAAAACGAACGTAGTTGACTCATATTGTTTTTCTTGTTTGCAAATGAAGTTATAAAAACGAATGTGTCAAACTTACATTTTTCTACTGTTTGTTTTTTGTATTAAGAAAAACGAATGTTTGAAACAAGATCAAATTAGGTTTTTCTATTGCCCTTTGGTTACAATTCTGGTTGAAGAATGAAAAACGAATACACTTGTTTATTTCGTTTTTCTTATATGAAAATAGATAAGAAAAACGAATATTTGTATTTATTTATTTTTCTTCTGATTGATTTTTACACTTTATTTAGAGAAAGAAAAACGAATGTGGTTGATCTTTTTAGTTTTCCTTAGTTGAAAATAGAGTAATAAAAACGAACGTTAAAAATTCTAGTTTTTCTCTTGTTTGTTTTTTCTACTGTGACAGTCAAACGGAAAATGATCCTATTTGTTTTTTTTGCTTATCGTGTTGAAAACGAAATAACGAAAAACGATTGTCCGGTTATATACACGGACCATTGTAGAATGTAAAACGATTGTACGTATTAAGAAAAACGAATATAGGCCTATCAAATTATTGTAGAACGAAAAACGATTTTACGTATTAAGATAAACGAATATATCAACTTTTTTGACTGATTTTCCCACTTTTGCTGTAGAGAAGAAAAACGAATAAGGTTGATATTTTGAGTTATTCTAAGTTGAAAATGAAGGGATAAATACGAATGTTACAAAAACAAAATTAATCAAATAAATTGTTTTCATTATAAACCTTTGAGAAATTAGAGTCGAAAAAAAAAGAAAAATGACCACACATATCCTGTTCTGATTTACTTAGATGCAAAATGAAATATGAAAAACAAAGTTTAAATGACCTTTTCATTTTTCTTGATTGAAAATGGGTTGAGAAAAACGCCTGATTGTATTAAAGTCCCAAAACATTTTTTGTAGTGTTTGTTATTTTGTTCTTGAGCGAATTAGAAGAAAAACGAATGCAGTAATCTTTTTGTTTTTCTTGTTTTGAAAATAAAGTTAGAAAAACTAACTCTTAACATTTAGGTTTTTCTCTTGCTTACTTACCATACAAATGTTTAAGAAACGAAAAACGAACGTAGTTGACTCATATTGTTTTTCTTGTTTGCAAATGAAGTTATAAAAACGAATGTGTCAAACTTACATTTTTTTACTGTTTGTTTTTTGTATTAAGAAAAACGAATGTTTGAAACAAGATCAAATTCGGTTTTTCTATTGCCCTTTGGTTACAATTCTGGTTGAAGAATGAAAAACGAATACACTTGTTTATTTCGTTTTTCTTATATGAAAATGGATAAGAAAAACGAATATTTGTATTTATTTATTTTTCTTCTGATTGATTTTTACACTTTATTTAGAGAAAGAAAAACGAATGTGGTTGATCTTTTTAGTTTTCCTTAGTTGAAAATAGAGTAATAAAAACGAACGTTAAAAATTCTAGTTTTTCTCTTGTTTGTTTTTTCTACTCTGACAGTCAAACGGAAAATGAACCTATTTGTGTTTTTTGCTTACCGTGTTGAAAACGAAATAACGAAAAACGATTGTCCGGTTATATACACGGACCGGGAAGAGTGTAGTATTCTATATGGCAACGATAAAAGGTAAACACCAATCAGCTGTTTACATGACCCGCTATATACAGCTCGTATTCCATTTCCATGTTATGATGTATTGTGGGATAGGGTCAATTACTTGACAAAATGGACCTCGTTGTAACCAGACGTAACAATAAATAGTGGTTAATATAAACCTAGAGTTTGCCCTATCTTGGTGTTATTTAGACGTGCAGTATACCACATCAAGGCTAGTGGTGACTGAACAACGAATCAAAACAAATCGCGTGGTGCGCACATTGAAAGGCGCACGCGCAGAGTGCAATTATACACTTTTAATGCACTCCGCATATTTTAGTTTCTTGCTTTCTGATTGGTTCGACACTACTAACAGTGTATGAATAGCAATCAATGCATGGATTAATTTAGCCTGGATTCCAGGCCTCGAAAAGGCGCTTTCAATACAAATACGTTAAAGCTGTTATGATTAGTGTAAAGCTTTAGGTGTACTAAGAGATATTTAAGATTTTTATTTTTACAAAATTTACTTAATAAAGTAAAGATAATCATTATAATTGGCCATTATTGTTGTTTCTACTCACAAAAAAGAAAAAAACAGCACAAATTGATTAACCCTTACAGCCCCACACCCCATGAAATCCCATTTCCCAGCCTGTCGGTTCCACCTGCCGCCGAGGTTTTTGGGTGAAATAATGGCCCCGGGCTACATAGCTCCCCCCGTGGCTCACTTGGTAGAGCGTTGGACTTGTAACCGAGAGGTCGTGGGTTCAAACCCCGGGGCGTGGCACCTCTTGTTGTGTGTGGTTTTTTTGCTTGAAAAAAATTTCGTTGGAAAATCCACCGGGAGTGTTAGGGTTATTGAACGATTTTTTTTCTTCTTTTTAATTTTCACTTTTTCCCTCTAATTTCACCTTGATTAACCCTTACAGCCCCACACCCCATGAAATCCCATTTCCCAGCCTGTCGGTTCCACCTGCCGCCGAGGTTTTTGGGTGAAATAATGGCCCCGGGCTACATAGCTGGGCGAATACACTCGCCCAGCATAGCTCCCCCCGTGGCTCACTTGGTAGAGCGTTGGACTTGTAACCGAGAGGTCGTGGGTTCAAACCCCGGGGCGTGGCACCTCTTGTTGTGTGTGTTTTTTTTGCTTGAAAAAAAATTCGTTGGAAAATCCACCGGGAGTGTTAGGGTTATAACAATGTTGAAATATCATCGCTATTTATTGAACTTTTTTTTTAAACGCCCTCTATGTAATATCGTATGTAATTTAAATCGAAAAGAAAAATAGCGAAACGCTGTTTGTCATGAAATGATGTCCGAGCCAGGGATGGAATATTTTGAAACGACGTTTTATTGCACAAAGACGGCTGATTTTTCTTAATCCTTACAGCTGTAAGTTTGTGTATGTGATACAATTTTAAAAAAACTGTAGAAATCCCGGTTTTTATCCTAATTGATAAGATTTTCACACATTTTATAATTTTTTGTTGAATTTGGGGTCTAAGGGAACTGCCAATGGATGAAAAGGGGGTCTTATGGAACTGCCAGTGGATGAAAAGGGGGTATTACGGAGCGGCCGAAAGGCGTGAAAAGTGGACCTTGACAGCCGCACATACCCGTATGGCCAATATACGTGAGTACCCGCCCCCCCCCCCTCCCCCCTATAGAGGACATTTTTATTTTTTTTAGTCCGGAATTCCATTACTCCCTCTATGAAAAGTATATGGAAATC
This sequence comes from Ophiura sarsii, assembly GCA_035610835.1. Classification (NCBI taxonomy): domain Eukaryota; kingdom Metazoa; phylum Echinodermata; class Ophiuroidea; order Amphilepidida; family Ophiuridae; genus Ophiura; species Ophiura sarsii. The sequence continues at coordinate 41,249,671 of CM069458.1, read as the reverse complement.
CAGATCACACTTCAAAAAAGTATGAAATTCCAGATCACACTTCAAAAAAAGTATGGAGTTCCAGATCACACTTCAAAAAAGTATGGACTCTATAGGAGGGGGACGGTCTAAATTGTTAAAAGTCTGGAATTCCAAGAACATGTGCCAAAAAGGTATGGAATTCCATTGAAAAATGGGTGGGGGAAAAAAAGTCTGGAATTCTGATGTCCTCTATAGGGGGGTTCATTATTATCTGGAATAGCCCATTACACAATAAAAAGCTACCTCTTGTATTATTCACCTTTTCTATGTATCTTGTTGACCCTGCTGGCATAAATACCCTGATAAAATCTTCCTTTCCAAAATGTGTCAGTTATTTTTACATGATTTGTACTTTTGTACTTTATGGCTTGACAACCTTTGTTTTAAGGACACCTAGTGCAGCATTCATAAAGAGGAACATTTCATGGTTTTCAATCAAAACAAAAGAGTAATAACAAATGATTCAATGAACAAAGGATTCAGAAAGGGAACAAATGAAAAAAGGGAGTGGAATTCAAGAAAGATTTGCGTAATGACTGATTAAAGTTAAGAATGGACTCACGGCACATATCCTCCTGACTATAGTCAGACACACGCGGGCGCACTCCGAACAGCTCACTGTGCATGCTTGAAATCTCACAAACATTCGGTAACCAATCAGTGGCGTGATCTAACATGATGCGAACCACGGAAGTCCGTGCGTTTCACGATCATTTTTAAGGTTAGGTCAATGTGACGTGCGTCAATAAACAAATTAAAAATTTCGTCTCGATATATGCTTGTTTTAGATCTATCAGCCACCAAACTACAGTCGATGGCCGATATAGGGGTGTGTTCACGAATGTTCAAAGGTTGCATGGGCTATATCAACCGACTACAAACACATCAATGATGTGATTTGATTTGATATAATTTGGGTCCTACGACCCTGGATAACCCAATAAGCTTATATTAGCTTATTTACATTGGGGTTTGTTTGATTTGTGAACAGATACAGACCGGAATGATCCCCTACACTTAACCGAAGAGTCTGTAACCTTTTTAACGTGCTCGTGTATTGCTCTTCCGATGCACGGGACCATCATCTCTACGTGACTTCCGAACCACTGGGGGGTTGCTGCCATTAGGAAATCGTCAGAAACACTTCGCTTCATTTACCAGGCTACCGACACGGCGCCCACAATGTATCAGCACTTAGATTGTAATATCCCCTATAACAGCTTCCCAATCTCGCTTGGGTCGACGAGGCAATTGAGACTAAGTACCTTGCCCAAGGATACAAACACGTTGGCCGTAGCGGGGCTAGAACTCACAACCTTTGTATCGTGAAGCCTGCTTGTTATCCACTTGGATCTTATAATTATTATGAAGTACCACTATAAGGGTGTGTAATTTGTTTCAGTGTCACATTTTTAAAGAAATAATTAATTTTAACAAGGTTTTCATGTAAAATTCAATATAAATATATTTTACGGTGGAGATACCATGAACGATTTACGTTACACTCTAAGCTGAGTTATAAACCAAATCCATTCAGCATGGTCCTACCGTGTTATATCGGCTATTACAATACCTATGCCACAAATAAAAGCCTCATTTTCAAAAATACACAGGACATTTGTATCTTGCGCGTCATAATGGAATCACCAGAATGAATCTAACGACATAACATAGGCCTACGTTAAATGTTCGTCTGCCTATACAAAACAATATTTATTTTCTTGTATTTTTTTTTTTTTTTTTAAGGTCAAAATTGCGTTTTTCTTAGTTTCAAATAACAATGATAGTAAAACTACTCATAAAACATTGACTACAGTGCTTTTTGGACTGCGACATTTTGTGCCCGTGCGAAATTTTTTGACGTGCGAATTTTTTTGACTTCTACCCCCCCCCCCCCCCCCCCCCCCCCCACCCCACTTACGTGAAATTCACGAGGTGACTGACTTGGAACAAATTTGGGGCAACCTTTTACGAAAATTTTAGGTGAAAACGCCCCCCCCCCCCCCCCCCCCCCCCTTGGGCAAAAGTGTCTTACGGGGATGACATGAATCAAAATAAATTGTACTAGGCAGGCAGTCAAATTAACTGCTGATAAAACATACTGTAGTCAAAAGGGTAATTTATATGAATTATAGATTATATTGCACTTGCACAGATAAGTGAGATTTTGTGAGTGGCCTTAATCATATTTGATATAGATGGATGGATGTCATTTGGAAGGGGGCGGAGAAGCCATTAATGATTAATGACCCTGCTTACAGTCAGCACAACGAGTGACCTTGCCGGTTTCTAACCCACGCAAAGATCGATTTGATAGGATGTCAACCTTGCGCTAAAAGGCTATGTCAACCTTACGAGAAGTTTATTTTCCCTGAATAAATTGAGGTGGGTTAGTTGGCAGCCATCATGGCCATGATGTCGAGGTAGGTTGATTGTTCGTAATTTTCTTAATAATATGATGTCAAATCTGACCATATGATTATATCGCTAATCTTAGAAGTTAACAACTTTTGTGAATTTGCTTCTTGTAACCGTACGATTGACCGGGTTAAGTTAAGTATCGGCGGCACCACGTTGATAAAAATAGCTTAAAGTTAAAATTGGTCTGAAATGTCTGAATCAGAGCAAATTCAGGCAATTTACATTAAGAGTCAAGATATTTCTGCGTATTTACCCCCCCCCCCCCCCCCTAAAGATGTTTGATGTCGCCATTCACAGTGTGATCCCCCCCCCCCCCCTGCAAATATAAATTGCTGGTTATGCCGCTTCTGAGTACTGATTCAGTTGATCACCAGTCGTAGTAGAGTACGAGCCCGACCCCCCCCCCCCCCCCCCACCCCCCACTGGCTCCCCTTAAACTCAACACAAAAGTTGATAACCATGCGTTGATAACCATGGGGTCTTTTAGGAATCAGTTGTTTCGGTTATCAAAAAATTCCATGACCCAATGGTATTTGGGGAGCTGCATTGAAAAATGGTGGATGTTACAATCTAAGTGTGGATAGGTTTGCGCTAGAAATTGGCTGCACCCTAGTTGATGCGACCTGATTCTGATGATTCACCAGCAGCAAAAGTTACAGCGCTTTGAGCAAATGAGCAATTTGGATAAGGCGCTTTATAAAATACAGATTATTATTATTATAATCAGGGGTTTTTACGAAATACGAAAAATGCTTATGTTTTGGAATCATTCAGCTCCACCCCGTATGGTTTAAATTATTTGATCAGAACACAACCCAAATCCATCATTTGGCATGTTTGGGGTACACCAGTTATAACACTATTAGTTATCCCCTGCATGTTCGCACAATACGGATAAATGCCGATGGTTTGACTTTGGCATGTGATATGGCCCAAACCATAGGTATTTTCCGTATTGGGTGAACATGCAGGGGATAACGAATTTATCGTTTAGTCCAAAAGCCCCAATAAAAAATGGTATTTAAGCACTCGCGGAAAACGAAACTGACTTCAAACAAACAAGGCGCTGGATTCTCTTCCCTTCCTACCCCCGTAAAATCCCCGAATTAACAACCCTTTAACAGGCTCTGCGCCGTAACCTCTGTCCATAAAATCATCGCGAAAAACATATCCGGTTATGTTATATGCAGATTTTTTTAATTTTTCGGCGTGGATTAGACCTTTTTGCGGTCTATTTAGGCTCACTTGCGTTTAAATCATCCGCCATTTTATTTGTTTATTATTTACGTGTCGTATTTTGAGCAACTCTTCCACAGACGCAAAGCAATCGCTTTAAACGTAACATCTTACCGGTCATACCGCGTAAATACTGATAACGCGGTTAATCGGCGATATGGATAATATCGTGTGGACCTTCTTGTTTACAACGATATGGATCAGATTGCATACGTGTTAACCAATGAAATTGCGGTATTTATACCTACTAAACGATAAAGGACCATACTGTTGGGATAAACTTAATAGCTTGGTCCGTTTTAGTTGTTCTTGTGTGTTTGGTCCTTCTTCTCCGCCATGCGAGCACTTCCTCAGGCACGTCATAAAAATACACTCCTGGTAATGTTGGGAGCAACCTGTTTTTATATATTTTATGTATGTATATGTTTCATTGAAAAAGGGTGTTTAACATTCTATTGAAAACCCAAAAATAGGGAGTATTTTTCAAGACTCCATTTTGTCATCGATTTTGAAGAAAAAAGTGTTAGAATTGATGAAAAATCCTTGCAAAGAGGGTACTTTGAAAGATTAAGAACACGAATGGTTACCAACTTTTGTGTAAAGCTAGAGCTAGTTGGGGACCGGGAGTAGAAGTTACCAAGCATACGCGGCGGAAGCGGATTGACACGGGGTCGTTATCCCCTAACCCCCCTATACCTTAAAGTTCACTACCCTAAAAAGGTCTTTTTCTGTTGATATATTTATTTTCCATCAACACTTAATTAGGATATACACTTAAACAATTTAAATCATATAATTATGTTCTTATTATTCAGAAAATTGCATACGTCCATTTTCTTTTCCATTGATATTATTAAATGAATGTATTTAAATATTTTTGGAACAATGTTTGATTGGTACCACTGTGATAAGTAAAAAAATAAATAAACCTGTCTGCATTTTGTGTTTCATGGGCCTATTTTTGAGATATACCTCCTCTCGCAGTTTCAGTAGAATATAACAAATTGTTTACATCTTAAGGTTATGAAACCATATATTTGGAGAGCTTATAATCTAAGGATTGTTAATTTGGTAACTCAAAATCAAATATACAGGGTGACCTAAACCTTATACAGGGTGTAATAATTTTAATTAAGAAAAAAAGAAAATCATCATTTTGTATAAGAGTTTTAAAAACTCTTACACAAAATGATGATTTTCTTTTTTTCTTCCATTGTCTAAATACAGGGTAGGCATGTTTTTGTCGTAATTGAGTATTACCCATCCAATCATATGCAATATTAATTGGTCAGCTTGTTAGGAAGTATATATACAGGGTGGTCAAAATACGAAGTTTTAGAGACTGGAAAAAAACTAAATTATGCAAATACAAATAAGGACTGATATCAAAATCAGAGCCTTGAAAACTCTGTTCCAAGTAAAATTTTGAAACCTAGACAAAAACGGATTTGACTATTTAGGGACGCACCATTTGACTTTAAGGGGGGTAGGAAGTTTTTGGTTTTTTTAAACTTCACCAACTATAGGCCTACAGGAAGAAAACATCGGTAGTATGCGTCGTTCTTAAAAATCATGCACTATGAATACCTCTGTGAAGGGTATTACAGAATTACTCCGTTCACCCACTGATGAGAAAAATACCACCTTTGCCCACCCAACTCAATACAAAGGTACATATTAAAAAACCAAACTTTGCCACCTTCGGCAGCAAAAAGAAAAATGGTTTGTGTACTTCTTTAACTAAATAAAAAAATTATTATTATAGGCTGCCGTAAATTATGATAATGTCACTGTCACTAGTGTCACGCCTGGATTTTAATACTTATTGGCAAAATGTGTTTTAAAATTACTATTCCATTATTTCTGACCTCACAAATTAATATCAATTGCTCCATTTATTTTGTATGAATATTATTGTATGTCACCCTGTATATTTTGATTCCCCTCAATAATTCATGTGCACCCTGTATAAACTATGCACAGTTCAAACCCCTAGATGCCTCATCACCTGTTCTTAAATAACATTCCAAATTATGTTATTATAAATCTTTTGTTATGCTCAGTGAGGTATGTAATTCTTTTATTGGGGATTGGGAAAGTCACATAATTTCGTACAGTGTGCTTGTGTGATGTGGGTGCGTTAGCAGATGGATGTAATCAGGGGTGGAAATAAGACCCGCCCGCCCGCCCATAGCGGGTAACTTTCGTGTCGGGCGGGTGAAGATGCAAAGGTACCCGTCCGACTGGCGGGTAACATTTGTAAGTGTAAGTAACAGTAAGTTCAGGGTAATTTCATCATCAGATCAGATCCGACTCCGATCATTCATCATGCAAGTACACTACACATAATAATTATGATAATATTGGGAAACTCCCAGTTCCGTGCAATCCATCGATCCATTCCGAACTTTCGATTAACAGTGAGCGCTCAGAACATCCCATCGGGCCGAATCGGGTCCCCATACGTCTCTCGATCCAATTATAATTTCATAAGCACGATCAACGAGTATGACAAAGGAGGAGAGCAGTGATGACGAGGAGGAGTTGTAAGATGGGGCTGGTCCATGACTGTATCGGTAAACTATTGAAGTTATTGAACACGAGATGTTTTAATAAGGGATTGGGGATTGAGCACTGAGCAGTACGAATGATGATGGTGTGTCATGATGATAGAGGAGATCAGGTAGCCCTCCTCGTAGTAGATCAGTCGGGATTACACTCGATTTTGTGATACCCGATCATCGCTCTAATAAGCTGTTTTTTTGTTTTAAAATACTAAGGAAGTATTCAATAATCACCAAAAAAAATGCACAAAAATGTACTATTGGGGAACTCTTTTTATAAGAGGTTAAAGTTGGGACCATAAAAGGAAAAATCCCAAATTACGATATTTGAAAGTTTCAGTAAGACCTTTTTTCTGCTGGGACACTCAATAGTTCATCAGCCATCAAATTATATTCAAGCCTTGCTATTCATAGAGATAATATACCTCAATAAAGCACAATACAATTCAATACGGATTAGGCCTGGCCAGTTATTTCTGATAGACTGGATATTATACAGTGTGTTTCAAATGAAAATAAATAGCCCTATCTAATGTACAGGCTTTATCTTCGCTAAAGGCAATGGTATATTAAAACAAACAGTTATTATTAGTTCACAGTATTGTTTTATTTTGAGTTTATCCTTTTAACAACAATAAATAAATGTTTCATAATACAACATTGTTCAAGTATAGTGTATAATTTAAAATACATTTTCATGTTGATGAGGCGATTTTAATTTTTAGAAGCAACTGCAAATCTTTACAGTGTTGATAACATGTACATACAAATAAATTTGATTTGATATTAATTAGGTGTGTGTTTTGTGCATAAGAGAACGTATTAAAAACTTAATTTTAAATATATGGATATCTGTCATCTATTCGACACTTATTGGTCTGAGCACTTCAATGGGAATTTATCACACACAGATAATAGCAACCATGTATGTTAACAAAATGAGTTATATGTCATGTCAATAAAAAGTTGACGTTAAATCCGTTGTTGAGAAATGGTAAAGTTAGGTTATTTTCTGTTCGCAATTTGACATAGGGCCTTATACATGTACATTTCATACATAGTTCAATCGACAAACCATTATCGCACTATTTTAGGGGAAAAAAGGAAAATGTGCAAGGTAAAAATCTAATGATAATTATGAAAAATGCTAAGTATGACATTACTTAAACACCGTAAAATCTAACCTTTAGCCCGGCAACGCTGCATCATCATTAATCAAAGGAAATCAAATAGGATTCACATGTTCTGCAAATGTCTTCTATATGCATCGTGATACTTTAGTATGATTACTTCCTTGTGTCGGAATGTAAGCCCAACGCAAAATATAGCATATAATGATTTTGTAAAATTAGAATACTGTATTGCAAGTTGTCAGATTTTAATTGACATAATAATTGCACGTTATTTGCTTTAAAGCCGGTTGATATTGATATATTTCATTTCTCTGCCTGAAATTACAAAACTAAAATATGTTTCACACATCAACGTTTACAATAGCATCAACATGAGTATTTGCGTTTCTTTAAAATAGTCACCTGGCACCAAAATGAAAAGGAAGGGTATTTCTAGGGCATTTCTCTGAAATGTCGTACAAACAGAACTTATTAGCAATCAATGAACATCTTTAACTACCGTAGAAAATCACCATATAGCACCTTTTTATCTCTGTTATACAGGGCGCCATCTCGCGATCAAAACGTCTTTTAAAAAGTTATTCTTAAAGGCACTTCCAAATCTCAAATATTTGCCCCGGGCAAAAGTCACATGACTCGCTGCATACCCGAGTTCCGCGTACACGTATCATATAAGCCCCATGATGCAATACCGAAGAGTGGTTACAAACATCAAATGTGAACGAAATCCGTGTCTTGAAATGTTTCTAACAGTCATTCTATTTATGTCAATGAAACCAGAGTTACAATCTGAAGCAGCATCGAATCAATTTTTAAGCGAGAACCCTATGTTAAAAACACACAAAACTATAAATTAAAGCATTATTAACTTCCAATTTATGGGATAGTAATAGTGTTCACAAATGATATTTGAATCTATTTATGTTGTATCAACAGTACAGTGCGCCGTTGGCTCAATCGGAAGAGCATTGGGTTAATGATCGAAAGGCCGGGGGTTCGAATCCCACCGAGAATGTTATAAGTTGTCTTCGTTAGTATCATATTAAATTTAGTAATTTTATGTTGGGTTTGCTTATCGTTCCCCATAATATTTGTGAATCCACGGACAACATACTTTTAATTTGATTTTGAATGATTGTCTAAATTCAATAATTTGAATGCAGTTCTACATTTACTTGTTCACGGTCAGCGTTGCGTTGCGTGAATTGAATTATTGAGACCCTAGCCCCATTGTTACACAACTAAATCTGGGAAAGACCAATTGTGCCATTATGAAAAGAGTCAATCGTTTCGTCATTGAATCGATATTCTGATTTCCCATGTTTAGGCCTACATGATTGTACGGTCATGTGCATGTACCAACATATTATCTGTTTGCCACGTTTGTAGCTTCGTTGCAGTCAGAAGTCAAGGCATGAAAATACCGTCTATTTTGTTCGCCCCGGCCCGCCAGTAAAGTGAGCTTTCAAAAAAACAAATAGAAATTCGGGTCATTTACAACTCGCGATTGTAAAGGATTGCCTCCATCAATTTTGATAATCTTAGGCTCATTTTGAAGGGAAAGTCCTATTTATGAAACATGTTATTTCCGATTTAATAAAAAACACGATTTTTGTTACTATTTTTGAGTCGATAAAGATGCATTTTCAATGCGATCGTAAACATCGTATTTTTGATGATTTTTAGACGTCATAGCAAAAACTTTATGCACAAGAAATGTTCCTAACGTATTAAACTTGATCAAAAATATGTTTATTTGTAATACATTTTGAACAGGGGTCAGGGCCACGACTTTATTCACCTACGGTAAAAATATACGCCATTTTCCAACACACAGAGACTAAATCGTTTTTTCTAACAAACGGTATTCAGCAGGATTCGAACCGAGGAGGGGAGAATCTATCTATTCGATTACTAGTCCATATTCGTAACCGCTCGGCCATAACTACTTACTGACGTTTCTATGTGTTCTCTATAATAATGAACTAGTGGTGAACTATTGAGTATTCGACGAAATTTTAGCCAAATTGTATTTTAAATGTGAAAACGGTGTCGCTGCAAGCTAGGTTTGGATTCAATGTAAAGAGCAATAAATTGATGATCGTGAAAGGTTATTAATTTAAAGCTTTTAATCAGACAGGGGTCAGGGCCACGTAAAATATACCTGATTTCTTCAGTAATGACAACAAAATCTTCTTCAGAAAAAGGGATTTTCAAGCAGAAACGTCCCTGCAAACATAACTTTAGCATGTAAAAATAATGGATTAATATTTTATTGCTCCCCTTACTGAAAATCCACCTAGTCACATGGCGTTGAACCACATTTAAATGCCTTAATGTTGTCATTGTATAAGGCTGACATTTTGGCATATTGAATTGCACGAGATCGACATCCTCTTTTCAAGGGAAAGCAAAATCCCTTCGTATACATCAGACTCACTCAATATCTGACTGCAGCTAGCTACAAACAGATCAGATGGGGAATAAAAATCGATTCAACCATTGTAAACGACGATTGGCTTCTTTCAATAACAATTGGCCTTACAGATTATTGCGTGCAGTCAATAGTTAGGTCACCCAAGCCCTATATGAAAGCTATGAAGATTGTTAAACGGGGTCAGTAGTCACAAACATGCACAAACACAATAGTCGAACGACCTTGCTATTGTCAAAACTCCCTACACAGAGGACTGCAGTGCAAATCTGTACGATGTTCACCATGTAATGTCTATGGCGCCTAATGGCGGATTTCATTCCGTGGTATGATGCTATGAAGTTTCCGTGGTCTTCGCTATCTCCAAGCAGATAGAGCAATACGTACACGGAATTTTTTGTAGACGAGGGTTCATTTCATGATTTGGTGAGGTTTAGAATGAGTTAGGATTCCTGTAATTTCGAAGACCACAGATTTTCAAAACGTGAATTTTCCAACATTTTACGGCATAAATTTGGTCACAAAACGTGTTTAATACTATACATTTTACCGATCTGCAGATGTTATTGACCCTCCTCTAAAATTCTACCTGATTTTTAGCACGTTTCTCAGTTTTTGAGATGCCCAAATAGACCATTTTCCGAAGCTATATCTAGCAAATATTGCAGTCACTAATACTCCATTGTTTTCTTGCGTATAACAAAATATGACATGCAGCGTGACCTCCCTATACTGACTGCGTGAATAACCATGTCGTAACAATGGGCGGGGTATTGCAATAATTCAATAAACGCAATCAAGGAGTATATATAATAGGAGGGGACACTTAGCTCATTTGCATATTTGCTCATTAATATGATTAACCCCGCGAACCCAGTCAAAGGTTGCAGATAATGCCCTCTGGAGAGTCAAGGGGACTTTCTTTTGTTCTCTAACGACAGCGTTGGGACAGCGCATGAAGTTTCTTGTACAGAGTTGGCGATGAGCGATTGAGAAGTATAACAAAAGCATACATAAACAGATCGTAACATGAATAATGCAATGCAACAGGTCACACAACGTTCAGTCGAGCGACCGTATAAACAGTATACAAGATGCCATTTATTGTGTTCGAAATGTCAACGCCTTTACCATTCTTTCCAAAATAAGGAGTATAATCACATTACAAACACATTTTGTGCGAGAGTAACATATAAATATGGTTTAAAATGTCAAAAATGGCACGATAAAAATCCGTTCGTTATAAATAAAAGAATCAATGGTTAAATAATAAAACTGACACAATTACACTCGTCGATCTCTGTGGCGTGCACACGTTGGCCGTATCGTTTGCAATCGGCAATCACGGGTTCGAATCTCCGTGTATTCGTTGTTGTTTTCTATTTTTTTGTTTTTTTTAAAAATAAAAAAAACTTGATTGTGGATGTATGTAACATCATTTTTATGTCAATTTTTATAATTTATAAAGGCCGCCAATGCTTTTATAGTTTTTTCTATTCTTTTTTAATCTATTTTTCTATCTATCATTTATCTCTGGATTTATTTAACTTTATAATCTAAACAAATTAAAATGCGTAAAACAATATACTATTGCTCGATAAATAAGTGATTGAAGTTGAGTTCACTTTGATAATGATAGCATACCAGTGTGCCCAACCATTTCTCCTTTGCACACTTTGTTTAAAATACATTCAGAGATGTCATTTTTATAGCTTGTTATAGCTAGGCTAATATACAACTGTAAGCTATTTGGATACACAAAGCAAACACATTTCCAAAACAGGCCATAGCCAATCGTACAATGAGAAAGGAGACCGTTTATACCAATGTTAAATCTACCATGATTACCATTTTTTTAAACCTGTACAACCGATGAATTTCTAGAAAATCTTTGGTACAACTTTATTTCAAGAAAGTTAGTCCTTGTACCAAATGTAGCTAGCTTTAATAAACGAATTGGGAGACGCAATATTCATGTCGAAATATATGTGGAAAGGCAATCAGACAACTATTGATAGACGCGATCAAGTCTTGTACCTTTGAAGGGTGATTACGGGCACGTATGAGTAAAGTGGATTCCCTCTATAATGAACCAAAATTTTAATTTCAGTGCCAAAGATCTTGAAAAAGGTTACAGGGGACATTCTCGCTTCGACGATGCTCCTATGCGTAGGTCAACTGAAAGCCCGGTCCGATGGTAGACTTCGAATCTCCAGAATCTCAGGAGATATGTACACATTTTCTCATAATACTTGATACTGCTACGCTTCCAATCATTAGATGGTTATAGCATATGCACGGCGCAAAGTGCACGGTGTCTCATTTAGGCCCACCGGCCGGGCGGGCTAGAGAAGTGCTCAGAACCGGGACTATTAACAATACACTCAATTTAAAAAAAATTCAAAACACCGGATTCTACTGTCGCTCTGTTATGGTCGTATAGTCGGCCCCCGGATTCCACCGTCACTCTGTTGCAAGTAAGTGTAGGCCTTATATTCGCCACAACATGTGGGCACTACCGTATAGTTTTATTGACTGTACATCATGCCTTTCGTCGGTATACAACTCGGACTTTTTACTGTCTGATAAGTCCACCCCTCCCCCTCCCTATGGCCCTGTTTAAAGCTGGCTACGCCAGGATTCGCGCATGTTGGATGTGCCGGCCCGCCGCGCGCCAGTCGGGTCCGCATTGCGGCGGCGTTAGTCACTCTCGATCATAGTTCGGCGTGGCCCCTCGCTACACGGCTCGATCCTCATGGCGGCAAGCTAGTTATTATCACATCAAACCACTTCTGGATGTTATCATCAATGGCAATGCATTGTCGGCTGCTTTAGTCAAAATTAAATATTATATACCAAGGGATATACAACTGTCACTGGATATACCCACTTTGCCTATCCCGTCAACGCCTGAATCTTTTCCGTGAACTTTTCCTGATTGGGCTTTTCCACCCCCAAACTGGCCGGAGCCCGGGTGTTAGATCTACGGTTGATTAGCGCATTACAAGAAGTTGTGTCACTTGCCATGCAGCACATACTCATTAGGCATTTGTCCAAAATTTTTGTGGACAAATCCAAAGCGATCGGACGCATGCGTAGAAAAAAATGTTGTCCCCTTGACTCTCCAGAGGGCCTTTTTGATATTCAGACGATGGCGGACATAGGTTCGTGTGACGAATATTCTAGGTGAAATTCGATGTGGGAACGCTCGGACTGTAGGGAACGATGATATTTCTGACTTCAACAGCGCCTGGGCATCGTTCGGGGACCGTTTGATTATCACTCAGGTCGTGTCAGTATGAAATTAGGTAAAACACTCCGACATAAAATTGAAATCCACGGAGATTCAAAGATTACGGCCGTTCGTGTCCACTATGGTCTGGTACTTTTCATTTTCGACTTCACAAATGACGTATATTCATTGATATGATTATTCATTGTATATTCATGTACGTCGATGCTTTCGGCGATTCGAACAATACAGTGTCAGCCGCCTGACGCAATGCTAAGCCTGTATTATACCTACATGCACATGTACATGCACCCCATGAAGTACTACATTCAAATTAAAACCTCATTAAATCTGTATGAAAATCATTCTATTAAATAAAATGAAAAGTATCTGGGATCAAAATAATATTATGATTGAACGATATTAAAATAATCTCTACATTTACTAAATATAATAGTAACGGGAAAAACAAAACATTCTCTGTGGGATTCGAACCCACGGTCTTCAGATTATAAGTCTGAAGCTCTACCGACTGCGCTAACGGCGCACTGACTGACAATAATAGGACAGACATAAATTCAAATGACAGTTGAACACTATCCTATAAATAGGAAGTTAAAATGCTTTATATTTCTATTTTTTGTATGTATTTAACATAGGGTTCTCGACCAAAAAATGATTTAATGATGTTTCAGATTATAACTGTGGTTTCATTCAAATGAATAGAATGACTTTTCGAAACATTTCTAGACATGAATTTTGTTCGTACATTTTGCTGTTTGTAGCCAATCTTTCGCTACGCTAGCTATCAACATTGCATTATGGGGTTTATATGATACGTGTACGCGGAACTCGGGTATGCAGCGAGTCATGTGACTTTTGCCCGGGGCAAATATTTGAGATTTGGAAGTGCCTTTAAGAATAACTTTTTAAAAGACGTTTTGATCGCGAGATGGCGCCCTGTATAACAGAGATAAAAAGGTGCTATATGGTGATTTTCTACGGTATGTCCAAATAATCCAAATGGCAGTTGAAATTTGTTGAAATTATAGACAAAATATCGTTTCTTTTTAGACTTTAAGATAGCAACAAAGACGAAATTCCTGCAAATTAAATATCATTTTGATTAAAAGGTATCCGTAAGATAGTTGCCAATATAAACCAAGTTGAGTATATGAAATTAGTTTAAATAAATAAAAGAACCACAGATTCATTTTCCGGAATTTTCAATCGATAATTAAATTGAAAAATAATAAAAGGACTCATTAAGAATGTTGACTGACCCAATATTAACAGATCTGTTCTCTTCTTTTAGTTGTCACTGAATAAAATGTACTTTCATTATACGTACCCAATGTTCTCTCTACATATTCAGAGGGGTAACACATGATCATTCCAGGATCCTGAAATACCCTACTATTTGACGGCATTTCGCGGACCATTTTGCTAATTTGACCCCCTTTTTCGCACAAAAACGCGGACATTTTGACTAAAAATAACCCCCCTTTTTCACCATTTCAAGGACATTTTGTATATAGACCCCTATTTGCGCAAAAACGAGGACACATCTGGTTCAAAATACCCATTTTCCCTATTCTCGGGACAATTTGATATGACACAATACTTATTCTATTTTATTTTATTTTTAGCGGACAAAGCCTCTAAAAAAAAACCACACCCCTTAGTTTTGATATCGCGGAAATAGCATCCAAAATGACCCCTTAGTTTTGGGAATCGCGGACATCCGGCTTTAAAAAACACCCCTAATTTGGGAAATCGCGGACATAACTTCAAAAACACCCCTAATTTGGGGAAATCGCGAGACCCCATTCCCCCCCCCCCCCCCCCCCCTTTCCGCGATTTTTGGAACGATCATGCGTACCCAAAGTCAATGTTAACTGAAACCACCGGGGTTTCGACACGGTTAAAATGACCCGTAATTTGATTTGACACTAGCCCTCGCCCGGGTTTGAATGTTTCTGATCATGAGTAGGCCTGTCTCTGCTATACTATTATAAATAAACATGGATAAAAGGTAAGATTTTAAACTACTTCCCAAAAGCTAAAAACAATTTGAACGTCGCCTTTACCATCTGAACGAGACGCCCCTCCTCCAAATAGGAATACCCTCCCTTAAGGAATAACCCGTTTAGGCCACGAGGCTCGTTATTCAGTATTTCATATTAGGGATATTCATAACTAATGACACGAATGATAGGGAGTAGCGAACCCTATTTCAAATATAAAGGATAGCGAACCAGAACATTGATGAATTGTTCAACGGGTGTACTGCGCCGATGAAATTATATTTTACCAAACTGATATCGTATTCAAATATAGTTTTCACGGTTCTTGTGAAATTGACGACGCAAAACACCCCCACGTTAATTTTAAACGGGTTTTAATTTATCAAAACAATAGGCAAAAAACCCATCCGAAATTGAACTCAAAACTCGACGTTTGAGACTCAAATGTGTGAGTGCCCGCCCAAAATAACTCCTACATCGTGGAAACGACACATTTAAAACACTTAAAGATAATCAGTTGATTGGGGAAAGTTATAATTGTACCACAAGCCAATTCGTTATTGGAATAGAGACCATTCTTGACTACTGAAACTTGTTTATGTTACCCTCTGATATTCTAAATACTCGACTCTTACATTTTGTTCCATGATAACTGAACAAAATAAACAAGCAATGTTAACACTAAACCCCTTGGTCCATCATCAATTCAACACTCAATGAATGATGTAGACCGTCTTCTGTCGATTTTTTTTTTTACTCACTGTGGCCGACCATACAACCTCCTATATCATTTGAAGATAAACACCGGATAAACACCTTTGTTGGCCATTTAACAAGTTTACAGTTACAATACATTACTTATACTATATATTATATCCCTCCCAAGGACATCAATATCATCAAAAGCCTCAAATAGCTATGCAATGTATCGTTTACCGTATCATACACATAATAACATGCTCTTCGATGTGTATTTTGAATTGAGAATTGTATGTACACACAGCTCGTAGTCAGAGTGTAGACATAGCACGTCGTCATTTTCATGGAAAGCCATCGTGTCAATATTTCTAAAAACGCAATAAACACACCCAACTTTAAACCCTAATTCCAAGAGTTCCCCAACAGTCACTTTTTGTGCATTTTTTTTTGGTGGTTGTTGAATACTTTCTTAGTATTTTAAAACAAAAAACCAGCTTATAGGAGGCGATGCCTTAGTCATTACACCGTCCGACAGCTCTATAGGGCCACTATCCAGGGAAATACTATACTAAGATAGAATATAGAAACACTGAGTCAGCCATCCTCCAGCCGAGTCAAAAGAGTGGCCCTACAGTTTTGGACAAATCTATGCCGGGAATCTGGTACAATCCCAGAATGCAACATGATACCTCCGTGACATCATGCACACACTGGCCAATAGCCACTGAGCACAATATTTGTATTGACTAGGTCTGACAGGCATTCTCATATGGGCAGCGATTACCGCCAAAAGGGTCTCAAATCAGAGAAAGGTCTCAAAGTCACGGAAAGGTCTCAAAAGCATTAAAAAGGTCTGAAATAACAGAAAGGTCACTAATGTGTGTGTCGAATATGATCAAAAAGCAAAGTAAGATCAAATGCGGGCGTGCGTCTCATACGGTCATACTGGTGTGTGTCGAATAAGATCAAAAAGTAAAGTAAGATCAAATGCGGGCGTCTCATACGGTCAGTGTGTGTCGCATGTCGAATAAGACAAAAAGCAAAGTATAAGATCAAATGCGGGCGTGCGTCACATACGGTCATGTTGGGGGGGGGGGGGTGCGTGCATCTCTGGCGTGTGTGTCGAGTAAGATCAAAAAGCAAAGTAAGGTCAAAACGCAAAGTAAGGTCTGAGCTCTCGTTACGAAGTTTTAGCCTCATGCTGCACGTTCAAAGGGTCGATCGAATATGATGGTATTTAGGCGCAGGCTACTATGCGCACGCAAGCAAGCAAGCGAGTCTAAATATCTAACAAAAAAATCAAAATAATTACAAACCCCTTTCCTTTGGTATGGTACTTACGATTGATTGACAATCAATCAATCAATCAATCAATCAATCAATCAATCAATCAATCAATCAATCAATCAAATCAATCAATCAATCAATCAATCAATCAATCAATCAATCAATCAATCAATCAATCAATCAATCAATCAATCAATCAATCAATCAATCAATCAATCAATCAATCAATCAATCAATCAATCAATCAATCAATCAATCAATCACTCAATCAATCAATCAATCAATCCATTGATTTTTTGGTTAATGTTAACAGAGAGTCTAAATATCTAAGCAATGGTACAAACTGATTCCAAATGGGGGATGGGGAGTTACAGTGGCGGATTTATACCAAATGGGCTCGTAGCGAAAAATCTATCGTCCCTTTACGTACAACATGAGAGATACAAACCCGTAACGAGGGCTGAGACCTTTCTCCCAAAATTCTGATAACGACACGCGTATTTGATCTTTCTCCCAAAATTCTGATCAACACACACCAGCGACAATAACGACACGCGTATTTGATCTTACGGTATACACACATTTGACCTTTACGGTATACACACATCTGACCTTACGGTATACACTCACTCATGACACCTTTCTCAACATTTTGACCTTATTCGACACACACCAACGTGACCGTATGAGACGCACGCCCACATTTGATCTTACTTTGATTTTTGATCTTATTCGACACACACCAACATGACCGTATGAGACGCACGCCCGCATTTGATCTTACTTTGCTTTTTGATCTTATTCGACACACAACTTATTTGACCTTTCTGTTATTTCAGACCTTTGTAATGCTTTTGAGACCTTTCCGTGATTTTGAGACCTTTCTCTAATTTGAGACCCTTTTGGCGGTAATCGCTGCCCATATTCTCAAATGGTGGCTCGCGCGCCACTTGTGGCGAATCAAGGCATCCTAAGTGGCCCGAGAGTGGTTAATTAAAACTTGTTTAAAAAAATCATTCATAGGCCTATGCAAGTGGTGAAATGTAGAACATTTTAATCACAGAATTGTGATTTAATAATATTATGATTATCTTTGGCCCGATATTTGGAGGGCTTTAATTTTTCTGAACTGTAGTGAACAATTTGCTATTTATATATTATAAGTTTTTTTAAATGATGAAAATTCTAACCTAACTGTGTTAAACATTGGATATGGTTTAAAATGTGTCTATATAATAACATTTATTATTTAATTATCAAAATAAAATTACACCAACATTTAGGCCTACTATTGAATTATTGTCATTTATTAATTTAATAATTACTGGTAATTTACTTTAGATTGATGTATTTTATTTCCAGTTAACCATTTAGGCTATTTGTTCTGATAGATGTCCAGCTCCAGTTTCAGCCCTTCTCAGGGGTCGCATTCTGACGCGTCTGCGCGTCCTAGACCTCTCACTTTCTTATAGTGACGCGTCAGGTTTCAAATTGGAAAGTCTTGCGGGTCCCGATCAAAATTGAAGGGACCCCTTAAATTTGACGATGTATGGAAATGGAAACCTTAAGAAATTCTGTAAATTACATATCCATCCTTTGCTAAGTTTGCTCACAATATAAATTCATTAAAACTGTCCGTAAAAAGTAAAATTTTCAAATACCCAAACTTTAGGACCCCTCAATTTCTAGGGGGACCCCTTAAATTTGTTTTTTGAAGTCCTACGGGGTCCTGAAAAATGTCATGGGACCTCTCACATTTTTGATCCAGTGCTATCCCTGGGGGCCCCTTCTTGATTGTAATCTTGATATACATGTCTATGTATTAGGCCTATAATACCTCGAAAGGGCCCTACATGAAATTATACCACCAAAAATCAAAAATAATTGACAACAAATAGAGCTTAAGATTCACTCAAAACCAGGTCCCCAAGCCTTAAACATAATCCAGATTCTCTTATCCTGAAGTTATAGTATTGATAACATGTATTAATTTATAACTTGTGTGGGCTTTTTGTATTTTCTGTTGTTTACTGTTGTAAATGTTTGTACGTTAGGTAATAAATAAAGGCGAATGCTAAAGGAATAAAACCAAACAAACCTGTTAAGGGGGTGTTCAGAAATACTTTGGTGTGGGGGGGGGGGGGGGGGGGGGGGGGGGGGGGGGGGGGGGTGGCCAAACCGGGGTCTTAAAAGTTTCAAGTTGAAAAAAAGGGGGAACCAAAAAGTTATGGGTAGGGGCGGTCAAAAAAGTTTGGCCAACAGTGGCGTCGCCAGAGTTTGACGTCGTGTCGGTTGAGATTGGCACTGTCGGTTCATTTGACCACAGGAATCATGGAATTATGATGATCAAAAGTTCACCGATGAAAATTTTTCGCGCGCTACGCATGCATAATGTGTCCCCAAAATGCAACAATCTTTGCTACAAGCTTGTTTAGGCCGTGTTCCCACATAAGTAGAAGTTGTCCCGGTCCGGACTAGTCTACTCGTATGCCTTGTATAATTTCACTGTCACACAATCGAACAACACCCCCTGATACTTCCCATCCGAGAACCGACCAAATAGTCTACTCGTATGCCTTGTATAATTTCACTGTCACACAATCGAACAACACCCCCTGATACTTCCCATCCGAGAACCGACCAAATACAAGCTTTTTTTCTCGGGGGTGAGATCAGAGGATGGGGAGCGGTCCATGGGGAGTGAGCCCTCTATCGGTACATGTTCATAGAGTGACAAGAAAAAGGTATACTAAAGCAGACTAGGTCCGGACCGGACCGGCACCCACTTGAAAGTTGCGTTCCCACATAAGTGGTCGTCACAACGATGATTCAGCAAAGTGGTCTAATGTGGTCTAAAACAAAATCCACTTAGGGACCGTTCATTATTTATGGTGGGGTGGGGGTAAACTATAGGGGGGCGGGGGTCATGTAACTTTCATATGTTGAAATAGGGGGGTTATGTAACTTTTTTTTAAATATAAAGATGGTGGTGATTTAGAGGCTATTTTGGAGTGTAAATGCATTTTTTCTGCGCTTCGCGCATGTATTCTTAAAACCTATCGACTTCAAAGACATTTACTATGAGACTGCTTCTAGACAGCAATTCTTTTCTGTGCCTTGGACGATCTGTTGGAAAAACATCTATATAGGCCTTATCATCAATGGTCGAGAAATTAGAGCCACATGGTGTCTAAAACACGTTAAAAGGCATATTTATGTGATCTTTTCCAGGGGGCGACATTCATGATTTTGTTTAGAAAGTAGATTTTCTTGCAGATTTACATTTCTGATCATAAATCATAAATATATTCTGAGTTACAGAGCGATACGATTCCTAATTACTAAAAATCATGGTTTTAGAGTGATTTTACTAGAGTGAAAAATAAGTTGTCGCGCAGACCTGACAGTTTATTTTCATTCTTAGTATGTTACAAAATCCAATTTTATGATTTAAAAAAATGTAATCTATTGCATGTTTTTCACCTCGTCTCAGCTTTGCACCAATGCTCACAAAAGTAGAACGTTTCGCTGGATTATATTTGTTTACGTTTCTGCCCAGAATGTACTAGTTTGTCAGGGTTACAAAAGACTCACAAAACCACCCAAAATGTATAAATATGACAAAAATTCCGGCTCGCTACGCTCGCCATTACTAACTTTACACAATGAAGAAGGGGCATCATACAATTATTGGCCGTTCAGATTGTGCACAAACAGAATTTGTCAACGTATCCGTGAACAAAATTCGAAAGGTATAGACAGCCCCTTAAGCATGTTAAGTATGTGACAAGTTGATTTTTTTTCGGGGAGGGGTGGGGGGGGGTGTAAAAATCCACCGGTTAGCAGGGGGGATCATGTAATTTTCAGTTTCATTTCCATCATAAATAATGAACGGTCCCTTAGACCCGGATGTAAATCTAAAACCATTCAAAAATCGCCGAAAACGCACGTAAAATTCCCTTTATGATGACATAGAAATAGGATACAAATAATAGAAATAGCTACAATCGGCTTTGCATAACAACATAAGTCTCATTAGTTGATATAAAACCACAAACTAGTGCTGAAATACTGTTTAATTAAGTTGTTTACCTAAAATCGTGACGATCACTGCGTCCTATTTCACCACGCGCGTGACTTTCGCGCGCGTCTTCCTTGATAAATGTGATGGTCCATATGGAGTGTTACATGTGTGTATGATGTCATGTCGGTGACTGGCTCTTATGCACAAATCTGTAGGACTACTCCACGGGTTCGGTTCTCGGGTTGGTCGGTTCTCGGATGGGGAACAATTTGTCTAGGATTATAGATAGAGTAGTCCTAAAGGTAGGACTAAGATCAGGTTGATAGGAGATTAAAGAGAGTATTGGATTGATGAACAGGATGAATACGAGGAGCTGTTACGGTCTAGGGTTACAGTGGAACATCGTACAATAAAGACAAAAACATGTAATTGTATCATCATTTAAAAGTAGTCTTGCTCTTGTTTGCTGCAAAATATTATGAAAAAACCTTGGGCTGGTGGTATTTTTGTCGGGCAGGTCAATTCTGTGAGTTACCTGCCCGACTGGCTAGTTGAAAAAAATCTGAAGTTCCACCACTGGATGTAAGGGTGTACATATATTCCTCGTATAAAATGGTCCAGCACTGTCTACATTCTCTAACATTTTATTTTACAAATTTTGTCACCAGAAGCGAACCAGTTTTCCATGTTTCTTCAACAACACTATAATAGCCTCTCAAACATTTGTTACAAATATTTTGGGACACACAGTAGGGTGATTTGAAGCCATGCTGGCATTCGCATTGCAATTTTCAATTTCGCATGTTCATGTAAAAAGAGTATCTCCGTAGAAGTAAGTGACGTGGAGTGATTTAGTGTAGTGCGCCAAAAGTTAAACACAGCCTGTGTGACGGGGTCGTTGACTGCTGATCGACGTAATAAAAGAGCGATGAAATGTTCGTGATAAAACGACCGTTGAAATGTTCATGATAAAACGATCTATGAAATGTTTGTGATAAAACGATCGATAAAATGTTCATGATAAAACGATCTATGAAATGTTTGTGATAAAACGATCGATAAAATGTTCATGATAAAACGACCGACATTCTGTTCGTGATAAAACCATCGATGACTTCGATGTAATGTTCGCGATAAACTCATCGATGAAATGTTCGCGATAAAACCATCGATGAAATGTTCGCGATAAACTCATCGATGAAATGTTCGCGATAAAACCATCGATGAAATGTTCGCGATAGACTCATCGATGAAATGTTGGTGATTAAACCATCGATGAAATGTTCATGATAAAACGATCGAATTTCTGATCATTATTAAACACCGAAAATGCGACGCATTTCTGGTTTTTAATCGATGAAATTTTCGCGATAGAATGGTCGATGAAATGTGAACGAGGTCGATGAAATGTGAACGATAAACTGGTCGATGAAATATTCGCGATGAAATGATCGAATTTTCTGATCTCTATTTAAAACCGAAAATGCGTTCCATAGCGAGCAACATTATAAAAAGGAGTGATTCTGGACCTATCGCTTTAAAAGAGAGATGGGCACTCCGCTCCAGAAAAAAGGATTAAAGGGGCCTGCATTTTGAGAAATTCCTTAGTTATGAGTACATGTCAAAGGTAAAATGACCCTTAGAAATGGGCAGTGCTTTCAACCTTGGAGCCTCATACACCCACCCCCCCCCCCCCCCATCGCCCGTTCAAACACAAACCAATTACCCCCCCCCCCCCCCCGGAAACTGGGCCCTATAGCAATATCATGGTATTTTTATATTTATTTCTGCCAATGGAAGGAGGATCAAGTAGGGTAACATGGGGTAATACGGGACACCTAAGGGGTAAGATGGGACACCTAATTTTATTCAGCTGTAATACGAATATCCGACAAGTGACCCCACCAAAGCAAAAGGTATCACCAAGAGCCTTAACAAGACTTTAGTTTCACCAAAAATTGTGCCCGTCGGCCTCCGGCTTCATTATTTTATCAAGGTGTCCCTTCTTACCCCAGGCGATAAAATGTTTCTTAATTTTTTGTCCCATCTTCCCCCACAGGGGTAAGATGGGACGCCATTGATTTACTATGTGCTGACAGTGGTGGGGCAAGATGGGACGCGGGGGAAGATGGGACAAAGATAGACTTTTAACATGAATGTAACCTTGTCCCATCTTACCCCAATGAGGCACATTTCTGAAAAAACACTTTTTAATGATCTTGGAAGGAAACAGTAGCAAATTTTTGTCTTATTTGATAGAAAGTGGTTTAGACGTAATTTTCCACTTTGAGAAACTAAAATCCGGGGCATTGATTCATAGATATTTAGTGTCAAGTCGTGACCTATGCTTAGTAGCATTGGTGAAATGCAGCATCAATTTCGACGCCTAAGGCTTACGACCCTCTGAAGTGTCCCGTTTCACGAAGGATGATACTTAAAATTGGTTGCAAATATAAATAGACAATATATCAAAGCTTTTTTGTTACAAAAATGGGCACAATTTGACTATTTTAAGGTAAAAAAGTATCTCCGAAAACCACTGTCCCACTTTACCCCGTGTCCCATATTACCCCATGTTACCCTACACGATGAACTTTTGTAAAGCATTGAAGTGCTTTTTTAAATCGACCTCATGAACGACATTGATATTATCCCTGCTTATCCTTTGATTGATTCAATATCTGATTCACAAATATTTTCCTTTTTTAAATTGCAATTGAATTCATCCGTCGACAGAAGCCTTATCAAAACAAACACACATACATGTATATAAATCCATAGAAATACCTTTTAGTTACGAATTAAAACAGAGTATATAAAACCATTCGCTGTCGTACATATAATCTAAAATCAAAATCAATCATTGCCAGGTCATCCAATTAATACTTTCCGAGCGGCTATTAGTTTTACCATGTACAAAACAGATTTTTCAGAAACCTTCCCCACTTTCAAATTTTTACCTCAAGAATTACTGATTGAACCAATATCAGGCATGTCTCTACATAGGTTAATGTATTTCTGATGGTGATTTCAAATATGGTGATGAAATTCAATAAATTTGACATTTTTGAAACATTTTGTAAAACTTACGAACTGTCGTCTGCAGACGACTGCCGCGTGTTAACACTAATGTCCTGAAATAAACAATTTCCTATCATCAAAATATCGTTCTAATGTTCTAAAGGGAAGCAATATTTGTTCATAATCAACCTATAGTGTATACAATCTGATCTGGCGATCTGCTCTCCATCAATGATCAGTAATTAGAGTTATGCCTATGCATAAATGTAAGCTCAAATTTCCTATCTTTGACATAGGGATGATTGGTATTTATTAAATAAAATATAAATTCGCTGCCTTGCTGGACTCCCTAAAAATACAGCGTATCTAAGAAAACCTGCAACCTATTTTTACCGAACTCTAGTTCCGCTTTTAACACCATGGGTTTTAATCATACTTGTACTTTCTGGAAAGCTGAGGATCTACACAGGTTGTGGTCGAAATAAACATTAAGATTGGCAAATCTGTTTTCACATTTATATGCGCATATAAAGAGAGGTATAAAACCTGCTGTTCTACCGATTTGTCGGGAAATGGCGATACTGCTGTTTACCACTGCAACGTGCCACTAATATTGACGGAGCTCTAGTTTTGCTTTTAAACCATTGATTTCAATCATGTTTACTACATTCTGGTAGCCTTAGAATCTACCCAATTCAAATGTGAAACAATAATCAACATTGTTAAATTTTTTCCAATTACGTGTGATCAAAGCCAGGTATGTCGAAAACCCGTTCAACCGATTTGACGAAATATTACACTGCTACTCCGCTGTGCAGCCTTATACATTATTAGGCATATGACTAAATTTAAACTGAAGACAGTCTAACTCACTCTCATAAATTGTCCCCAATGATTAAGGGTTATTAAAAATAAAGAAATGCCGGTTGAAGTCGTAACAAATTGTTTGTATCAACCATTCAGCGATGCGTGTGCATTAATATCTTAAAATTTGAAAAGATTTAAACACAAAAATACAAATAATACAAGTATTTAATGTTAATAATACATGAACAAATATTATTATAAAGATGGATTATAAGATTAGCTTAAAATGGACATACAAATACACTTTATCCCATTGTATCTCAAAAAAGTGTCCCATGTTAAACTTCTTCTTTTTTTTTGGCCATGAAAATTTTAAAAAAATGCTCGCAAAATACTAGTTATCATGTTCAACAATCTTTAATGTGCCATAAGAATTTTTTTCTATCCATTTTGGAGCTTCCGTTATCAAGTTATGGCCAATCTACTCGGACATGTTCAAATTCACCTTTGGCCACTTTTTGTGTGAAGAGAGCTCTTTTATTAGAATCGTCCGTCAGTGTGTAATTGAACATAATCAATCAAATCAATAATAATTTACCTACTAAATGTTGATAGTTAGTTGAATTTGAACAAAAAACATATTTTCATCCATATCGTCCATGATAATTATACCATATTTGAATTTTAGACGGTATTTTAAACAATACATAGGCCTACTATCTTAAAATCATTATCGGAATCATAAAGGCATTTTTTCCCGTTGAAAGCCATTTTCTTGTTCAAAAATGGGATTCGCACTCTTGTTACTGAATTGATCATATCTCGGTAGTAGGTGATGCAATTCAATGGGATACAGTGGACTAATAGGGCTTACCAACAGTCCGTTTTTAAATACAAAAAGACATGGGATGTATTTGTTATTAATTTTCGTGAGACACTCTCATACCATATCTTAAGGAGTTTTTACTAATTCCCATTCCTGTTTGCCTATTTGGTATTTGAAAACCTTGGAGGTTTAGACAGGGTGTCACAAGACGCTCCATACAGTTTTTACAATAAAATGTTACTATTGACCGTTAAGTAGTGTCACCAGCGGTCAATAGTGCCCGGCATGAACTGTGCCAAATATGTTATGCGCTCCATACAGTTTTTACAATAAAAAAGGTTACTATTGACCGTTAAGTAGTGTCATCAGCGGTCAATAGTGCCCGGCATGAACTGTGCCAAATAATATGTTATGTTATGTGATTGAAGTATCCAGCTATGAACTGATACCAAACCAATAATGTCATGCGTTATAATATTCCCAAAAGTCATCTAAATATCATATTAAGCTTATTATTTAGGCTCATGATCGGAAGTTTATCGAGAAGTGCACCCTCATAACAAAGGTTCGTAATCTGTCCTCTATTTAGAACCCAAAATGGTTCCTGAATGGACCCAATAATGGTTCTCCAAACACGTTGCAGAACCATTTTGGTGTCTATGTCTATAGAACCAATGTTCTTAATTTTTCAAGACATTAATTTTCCCCAAATGTTCTCAATTTTCGAAGGGTCTATGAGGAACCGCTCTCTTAGACCTTTGAAATAAAGTTCTTGAACATTTGAGAACCATTTAGAGAACCACTAAATGGTTCTAAAGAGACCAAAAATGGTTCTAGGTTCTTAAATTTCTGAGAGTGTACTATTAATTTCCCCCAAATATGAAAGTGCAAGTATAATAGACGTTATTCATAATTGGCGATTTCATGTCTAAAGAGGGAGACATACTCAAAAAACATACAATCTCGTACTTTTTACTGCAATGTAATGAACTGTGAACTTCTATATTTTCCTAGATAGTGTCGGTTACCAGTTAAAATTTCATTTCAAACTAGTGGAATAGATAGTTTATACGTTCATGTTTATTCCACGAATGTAATAAGGTCAAATATCAAACAGCTCAGAAGATATGAAGTATTTTTTATGATTAGTGCAAAGTTCACCACATTGAAAAAAAACTGCATCACTCTCGTCTCGGCTACATCGTTAGCCTCGTTTCCGGAGCACTCATTGCTTTGAGCATGCTCAGTTGGATAGCACGGCCCTCTTTTGACGTAAATGCGCCAATTATGAATAACGTCTATTATAGATGAGGTGACCTATGATGTCATGTATTTACAAATGGGCAAATGGGACACCCTCTGTTGTTTCCCTCCAGGCAGAATATACAGTAAAGTTAATGAAGACAACATGAAATTTCTTTCTAACGATCGGAATTGTAAAACTCATTTAGTTTTAGTTTTTTTTGTGAAATGCGATAGCTTATAGCATTCCTAAGCAAGTTTAAAGACAGTTTTGATAACAATTTGCTGTGACACCACAATCTAGTTAGAAAACCTGATCTGGCCTATGTAAACTATAGGAACTCTTGCCCGGTGTGTTTTGTCTCAAACCAACAGAGGGCGTCCTAAATGTCAACAAATGTCACCTCATCTATAGTGTTTTCGATATCGAAATACATTAAAGAAAAGCAATCCTTTTCTCAAAGCAATTGTGTGTGAATAATAGAAGCGCCGAACTTTGATCGACCTATTACCTATATGAAACAGTCAGAGAGGTCAACGTGAATAATATGTGTAAACATACAACCGTTCGACATCCCGGAAGTAATTTAGACATTGTATTGTGCTACCACACTATTATTATTATTATCGTTTTCGTTAACATATTTATATAGGCTAGTGCAATAACGTAAAGCCAGGTGTGTTATGCATGATAGTCAAATAAAAAAATACTAGTCAGGTTTAGACGCAAAAAGCGCATAATCCTCATGTTTATGATATGCATTATAATACATGTACATGTATATGAGCAATCGTGGTAAAATTGCAGTTATTTAAATCATTATACAAACCATGACTCGACGTTAGTGATTTGCATCGGTGGTGCAGTGTGAAACTTATCAACAGTAGTATACCAATCTATGTTATCAGCTTGCGCAGTACCCATTCCGTGTTGTTGGGCTGGAACTTCTCCTGATAAAATGCCTACACCGACCAAAGAATGGAAATTGTGTCTTATTGGGGTAAGCAATTGTACATGTTAAAGGAATACCGTTCTATACATTAAACCATGCCATTATATGGTAGAAGAATAATTATCTTATGTGTATTGAGTGACCATTTTTATTGAACACAGAACTATACTTTTCAAGTAAACGAATTTAAACTGCACATTCCCAACCTGTGATTATTTGAAATTCGCGCCCAGTTGTCTGTGTCGAAAGTGCTGTATATTGTGATGTCATCGTCACTTAAACCGCCTCATCAGCAACGGGTCGCTGGACGGTATCACGCAGGAGTTCAATGCATAAATCGATAAAATCAATACATGAAACAGAGATGCGGACATCTCGTAAGTGTTTAGTCATAGCTTTGATCAATATGGCGACGTCCATACATGTGACTGTTTCTTTTTCAAAAGCCGATTTTGTCTTTATGCGGTACTTTTAAAAAATTTACCCTACAGAAGTGGTCTGTATAATAATAATGCTACATATCTGAGCGCTAAAGTTCCATGGCACGGCTCGCGTTTAAACTGGGAAAATGACAGTTTTATCGCTGGTATGATGGCAACGACTAGAATGCAAATGTGGGTTTATAAAAGGCAAAGGTCCACTTTGGCTAGTTCACCCAGAGTGAACTGGCTTACAACTGTTTATTTGGTGACAGCTGAAATAGAGTTAAGATGGAGAAATCTCAACCTTGAGATATTCCCAGAGGATCTGGCTGGTAAGCATGGTAAGAGTGGACCTAAGGGTTTAAGATCAGGATTTCAGGTATGAAGGGAAAACAGTACCATCTGTCAATGTTAAGGAATCTGACAAGTTCAAAACAGGAAGTGAAGGAAACATATGTTTATAAGCTACCAGAGATGTAGCACTAGACTCGCGCCTCACCAATAGCCCAAATCTGTTACCCTCAAAACCTTAGCCATGTTAGCAGAGACCCTGCCCTAGTCGTTGGGGAGGCACTAGTAAAACCCAATAACCAAGCATGTTCACCTTGACGCAGGCAATAAGGAAGGGGCCAGTGGTTATTCCCACTATTGGAAATATGTGGACGATCTTACGTTCGCCGAAAATCGTTCCTCTAGTGAGAGTAGCAACTTGCAAGCTGATCTTGATGGCTTTCTGGATTGGTCTGTTACTAATCAACTCAAACTCAACCCTGCCAAATGCCAATTGCCAAGCCATGCAGATGTGTTTCATGCAAGATCCCCCTCCCCATCCTGACTTAAAAATTGGTCCATCGCAGCTTTCTTTTGATAGCTCTGCCAAAATTGTGGGCATTTGATTACAGGAGGATCTTAAATGGGACACACAAATTGACCACATGTGCAAGAATGCCAACAAAAGACTTTTTATGTTGCGATCTCTTAAACGTTTTGGTTTTCATACATCCGAGTTAGTGACGGTGTACAGGGGGTACATTCGCCCTCTGCTTGAATATTCTGATGTCATCTGGCATTGTGTCCAAACTAACTCTAAAACTTGAGAGAGTCCAAAAGAGAGCTTTAAGAATTATCCTTGGTCCTAGTTTTATTTCCAATGATAATGCTTTAGATGTATGTAACTTTGATTATTTGTCTGCCCGGAGGGAGCAACATTCTCTGAAGTTTGCTCAGTCACTAGCCGAATGAAAGGTTACCATCCCTGTGTGGCGGAAACTGAATATTAATTTAAGGGCCCATGGGGCCGGGGGTAATATCATATCGTCAATGGGTATCCTTGTCGCATCACGCTCACTACACGGAACTAGTACTATAATATACACCTGGAAAAAGTATCGCACCACTGATTTTTTGTTGAAAAGTGCAAATGTGGCCTCGAATTTTGCCCCTATGGTGTGATATTAAGGATCATTTGTTTGCGTAAGCTGTCCAGCAAAATGTTATGCGATAAATTGCCACATTTGAGTTTGACATGGGGAAATGCATGTTTTTGTCCAAAAACATGCATGAAATAAGATTGGGTATAATGCGATATTGAATAGACTTTACAAACTTAAAATAGTCATTATATTAGTTCTGTATTTGGCGCAGGATATGTTCCATTTAGACGTTATAGGCTACAATGCAGTGAATGAGTCCAAACATGCCTTTTTTGTTGCTCATAAATTCAGCATATACGAAGAGGTCACCGTTGATTCTTTGTTTTTTAATGCCTTGGTTTTTACCTAGGTCAACACTTCCGCAATATTGCTTTTGTCATTTGAACTTATTTCAAATATGACCTATTTTGACCTTTGAGCCCATAATCGTTGGAGTTTTTTCATGTTTGAGGACAATCGGGCAACTTTTGAAATTTGACCCCATGTGACCTTTGACCTTGGAAGACTTGAATGTGTTACCAAGGATTACAACTATAGATAATAATCATCGGGCCTCTCAATATCGCGTTATACCCAAACTTGTTTCATGCATGTTTTTGGACAAAAACATACATTTTCCGCTTGGCCTTGAAAAACATTACATCGATTACGTCACAAACTCAAATGTGGCCCTTTTATTGCATAACATTTTGCTGGACAGCAAACGCAAACAAATGATCCTTAATATCGCACCATGGTGGCAAAATTCGAGGCCACATTTGCACTTTTCAGCAAAAAAAACAGTGGTGCGATACTTTTTTCCAGGTGTACAGGGTGTATAAAAAAAACGCAAACTTTTGTCGCGAGCTTTCCGATTACGGCAAATCACAAATTACTCTGAAATGTATATATTCTGTTAGGTGTACTTATTGGCTATCACATAGTCAAATTACAGAGATATCAATGATACACGTAGACAAGTGCAAAACACGTTTTACATCGTTCATCCTGTATGCATGATTTTCTTGTCAGGTGAAAATTAGCAAGACACTTTAATAAATCATATTGTACTTAAATTATTGGAATCAAACTCATCATTCTGAGAAGAAAATGTCATGTTAAAGGTATCAAATGTCTGGCTATTACAGTATCATATCAATATTAATTAAATCTGGCAATAAATTAGTTGATAGTTAATGACACAACTTGAAAATCCAGATTACAAAGTCTGTTTTCAAATCCTCTCTCTTTTTCTCTCGTTAATGTCATAAATAAAACAGTATGGCACATTATTCAAAAGATAAACAAATGGAATAGTCCATTGAAGGTAGTAATTATCTTGTATGAATCAGTCATTGTCAGTCTGTTGTGAATGGGACATTATGGTGCTGCTCGACCCTCAAAATGCGGTCCTTGTTTTAAGATGCATCGATTATGAACTTTAATTTTTGAAAGAACGTACCATACACATTATGTGGCGATCATAGCAATCGGTGGTTCAGAACTTAAAAAGGGTGATTGACGTAATCAAATCGTCGCTGTTCTGACATACCGGCACATGTGCCATTTTGGGCAAAATGAGTTAAGTTGCATTTTATGATCTACAAATGAAACTCTTTATTCTCCAAAAAAATTGAGACAAAAAGGTAATTAATTAATGAGATACCGCACTAATTAGTGTGATATGCCAGGGTTTTAACATAACACCGGCATGAAAACCTCATTTTGTATTCTGATATACCGGCACATCAC
Source organism: Ophiura sarsii (assembly GCA_035610835.1). Classification (NCBI taxonomy): domain Eukaryota; kingdom Metazoa; phylum Echinodermata; class Ophiuroidea; order Amphilepidida; family Ophiuridae; genus Ophiura; species Ophiura sarsii. The sequence goes on along the minus strand of CM069458.1, from coordinate 41,218,158 downwards.
AATTTTCTGCCATAGACCACCGTGTACTTGCAGTTCTGACATACCGGCACATCACTGGCATATCACTGTAGGACGAATATGAAGGGTTTTTTCTTATTTCTGACATACCGGCACATGACTTTATGACATAATTACTCCTAAATAATAATTGCAATTTGTTGTTGTAACATGCTCATAACAAACATAAGTATATATCTATTAGTGTTCTTTGATAATGATAGTGACATTTGATGTAAATGCTCTCTAACAAGTCTTTAAAAATTGGAAAATTTTCAAACACGATTTTCTCAAAACGCTGTTTTTCGTGATGTGCCGGTATGTCAGAACAGCGACGAAATGGTCGAATGATTATCAGATTACACGATTCAATGATTTTATGCACCACCTTACTCAAACAAAGGAAATTAAGATAAACCATTCCAGACATCAAGGTTACATAGTTATTTAAAAACTGTTAACCCATAACACTATAAATCGGACAGGAACATCCAAGTTTTTAGAACGAACGATATAAAACGTGTTTTGCACTTCTCTACTTATACCTTTAATATCTCAGCGAATATAAAATCGATATCGTTGTAATTTGACTATGTGATAGCCAATAAGTAGACCTAACAGAATATATAAGTTTTAGAGTGATTTGTCTTTTACTGTGACCGTACTGCTCTCGACAAAAAGTGTTGCGTTCTTTTTGATACACGCTGTATAGATGTATCCTTGAGCGTGTTTCTGCTGGGGAAGAAACCGCTAATAAACGCTAGGTTTGCCCAGTAGAAACAGGCAGAACCCGGCAATAATCGGTATTTTTGGTAATCCCAAAAACCTTCACAAACCAGGTTTGGAACCGGCAATAATCGGCAATAATCGGCAATAAACCCAATAATAGAAACAGAAAGGCGATTCTTAGCGGTTTGCGCCGCGAACCGTGTCACGCTGGGTTATACTCATTATTGTGAAGCAATCTTTATCAAGTGCGGTGGCATTGTTTGGTATTACAAAAGGTCAAATGTCGTGGCCCATCGACTAGGATCGCTAAACTTAGCGGTAACTTTTCGCAAGTAGAAACAGGGGGATTAAAAACTGACCGATTGAAACTTAGCGTTTACTTTTTGCAGTGCCCCAGCAGAAACACGCTCATAGCTTTTGGACACAGAAGGTCGTTTGACCTCTGCAGCAGAACTGGGCTTACACTAGAGCAATGTTGTGTGTCGGTTTAAGCAATTAATTTTGTGCTTTTAAACAGGGACGGCTATAAAGCCGGTATTTTCAAAGCTATGTGTGTTTCGGATTAAGATAAAAAAGGGCCGCGTATAGTCTCTAATGCTGTCAGGAAATAACGTCTCAACGGTAATACATAACTCGAAACTCTCACATTCCCACTTCCCAGACACGAGTATCGATCTGAAAACATGCATTAATTGTTCCGAGTGCATGCGGCGGGTCCGAGTTTAGGTCTAATAAAACTCTTTTTAAATATTGTTAGGTAAATTGCGTCGGTGAATTCAGGCAATTATTTAAGTCGTTCAAAACATTTGAAGGATTTAAATTTCCTCCGACGCGTTTGTTCTAACGATAGTTTAATATAACATGACATCCAATATAGGCGACAGTGTTGTCGCAACAGGCTATCAGTACCCCTATTTGTTACCGGGCTTTTCAAACATGCAAGCTGTACAGGTGCGAGCAAAACAGACATAATACTGGTTGTCTACAACATTTCAATAGAGACGATCATCCCTGCTTTTTCCTATCGCTTTAAAGGTCACAAAATCACTACGCATATGAACGTCAACTGAATGAAATTGTTTGTAACTAGAACGTTGTATTAATTTTTTTCAGGATCCAGGCGTAGGTAAGACTAGTATAGGTGTTCGATTCAAAGACAAGCGGTTCAACGAACAACAGGTTTCTACCGTTGGGTAAGGATACATCATGCATTCCACCTTGTACACATATATAGGCGTATTTGTGGTATCTGATTGGTTAAAAGAGGGTGTCGCCTGACATGAAATTTAACCAGACGTGAGATCCGTGTGAATGACAAACTACCATCTTCGCCGGTCAAATATCTACCGTTGTTAAGGTTTCATTATAATATACATTCCATCTTAATATTTGGTACCAAAAACAGAGATGGCATCTGAATGGTTAAAAGTAGTTCACGTGGCATGAATAGATTTTATCAGGCGAAAAATCTTTCGGAAAGGAACTATTTTCAATTGGTCAATAGAAAACTATTGCACCAGTAAATAGTTAAACTATACTCCACGATGCCGCAGGTCAGTAGTAGTACAAAATATTGACCGACCTTGCTGATTTTACAAACGGGAAGTACACTAGCAACCAAAGGTATTAGAACACTTGGTTATGGTGTTGCTGTATCTCTTCTCATTAATAAATTCATGTTTCCTACAACTTCTGCTTATTCAATTCCATGGAATTGAATAATTGAATTCCATGGAATTTGAAGAAAACATGTGCCTTCTTCAAATCCCCATACAAATTTCCCATTTGAAATAGCTCATGAATAATTAATCAACCTCATTATAACCAATGTACTCCATAGTGGGTAGTCTAACAATTTTGACTTCCTTTCAAAAAAACCTTCATTCAAGTAAAACTAATCCCAGTATATTGCCACTAGTCTTTAATCTTTCACAGATATTCACACGTGATCTTTTTATTCATCTTTATTCTTAAACATAAGATATTTGGGATGGAAATTTAGTTTCATTTTGACACCTTTGGTTGGTTGGTACGTTTTCTGTCATGACTGACAGCTCGTGACTTTGGTGCTGACACGCCACTTTCAGCAGCCAATCGATAAATGACTGAAGTAGGATGCCCAACCAGAGTTTTTATTCTGTCAAACCATCTTGACCTTGGCCGGCCTGGTCCGCGTGCACCCTCGATCTTGCCCTGCATGTCACCTTCTCTAGACAGTTTCCTTTGCGCCTGGCAATATGACCGAAATAAGAGAGAGTTTGGGAATTGATCAGCCCAAGTAGCCTTGTCTTCACACACCAACCTCATGTATCACACTTGCGTTGGTTCTCTGGGTAGGGTGAGAAAGACAGATTTGTTTCCATTCTTCAGGCCATATCCGAGTGTGCCATATATTGTTGCAGAGCTGTAGCAGGATTGAAACTCCATGTTCGTCAATGTTTTTGAGTAGCTCGCCAGGAATATCGTCTATGCCCGGTGCTTTATTGGTTTTAAGCTTCTTGAGGGCATTCTGGACTTCAGATATAAGAATATCCGGCTCCTCTTCATTGCACTCGATATCTGTTTGTATGCCAGTGAGCCAGTGACCTCTTGAGATGCATAAAGCCCCTTGCAGTAGTTTTTCCACCGCTCTTTGATGTCTGCCCCCTCTGTCAGAACTTTGCCATTCTCATCCTTGATTAGTTTGGCTGTAGTTTTATTGGTCAGATTCTTTATTCCACGGAACAGATCTCTGCTGTTATTCGGGGCACTGTGGTCTTCCAATTCACTGCACAACTTGCTGATGTTACTGGATTTGTCCCTGCTTGCCTTCTGTTGGATTTCATCAGCATGATTAGAGAACTTGCGGTATAGGTTGCTATGTTGTAGGCCAGCTTTTTTAAGATGACGTCTTACATCTGCAAGGTCTATACCTCTTGAGACAGCCATTGGGATGCACTTCTCTTGGGCTTCTTGGGGACATGTTTTTGGCAGTTTGTTGAATTGAATCCTTGATGCATAGCTATAGCTCATCTGGTGTCATTTCGGCTTCATGGAGCATCAACTTCTCGAATCTGTTACTAGTTTCTGTCCAGAATTGCTTACTGATGTTCTGCAAGTCATACCTCATAACCTTCTGTGAGTTATGAATACTCTTTAAAACAACAACTAATAACTAAATAAAAAACCGCATTGACTACAAGATTCTTGTTATTGTTTTCAAATCACTCCATGTATTAGCACCAGGCCCGAGCGGTCGTCCCATTCACTTGATCAGGTAACCTCGTTCGCATATTTTAACCTGAATACTCGTGAATACGCCTATGTCCAGCGTCGTCTGAAAACAACTTAATCCAGAAATTCGCCCTCTTGCATTGGTTCACCGTACACGTAAGGTTTCAGATGACAATGGTAATCTATTGTTCGCCATTTGCCTATTATTATCATTCTATATTTTGTAGAATATATATATTTTGCCGTCATTAAGCATCACTTTAAAATAGTTGTCCACACAGTTAAGGTAACCGCTGCGCTGCTTTATAACGCCAGCAATCCAGCAAACAGCTCGCTATCGCTACAGTAATAAAATAGGTGACCCGGAACCTGGGAAAATAAGGGAGTCAAAAATAGCACAATAAATTTAAAAGGGAAAGTCCAACTTCACGCAATGTATTCACAGATAAATAGCGCCATAGACCATACGTACATGTTGCACTATTTCCACCTAGCTAAATAAGTTTTCTCTTACATCAAGATATCACACTGTAAGATCAGATCTTAGTATAAGTCTATCACATTAATGTCACGACAACACTCATGGTCATAAGGCCACTTAAAATTAATTATTACATTCTCGTAGCACAGACCTTCGAAAAGTGAAGAGGGAGGGGCGGTTTTTATTTTATATTTTACTAAATTGACACATAAATATGGCTGTTTTCATGCAAAATTTATATTACCAGCATCTTTCAGCAGCATAAGGCAAACGGTGAGGCTCTTTTTTATGTTAAGTTTTATGTGGGTTAGACCCCTAGAGTTTTATGAAAACACTTCTAAGTGACTGTTAGTTGATTAGTACATAATTAGGCCCAGCCAGAAGGGAGGTCACGCTGCGTGTCAGATTTTGTTATACGCAAGAAAACAATGGAGTATCGGTGACTGCAATATTTGTTAGAAATAGCTTCGGAAAATGGTCTATTTGGGCATCTCAAAAACTGAGAAACGTGTTAAAAATCATGTAGAATTTTAGAGGAGGGTCATTAACATCTGCAGAACGGTAAAATGTATAGTATTAAACACGTTTTGTGACAAAATTTATGTCGTAAAATGTTGGAAAATTCACGTTTTGAAAATCTGTGGTCTTCGAAATTACAGGAATCCTAACTCATTCTAAACCTCACCAAATCATGAAATGAACCCTCGTCTACAAAAAAGTCCGTGTACGTATTGCTCTATCTGCTTGGAGATAGCGAAGACCACGCATACATCATAGCTTCATACACCGGAATGAAATCCGCCATAGAGATTGCATAGCGAAAATCGTAGAGATTTGCACTGCAGTCCTCTGTGTAGGGAGAGTTGACAAAGGCAAGGTCCTTAGGCTATTGTGTTTGTGCATGTTTGTGACGACTGACCCCGTTTAACAATTTCCATAGCTTTCATATAGGGCTTAGGTGACCTAACTATTGACTGGGCCTATCAACCATTGACATGTCAGTATTAGAAACTCAATAATCATGACATAAATTGCCCGCTTAGGAGCGCTATTAATTCGGTCTGGTAAACCTATTGTTATCAATTACTACGAGAGGATTGCCTGGTTGTATATTCAAATTCGGGGCGTGTACGAGCAGTGCTTCTTGCTAACTGCATGGGTGAGTTTCCATTATGTTGCAAATTACATCCACACTCAAACTGCGTTTAAACTACTTAATGGGCGTTGCAATACAGCCGGTTGGTTGCACACGAGGATTATGTCATATAGCAACCAGCTTCGATGGAAGGCGAATATTTAAATTTGGTGCCGGTTTAAGGGCAGCCATTTATAGCGCTGCTAAGCGGGCCTTGTAGCGTAATGTATGAAAATTGATTTTAAAATGTTTGACCATATCACAGAAAGTGAGGAGGGAGGGCTACGAGAATCGAATTTTTTTTTAAGTGGCTCAACCAGACGACGATGGACACGCGAAAACCGACATTTTGAATAAGCCTATTCGCATTACAACCGCGCATGCTCAGAAGTTTTACTTCCGGAAATCCTTGGAGATAAACAAGACCAATTCGACCGTAGACGGCCATGTGATGAACTGCGACTCTTTGGGAATCCCCTGTGATTTGTTTGTGCCATCAGTAATCATTTCATTTATTTTCAGCCGCATAATAATCAATACTCCAAGGTGCAATACATATCAAAAAATGGAGGTGTTACGGTAATAAAAACTGCAAGTACAGTCATTTTCATGATAATTACAAAGTTCGCCACATTGGGAAAGCACGGCAACCTCGGCATGTTTATCTCCCATAAATTTGGCGGATATTACCCAGCATGCACTTCGGGCGGCTAATGGCGAATAGGCTTATTCGTATTGGAATAACACGTAATCGCGAATGTTGATCTAATAATTTTGAAAAATTCAGCATAGGTTAGAAGAAAATCTGTCCAATCCAAAACCGTTGTGGGTGGCTAACCACCCGCAATGTCAGTATCATTTTTTGAATTTAAACCGTTGTTAAGCGTTCGTCCCATTCACTTGATCACGTAACCTCGTTCGCATATTTCAACCTAAATACTCGTGAATACGCCCGTGTCCAGCGTCGTCTGGGCTCAACATTCTATAATTTTTCGCCACCGACGCAAGTGGTGTGAATTCCGACGACAGAATGAATTCGCTTACTTCTATAGAGCTAAGCTTAAAATTTGAGATATAGAAATGTTTAAAAAATCGTCTATGGCACGCATTTTGCACAATGAAAAAGAAAAACCTGTTTTTTCGCCGATAAACCTGGTTTATCACGGGGTTTATCACGGGGATTATCAAAAACCTTGCTTTAGAAATTTGACAAACCCGATTTTTTGAAATTTAAAAACCAGGTGTTTCGATTCGAATCGCAAATTTTTTGATAACCTAGTTTATCAGCCGAGAACCTTGGTTTTTCGATCGATAAACCTGGTTTTTCGAATAAAAAATATTGGTTTAACAAATTCAATAAGCAAGGTTTTTTTAAAAACAAGGTTTATCGGCAGGTAAACCTGGTTTTCAATGGGAAAACTTGGGGTTTTTTTAAACCTTGCTTATCGAATTTGATAAACAATGTTTTTCGAATCGATTTTGATAAACCTATCCATTTATCGGCCGGAAACTTCCCCGAAAAACTCAAAAGATTCAAGACGATACACTATAATCCTTTTCTAAGCTAGGTGAAGGTGTTTAAAAATGGATGATAAAAAGAGAAGGTGATGTACGCATCCCTGTCGGACCCCTCATTCGATTATTTTTTTGACATACGGCTTTAGTGTAAATCACACATTGTAAATTACCCCATACATAGGCCTACTTGTTTAAGTTTTTTATCTAACCCCCTCCTCCTGTTCTTCGTTCTATCCCAACCACTGTGACGTTTCTAGGATTACGGTTAAACACTGAATGAAACGGATTAGAAAATGTTTTGGAATCACATACTGCATTTAGGGGATTTTGGTCTATTCTCTTTCTTTGCTATATTCAGTAAATAATCGTACACAATACAAAACAGGACATGTTGCGTCTTGTAACTATCCGAGAAAAATTTCAACGTGGATTTTCCTGTAAACATTTGCATTTATTCATTAAACTAATTCAATTCTACGCAAGTTAGGACCGACTCTGACGGACGGAGATTGTAAATTGATTGGAAAAATAGATTGCTTGTGAATTTAACCAAACCTAGCTTTATATAAAGGAAAATGTTGTGGGTGTGTTTTTTTGTCCTTCAAAGTGACACAAAAATCACAAAATTCTATAAGAAAATTGCTGTTTTTTACAAATTAAAAGATTATTGGGTCGGCATTAGCACGTGAAAATATTGTTCACAATTTGTGTTTGTTTTTAATGGGTTTGTCAGGCCCGTAGAACTGGGGGTCGTTGCCTTACCTTTAAACAACAATGTTTATTGATATTGAATTAAAGGCGTACTATTCAGTAACAAGTGGTTTAGGGAAAAGAATTTCTTAATTATTTCAAAATAGCATTATTACTGCTGTTAGGCCTATGTCACTTGTGAGTATCGTATCGTGCGCTCATTCAAGAGTTCAAAAATGTTTCAACACTACACTATAATTATACAAGGTGTCAAAGAAGCTTCAATACCTTTTAAAAGTTTTATGTCTCTGTTTAAACGATTCGAAACCTGAAAACATAATTTTGGACAGAGAAAACTGATAACATTATTGTGATGCCAATTTAATATATTAAAACACACGGTGAAAGGTCTGGTCACCTTTTTTTACATGTTTTATCAACTGGCAGTTCGCCAGCAGGTGTGCATAGCTGTACTAACGTGCTGGAGTAGCTTCCTCATATTCCAGTGTGTATCGGCCGATACTGGCACATATAAAATGTTCCACCGGCCGATACTGGAATATAATTATATATCCCAGTATCGTTCAATATTGGGACAAATCTCAGTGGTATCAAGTGCACCAGTATCGCCCGATACTGGAACATAAACATATTCCAGTATCGCTCGATACTGGGACACCATTTGGTGTTCCAGTATCGACGATACTGGAACAGTTAAATCGTACCAGTATCGACCGATACTGGCATGTTTTATGTTCCAGTATTGAATGATACTGGTATACCAGTATCTGGGACCTAAAGTATACTTTCTCCCTTAGCTTCTTTCAACTTTCTGGTCGAAAAATAAAAGTAACTAAAATATTTTCAGTGCATACTTTGGTTTGATTTTTTTAAATAAGATAAAATAAGATATTTAAAAAGAATTGGTCAACGTCCATTGAATGAAATTAACAGAGGACAAAGGAAATTTGAAAAAGAAGATTTATAGATACTGTATGATGTATTTTAACAAACCATGTCATATATTATCATTTTTTTAAAAATCAGTTTTTGGTAAAAAATGGTTGCACCAACATCAATGTTGTGGTGAAAAAACCAATAACTTTTTGGTCAAAAATTAAAATAAAAAAAAGAATGTTTGAATGTTATGAAAATAAACATAAGTTTAGGTTGATTAAATTAATATGATCTGCATTACATTTTGCTTGGAAATAACTAAATATCTAACAATAACATATTGAATCGACGAACATTAATATTTACATGAAATGAGCAGAAAGATATGAAATTTAATATAATAAAAGTGTTGATAACATTAACTTGTTTACTAATTTAATCAAATCTGTAAATAAACTTCATGGAAAACTTAACACTCCAGACAATCCCCTTTATAATTTACATAACACATTAATCTCCCATTTACCTCCAAAAATTCTACTTTATAGCCACGATGATCATTCACTATAAATTGAATTAGAACATTTCCCATTACTATACAGTTTATAAATATCTCGCATCTCACACACCCGCTCACACAGTGGTTGTATGGCTGACTACTAAACCAATACAGTATATTAACGTCAAGCAATTAGGTTGTAACGCTAAGTCTAATCTCAAGGAGGTAATGCCTGTACTATAGTATTTACACTGTGATAGTAGCAATGCAAATGCCTTTGGCAATGTAAGGCTGATTGAACTGTGTGGTCCCTGTGGCTGTCTGTGGTCCCTCAGTTCTGCATAGTATTAGAGTAGAGTTCGCCCAATCTTGTCATTTCATAGTAACAATGTGCAATGTTTTAATACTATTTTAATTATTTCTCCACAATTACAACATGATATATGTTCATATTCTCGTATCGAGATCTCACATACATTTTAAAGACATCTGGGTACAAATACCGATTTAAAATACATGAAAGCAATTCATAGACTCCACCACAAAACATGAATCTGAATTCAAATGTCAACGTCCTAAGGGACGTTGACAAAAATATATGTCTCAAAACAACATGTTATTTTATACACAATAATTTTAGGAGTCTAGGAAAGTCTTCATTGGGTATTATACAGTTTTAAGACATTGATCCGAAAACTCCCACAGAGAAAGCAATGCGGGAGTTTAACAATTTACACATGGCTATTAGTTTTACCATATTCAAAACACACTTTTTCAGAAACCTTTCCCAACTTTTAAAGTCTATCTCAGGAATTACTGAACCAATACTTGGCATTTTGTACTTATTTGAATGCATTTCTTATGGTGATTCCAAATATAGAGATGAAATTCAATAATGCTGATATTTTTGAAACAGTTTGTGAGATTTTGGAACTGTCATCTGCAGACGACTGCCGCGTGGAAAGCATTAATAGTAGGTCATGGATTATTGCTCGGCGTTTCATCATTCCCCGTATGTCTAGTCCTTTCATCACTGCCTAAGTCCGTATTTGCAAGAGAGTCGTGACTATGCTTTACATTATGCTGATTTTAGTTAGACACGTTAAACCAATTTAGCTAATTTAAGGTATCACACGTTAAATTACAATCGGACCCAAATTGACAGCTAGTCAGCGTAGAGCAATAATGAGCTGCTGTTCATTGCCCTAGCATTGGAAGTGTAAGCCATGATAGTTCAAATAAAGGGTTTGTTAAAGGGAAGATCGCATGGTAAGCAAAAGAAAACCGCTAACGACGATTTTTGTACCAGCTAAACCTTAGCTCATGTATAAAGTCTCAAAGCTGGTTTGATTCGACAAACTCTGCAACAAATTTAGTACAACTCGTTAATGTAGTACACAATTTCGCTACCATAGGGTAATTTGTGTAAGAGACCAATAGATGGCGTTGTTCAGTTTTTCGTTGTTTCTTCACCATGATATTACCCCTTTAAGACCCTGGCCGTCCTTTCATAGCTACAAGCGAGATGTGCCAGGAGTAGAATAGCTTAGGACCGTAATTATGTGAGATTGTAAAATGGAAATCTATGGTTGTTGGTCGTCATAGCTGTTAAAAGTGTACTAAGAGATTTTTTAGTTGGTTTATTTTACAAAATTTACTTAATATTACAGATAATCATTATAATGTGCCACTATTGTTGTTTCTATTCACACAAAAGCAGCAAAACTTAACTTAAAACAATGTTGAAATATGTTGAAATTTCATCGCTATTTATTGACACATTTTTTTAAAAAACGCCCTCTATGTAATATCGTATGTATTAATTTGAATCGAAAAGACAAATAGCGAAACGCTGTTTACCATAAATGCTGTCCGAGCCAGGAATGGAATATTTTGAAACGGCGTCTTATTGCACAAAGACGGCTGATGTTTCTTGATCCTTACAGCTGTAAGTTTGTGTATGTAATACAGCGTGTGTGGTCTAGTGGATAAGACGCCGGTCTCACAATGCAAAGGTTGTGAGTTCGAGCCCCACTTCGGCCAACATGTTTGTATCCTTGGGCAAGGTACTTAGTCTCTATTGTCTCGTGGTTCAGAAGTCACGTATAAATGGTGGTCTCGTGTATCGGAAGAGCAAAATCCGAGCACGTTAAAAGGTCACAGATTCCTTCGTAAAGAGTAGGGGATCATCCCGGTCTGTGGCACACATCGTCCTAGGTCACAGGGCATGGGGTTGCGCAGTTAACACGTCCTGTGTATTTAAGCCCCCTTCGCGTTTGATTCCGAAAAAAGGAATGTTGCGAAGTATTCAATCAGATCAGATCATTTGTAAAAATGTAGAAATCCCGGCTTTTATCCTAATTTAGGGCGCAGCCTTCAACACATCTCTTAGCACCCCCTTTAAATAGCAATAGCAGGAATCAGTGGTAGCTCTTTGACATGAGCAGTTCTTCGCAGTAGCAATAAATAGAAGTAGGCCAACCAAAAACTAGATAAAGTAGCAGTAGCAGTAGCAATGGCAAGGCAGCAAACAAACCGGTATTAATAGCAGTAGAAGTAGGCAGTAGCAGTAGCAGCTGCAGTAACAGTATAAGCAACTGCAACAGCAGCAGTAGGAGCGCCAGAAGCAATACTACGCCAGCCAAACGTATAGCAGTAGCAGTAGCTGAAAAAGTGTACTTTAGGTCTCAGAGTCTGCGGGTATACCAGTATCGTTCAATACTGGAACATAAATGTTGCCAGTATCGACTTGAATATAAATGTTACCACTATCGCTCGATAATGGTACAATTTTACTGATCCAGTATCGGTCGATACTGGAACAACAAATTGTGTTCTAGTATCGAGTGATACTGGAACGTTTCTATGTTCCAGTATCGGGTGATGGTATAACTACCAGTGTAATTTGTCCCAGTATGGAACAATACTGGTACATACATTTTTCCAGCATCGCCCGATACTTGTACATTTTATATGTCCCCTCCCAGTATCGTCCGATACTGGAACACTGACTTTGTACCCGTATCGAACAATACGTGTTCCAGTACCGGACAATACTAGTATAGTCCAGAATCTTGGACCTGAAGTACACTGTTTCCGCAGTAGCGGTAGCAATAGCGGTAGCAATAGCGGTAGCAATAGCGGTAGCAATAGCAGTATCAATATATCAATATAAATAGCAATAGCAGTAGCAGTACAGTAGCAGTTGCGATCTAGGGGTAAAAAGCGTGCATCATTCATAAAATCACCAAGTGGGTCTTTAGTCTTATTATTAAATGCATGATTAGTGTCTCGTAATACTAAAGTACATTCATCCCTATTTGCAAGAGAAATCGTGATATGTGCACCATTATGTTGATTTTAGTTATTTTAGTTCGACACGTTAAATCAATAAAGCTAATTAAAGGTATCACGCCGTAAATTGTAATCAGACCCAATTTGACAGATAGTCAGAGTATGAGCATCGTTGCTCAAGTGATGAAAGGAAATAGACTTTTATATTTCTTACACTCTGGTATCAGAGTATAGCCTACTGTTCAATATTTTTGGGGAAACCAGAATAAACAAACACTAATTAAACAGCTTTGTTTATTTCCTTCAGTGCCGCGTTCTTCAGTACGGATATGAAAATTGATGGTGAAATTCACCGGATTAACGCATGGGACACCGCCGGACAAGAACAAGTAAGTCCTCGGTGCGGCAATCTATTGAGATGTGGATCTACAATCAAGGAAACTAATAGTTGGCACACTTGACACAATTTAATACAACTATCCCTGTGCTCGCAATAGAAAACAGACTTGGGACATAGCACTCTTATATAGCAAGCAGAGGTCTCCCCCTTTCTCTCATCTTTCCCCATTCCCCACCAATCAATGTTGGGGGAGCTGCCAAGGCTTCTGATGACATGTGGCTAGGATCAACGCTGCCTCGGGGGAGAGGGGGAACTTTTTTTCTTTAATTGGGACAAAGTGTGCCAACCTTTTTTCCTTCATTGTAGCTGAAGAAGAAACTGAAAGGAGACAAGAGACGGAATCAGTAGACGGAATCAGTACCCTGTAAAGGGCTCAGCAGACTCCACAACGCTCGAACTCTTTGCGCTCTCACATATGAGTAGTAGCTCCACCACAACAAAATGACGCAGCCTGATTGGTCAACGTTGGTCAATGCTTGCGCTCAGCGTTAAAGAATTGTGGAGTTTGCTGAGCCCTTAAGACGTTGATGTAAATGGGCAGCACCTGGCGGAATTTATCAAAAGAAAACTGACCGACTTTGGTGTCACATTATGAAGACGAGGCATTGGGCTATTCCAGTTGGGACCCTATGGAAGACATGCCCTTAATCTTTCGCACAGGGAGTTTCGATTTCAAATGGAGTCACCAATGCAAGACACCCCACTTGAAATTCACACTCTTTGAGGGGAAGATTAAGGTAATGGATTCCATAGGGGTGTATGGATTTCAAATGAAATAGCCCAGTGAAGAGGCATGCAGTTGTATAGTGCTTCATATCATTGAGCGCGTTGTTATGTTGGAGGAAATGCGAACAACTTTACAATTTGACACCTCATTTAAACAAAAACAAGGAGTTACTAACTCATTGAACAAAAGTGTAGGATACAAGTAGGTTCTGAAATCAAGTTGACATTTAACGCCGTTTGCATGGAGTTTACCCATGACGCAGATGATTCAAGATGACCAAGAGAAACACGAAAGTGGGTTTATTTGAGTGTTTCTTTTAAAGCAAAGGTCCTCTTCGACCAGTTCACCTAGGGTGAACTATCGCTTACACCTATTCCTTTGGTGACAGATAAAATAGAGTTAAGATGGGGAAAAACCTCCTCCTCGAGATATTCCGAAGGGATCTGGCTAGTGTAAGAGTGGCCCTTAGGGTTTAAAGAGATGTACATACAAAGTAATTTATTTGAAGAACTTGCGGGCAAAATAGGAGAGGAGAGCCGCTCTCGGGGTGGGAGGGCATCATATAACTTTGTATAATAATATACTCTCGGATACGATAAAGAATTAGAGATTTTTTTACCATTTTCTCGTTTCCAGTACAGGTCCTTGGCACCTCTATACTACAGAAATGCTAACGCAGTCATCCTGGCGTACAGCATCAACAAATACGTAAGTATCAATTATTAATAATAGTTATTGGCTAATTACTGATGCCCCTATCTTGTCATCAGTGGGTCTGTCTTAGTATGCCTACCTAGAGTCTATGGCCATGTTTTAGGATCTCCATTCTAACATTGTCGAAAGGGCTTGTGTCTGGGCTGTAGGTCACTGATAATCTAGGCGTATTATTTACTGGTATTGGTGGCGTCTTCAATGTCATTCGTCAAACGGTGTCATTAATTAAAATGGGGGGTGCTACATATGTATCTCCATGGTAACGTACGTTAATTGACATTTCTACTTGAAAAATAAGTCTCCCAAGGAGCTTAGCTTCCGCAGTTAGCACGTGTTCTGCGTTCGGCTACCGTGATAAGTGTAAAAGGATCGCGAGGATCTTGGACGAAGACTATGATCATCTGAAGATAGACAGGAGTAAACTAATTGAGAAAATACAAGAATTGTTATGAAAACTAAAGATTATCATGACATAATTCTCGCAACCCATGATTTGAATTTGTCATTTTATGGCCACGAATAGCTTCTTTTCTGGCCTGTTCTACCTGGACACGTCACGTTATTGGAAGCACAGAAGATGGGCCATTTCGCCCTTTTAACGAAGACCGTTATGATAAGGGCGAACTGGGCTATTCCAGTTTATAAACACATCTTCAATTCAGTGGCCTTTATATTTTTTTAAATTTCTTACACAGATAATTGGAAACATGACATGAGGATTTGGAGTGAATAAAAGTCTCTCAACCTGCATCTTTTATTCATTCATTTTTCGCATGAGCCTGCATTCAATTTTGATACCAACGATGAATCAGTGCACGCACCGTCAAAGAAACCGATCGATTCGTTTAGTCTTGGTTTGATCCTCACGTTTGATTGTCGGCTCTGTGTGAAAGGCTTCAATTGCCCATCATTAGTTATTAGGGAACAGTTCCATTTATACTCACATTCCACATTTTACAGTCGTATTAGCTTCATGACGACAAGCGGTGATTTGCAAAACAACGAATCACGGGCAGTAGTACGTCGCGCTTGATCTTGTCTGTCTGGGCAATTTAACTCCACCCTATTATTTGCACGTGGTGGACGTTCACACCCTTCCTGCATCAATGCAGTACCGCGTTTCTGGCTCTAGTTACAAAGGAAAATATTCGCTGGAGTCTATTTCGGGCAAATTAGCCGTAAAATGTTGTCATGGATCGATAAAATCATCGTGACTGTACTATCGAGCCTCGATGAGTTTCTTATCGACTCTAACGTATCGAGTACCAATGCAGTCTCGATAACTTATCGAGTATAAATAAAGCTGTTCCCTTAAATGTGTTATTATTTAGGAGACATTCAAGCATCTCGTGGAAGTGTGGCTACGCTCTGCACGCATGCACACAGACGACGAAGTGGTCCTGGCCATCGTGGGCAACAAACTGGACACCGCCGCACAAGACAGGGAGGTAGAAACACAAGAAGCACAAGACTTCGCGGGTACAATTGACGCCATCTTTTTGGAAACGAGTGCTAAAACGGGTGATAATATCGAAAAACTGTTCATGGATATAGGTGAATACATGCACCCAAACATATAGTTTTATAATATCCAGATCCAGAGAAGTGTTTTCGTATCCGGCCGTACCAATCAAAGCCGTTTGATAAAACTTTTACCTTGACTTGGCGAAAGGCTTCATTATAGAACTTCATGGGATCTAAATTACATGAACAGTTTTAAAATGATTCGATTGATGCAATATGCCAAGTGTAGGAGGCATCCTTGTTAAGTCACAGTCAATCAAATTAGAGCCTTCCTCTTTTCATTAATCTACTGGGATAACGGGGGAGATGCTGAATTGTCCAAACTTTTGTTGTTAAATTTCACAACTTTCCCTAACTTCAAGCAAGACATGTTTATATACCGAAATAACCTGCAAGTCCCCTAATTTTGAAAAACGTACGAGCTTCATTTCATTCTGTTTGCCATGATGAGAAGCAGGGCCTCTGATTGGCTGAACAATGTCGTATAATAACCACATTATGGGAGCACCACACCAAATATCTTTCTCATTGAAATACGTGTAAAAGTGCCATATTTCAAGACACCTTTTCTACCCTCCGGTTACATTTATGGCATACTTGTCACCTATGACCATTTTCAGTAACATCTCAACTTTAATTTAAGCCTTGTTCCATGGGGGGTTATTAAGCTAAATTTTCCGCTACGGACCTGCACATAGCGCCCTCACTTTTTCACGTTTTCTGGCATGCCTGTTTACCATTTAGGCAGGTGCTTACGCCCTGGGCACTATTTAGGTCGATAAATTAAAAATATCGTATTTTATCATTGTAGGTGCAACGGGTAGGTCCCATTCGTTCATTTAAATACAAACATACCATCCCCGGAGAAACAAATTGCCCGAAAACCTCACATTTACAAGCCTAGTCTTCGTGCTTTTCCGGAACTATTATAGGATTACACGAATTGCGCATTGATTTGGTACAGTGCTCCCTTATGTTTTTTAGGTAATATAAATGTCCAATAACTGGTGTAATTTCCATTGCATGGCGCTTTTTCCGGTTTTTTAGTTACGTTTGTTCAATTCCGTTGTTTAGAATGTTTAAATCTTTCTCAATTTTCCACTTTGTTCAAGGCCATGTTTAAACTTTCCACGCAGCTAATTCTTTTATCATAAAAAAACCCAATTTTTTCAGATACCTCTCCTTATTTTTATAGAGTCTATCTCAAGGATTACTGACCCAATACCGGGCATGTTTGTACTTATTTCAATGCATTTCTCATAGTGATTCCCAATATGGTAATTATGAATTTCAATAATTTTGACATTTTTGAAACATTTTGTGAAATTTTGGAATGTCGTCTGCAGAGACGCCCGCCGCGTGAAAAGTGTTAAACCCCACAAATTTGTCTTTTCTTTTCTTTATAAAACAGGAAGAAAACTTCAAATCCTCAACAAAATCAGGGCATCAAGACACGGCAGTACCGTATCAAGCACAGACTCGGAACGAAACCTTGATGACAATGTTAATCATGAGCAAAAACATTTCTTCAGCTGTTGTAGGTAACAATAATTATGAATTATGTAGTATCGTAATTTGTAATGCGACGGATTGGGTTTGGCAGGTTTGCTTTTGGTGGTCCGCCCAATAAGAATTAAGATAGAGGAGCAAGTTGGATGGGAGTGACATCCAGATTTTCAAGCAGTCACGTTCTGGAAATTTCTGAATGATAAGAAAGGCTTTCTATTCAAGATGGTGTCATGGACTTAGCAAGTCCTATAATAACTGGGCGTCCTAGATCTATCTAAACTATATGTCGATGGTTGAGTGCAACAAAGTCCTATCTGCAATGGTTGCCATTTGCGAGATTGTGTTTTCACAATTGGGCATAGCTTTAAGTGCCCGTGATATGTAATATGTGGCAGCTATTGTAGATATTGCCTTTTAACATAACTAAGATGTCAGTGAAGAAATATCCTATCTGCTATAGCTTCCCTGTGTTACTTTTAGTTTATATCAAGGGGTCTGCTATTGCCTATACCACGTATGATAGATAATGTCTGGCAGCTATTGCAGATGGACCCTTTTTGTACTAAACCCTCAATGTGTTTTGTACTGCACGCATCAGTAGTTTCATCTGCAAGGATTATTCCGCGTAACCCTGTGGGAGCTACGACTCTCCGTTATGGGGTATCGTTAAATTTCTCACAACAGGGAAAGTGTGGTATGATGTAGTCCACTTCCTAGTCACTTTTCCTTTTCCTTGTCACTTTATGAACAACACTGCCTCTGGATGGCCCAGGAGGTTTGCAGATAGAGGGTTCACTTATTGTCACCGCTCCCATCAGACAAGCTCCTCTCCACTGATCTCGCCCTTGGTATGGGGCGGTTGAGAGGTTTTTGGCAAGGCCGAGTGAGCTTAAGACTAAAGTGAGCCCTCTTTAGTTCAGATGATGTTTGATACGGGGTTTGATAGAGTGACAGGGAAGTGAAACAAGGTGTACTAAGGAGACTAGCTATGATGTACTAAGTGGACTAGCTATGATGCTGTAACTTATTTGGACGCCTTTTATCAGATGTGGCTCTGACTTTTATCAGAACTATACGGAACAAGCATGAGCTGGTACGCTCTGATGAGCAGATAATACTTCTCTATGGTTTGGTTGGTACAATTGAGCTGGGCTCTAATTGGCTGCATTAAGTTGTGCTCTAACAGGACAATACATTTCTAAAATACATGTAGCGGTTTTAAATATCACATACAGCGTGTCCCAAAAAACTGGGTTCAAAAGTTTGCGAGCTTATAACGAAATAAGTAGGGAACATAGATAGTATATATTTAAGGATATCAAACAAATATACCTGACCTTAATTGGGTAAATTCGGAGACCAATCCAATGTAAAATACAAAGATTTGTATAGAGCGTGGTCAGAACCCATTTGTCCCGATTTAAGGAATAAACCATCCGTGCGTTGCATGAAACTGTGCGCTATGTGCAGTATTCCCGGCATGGGGTATTCTCCGAAAGAACTTAACAATAACTTGGACTATAACAAAGACTTACTTTAATGTTTATATAAATAATGAACTTGTATTATTGCAATATGACCAAGATAATTTTGTTTACTGTAAAGAATGAAAGCAAAAGCAAAACTTTGATGAAGTCACAACAATGCGCAATTGCAACACATCGGGGTGTTCCTTGAAAAGTGGGACAAATGGGTTTTGACCACGCTCTATTAAAAGCTTTGTATTTCAAAAAGTTTGTATTGGATTAATTACAGAGTTTAACCAATTAAGGTCAGGTATATTTTGTTTACTATCCTTAAATATAAACTATCCATATTACCTACTTTTTTAGATATAAGCGCGCAAACTTTTGAACCCAGTGTTTGGGGACACGCTGTATAACCATTCCATACAATATTTCTCTTTTTTCAATTAACTTCACTGCAGTCATTCTCTCGATGTCAGTGTTTTTTAAATATTTTGTTGCATTATGTTTTAATCAAATTTGTAGGAAAAAAACACTTAACTAATGGCATTAACTTAAAGGTGTTTAGTTTTTCAGTCAGATGGATATTTGGTAGACATAACCCCCAAGCTGAACGTTAAGAACAAACTCCATGGGGTTAAGTCAACTCATTGGCCAAATGTTTTTAAAATTTAAAAAACCCTGAGAATTAAAAAATATAACAGCAGTGAGGCTCAATAATGGTCAAATGAAAGAGAAAAAACACCAGTTCTCACAATGTTAACTTGGCTTGGCAATAACATTTATTATCATATAAAATATACTGTATTTACAATGAACTTACAAGAGCTATTAGAAATTAAACAAAACTATTATGTTATTATGGCTATGTTTGTTGAGTACTGGTATCACTTCATACAAGCGAAGTACACAGCTATTGTGTTATGCCTAACATCATGATTTCTCTGCTGCTGAACATGGTCAATGATGGTCAATGATTTTTATGAGTTTCAACAGAGGTAATTTTGGTCAAACTTGGAATCTACCATGTTTACAAAATAGTCCATAATTTCGGTTTTACCTTTATGTAAGGGAGGCAGAGTTAATCTAGGGTAAAGACTTCATTGAGGGATTAAACTGAATAAAGCTTATAATCCCAGAATGAAGTTTTCACACTAGACTAGTTTCGTGATTCCCTTACATGGAGGTAGAACCCTAATTTCTGTCTGTAATTTTAAGTTCAAAATTACAAAGAAAGCTAAATATATGTAGATATTAGAATCATATGCACTTTGACAAATAACAGTGGCATTCATAGCTTAAAGGTAGATGTTCCGATTTTCAACTTGAAGTTTTCTATTCTACATGAAAGGTCATCCTTAAAAAAGTTGTGTTCCAAAGTTTGAGTTGCATAGCTCTAATGGTTCATTTTAGACGCACAAGATGCTGTGAACTGTTCGCGGTAATTCGACGTTATTTCATCGATTTCTCCGTAATTATACCGATTTAGGCCGTCAAATTTCAGTATGATGATGAGAAAAATACGAGCGATATGAAAATCTCCGTATGTTTGAAATAATTCTGTGTTACGAAAATGTGATCGGGTCATCTACCTTTAATAAGTGCATCTTTCCCAATATAAATCATTCGTACCTGGACAGATACTGGCAGCCGATTAACCATGATGGTGGGCATAAGAAAATAGCTGTGTATGTAATATGAACTTATTCTACATTACTGAAATAAATATGAACTGCCTACAACTTTAAAAAAATGTGATCGAGAAGCTCATACATGTATATGCAATTAAAACAATATTACTCGCTACTAATTGTTGACCATGATGTTGTCTTAGAGAAAGAGATAAGTTCAAAAGCAATTTTATTTTTCTATGAATTCATTTGTACTATATAAATGCAGTGCACAGATTGTTAATAGCGTGAAAATCATTCAAAAGTTCCGTCTCCTCCCTCATAACTCGGCTAAATATATGCTAACGTTAGTCAGTCAATATTTGTTCTTCATATTTCAAAATTTGAAGCAAAAATTAAGGTTCTTTAGAACCGAGGCTTCAAAACCAGCAGTGGAATTTGAAAAGAGGTAATTTTCGCACATTCCCAAACTTTTTGAATGATCATCTTATCACGCTGTTGAGCAAACCTCACCAATCACCATTCTTTCCTAAATGTACACTTATTATACAGGGTGTCCCAAAAGTTTTGATACTTTTTTAAAGATTTGCATCTCTCTTAAAATAATTTGCAGTACCAAGATGATACCAAATTTGAACCCTTTTCTGAGGCCCTTACACACCTAAAATGTTTGGTCACATAACTCATGACCAACACCATAGCTATCTAAATCTGTGACCAACAAACGTGTTGAATGGATACTCGTTTAAATAACCCGCCAGTAACGCTTGTATTGAAGGATGTGCATTGAATTCATCTGAACAACGAATACTAGGGGAACGAGAACCTTTTGTTACGGGCACGTATGAGTGAAGTGGATTCTCTCTATTGCAAGTCTTTTCTATTCAAATGCTTTTATTTAATACCAAGATTTATTTTACCGGAAATAAAAGCTTTAAAAAGGTATCGATACTTTTGGGACACCCTATACATATATTTCATGTCACGCTATTACAATAGAAAACCATCATCAAAGCACCAACAATTCAATGCATTGATACAAGACTTAATTTAAGTACAAGCATATTATTGGACAGATACACACTCTTTGTACTGTTAGTGTTTGACTACCTAATGTTGTGCTAATTGAAAGCAAACTCCATTTTAATAGCTATTTATTTATTGGCAGATTCATACGTACCAATGTGCACCCATAATACCAAAACAGATACTATTGCAAGGTGTATACAGGCCAAGAAAAGGTCCGTCTCACATACCAGCACGTTTTTTTAGTTGTCAGAAAAAAATTATAAAACAAATTAGCTGCAAACAGGGAAAAAAAAGGAAAAAGTGGACCAAAAATACAACAAAAAAGAATTCCGCATTTCATTAAAAAAAAAAGGGGGAAAAGCATATAGCATAGCTATTTTCCCAAATGTATGTGAGACAGACCTTCTTTTTTTGGCCTTATTTCGTAAATCTGAGTCTGAACCCCTTTTCTGAATCTGAATTCCCTCACAAAAATTAGCACAACAAAATACCCCTCTAGTTTGATCAGCTCCAAATTCGCGAGCCCCCTTACAGCAGCGAATAAATACTGAATGGTGTAGGCGCACATGAACGCAACAACGAACTGTGCATCGAATGCGTGACGTGTGCATCAGACCAAAATCGTATGTATAGGCCAAAATTGTGTGAGTTTGCTTGGATTACTCGCTTGATAAAAAACGCATATTTCTCGCCAATTTGGAACTGATCGAACTATAGAATGTCAGTAGTTTTACATTACATTTGTGTACAACACCACACCTTGACAAGGCAATAGAGAACACCAGAGAGAGTTGCACTATAAATATGATAAGATTTCTCATACAAAAATGCTTCGCCATATTGTTAAACAACATTCATATCCAAGTAAAATTTGTACTTGATGTATAAGGCCATGGGATAACAAAACCTTTTCTATGGGCGCGCCTGACCCATAGTTTGTTCAATTTAAAGAAGAAAAGATAAGAATCCAATAGTTTTGGAATATTTTAGAAACAAATTGGAATTGTTTTAGAATTGTCGACAATAAATTGAAAAGTTTGAAGAAAAAAACAATATAAAGAATAATTAAACTGACCCTTCCTGAGAGATCCGAGAACCCAGAGAACAGGGGGGGGGGGTGTTTTGTTGCCTAAAGGCGACAGGGGGAACCCTGTTCTACAGGAATGGACCTCTCAGGTAGGGTTGGCCTGTCAGGCGCTTTGGGGGGGGGGGTTTGGTTTTTGTTGTTGTAATTTTAGACATGTTAAACAAAATTTAAAAAAAAACATTTTTAAATTTAAAAAAATCTTTTGAAAATTCAAAAAATATGGGTCGGTCAGGCCCGTAGGAAAGGGAGGGGGTTGTCTAATGCACATGTTTTTTTACATTTTGATCACTTTTACAATACTATGATCTCGAGTGGCTACATTTACCATATTAATGTATTGCCGTATGCTGAATAAAATTCATATATATGTATGTATGTTTACAATGCACTTCATACGTTGCAATGCAATGATTTGAAAGTGGTTATATTTATTGTATAGTTGTTGTATTGTATATGATGTGTATATATGCCGAATAAGATTCATATTCGAATGTTTGAGAAATGGAGTACTATACTATACAAGTGCATCATATGTTTGTGATTGGGCAATTCATTCTTACATTACGTGATGCGTATACCAGGAGTCTTGATACACTTAATCCAAAGGCAAAATTGTATTTTTGTTCATGCTACGTATTCATATTTTACAACGAAATTTCATTTTCGTATTACATTTTGATCATGGCTTAAGTATTAACTGGAGCAGCAAACTCAATAAATTTAACAATACATGTAGGGAACAAAGCATGCATTAGATAAAGCATGTATTAGTATCATATGTTTGTGATTGGACAATGCACAATACATATACCAGGAGTCTTGATACACTTAATACAAAAGGTAAAATCTGTACCAAAATTGTATTTATTTGTTCATGCTATGTATTCATATTTTACCGGTTAAAATTCCATTTCTTTGATCATGGTTTTAGTATTAACTGGAGCGGCACACTCAATATATTTAACAATACATGTAGGAGACAAAGCATGCATTAGATAAAGCATGTATAATTAGTATCATATGTTTGTGATTGGACAATGTGCAATGCATATACCAGGAGTCTTGATACACTTAATCCAAAAGGCAAAATATGTACCAAAATTGTATTTTTTGTTCATGCTATGTATTCATATTTTACAACGAAATTTCCTTTTCATATTACATTTTGATCATGGCTTTAGTATTAACTGGAGCAGCACACTCAATATATTAAACAATACATGTAGGGAAGGAAGAAAGCATGCATTAGATAAAGTATGTATTAGTTATCCATGACCTCCAGACAGTTATTTCTAAGTTGAAAAATGAACTCATGCATGTAACATTTACAAAATGCGTATAACAAGGATACAATTCAGTACTTTATCATTATAAAAATGAATACTTCAAACAGTACCCCCATACATACACTTTCAAACAGACCAACTGACAATTCATTCACATATTGGCCAAGAATAAGTTTAGCACTGGGCCTATGCATGCACGATAAATAAAGGGCGAGTGATGAGAGGTAACACTCTTAAAGGCATATTATGTTATCTTTTCCAGGGAGCGCCCTCTATTCATGATTTTTTTTTAGAAAGTAGATTTTCTTGCAGATTGACATTTTAGATCATAAATCATGAATATATTCCAAGTTACAGAGCGATACGATTCCTAATTACCTCAAAATCATGGTTTTAGAGTGAATTTAGAATCGTATCGCCCTGTAACTTGGAATGTATGTACGATTTGTGATCAGAAATGTAAATCTGCAAGAAAATCTGCTTTCAATTTTTTTTGAGGATTGAGGGCGTTTCCTGAAAAAGATCCCATAATATGCCTTTAATTGATGCCGTATACATTACACTAGCAACCAAAAGTATTAGGACACCTTACAAGCTGCATATTGAGAGAAAACACTGGAAATCCATTGAACTACTGTGTTGCTTTTTGGTATTCTAGGGTTGTAAAATGTATTGAAAGTTCTTAAAAGTTTGTTTAAATGAATATGAGATATTCTAGAGACATTATTATGTAAGAAGAAAACATTTATAACACTATTTCAGTGATTTAAGTTTTCACTTTGTAATATTTAGTTATTTTAGAGTCAAATAAGCTTGACATAAATTCTAAGTTATGATTAAATGAATAGAACTGTGTAATGTTCCCAGGTCATAAGGGTGCTATGAGAAAGTACAAAGGATTTAAAAAATGAAAGTAAAAGTGTCAAAATGAAACTAAATTTCCATCCCAAATATCTTATTTCTAAAATGAATACAGAAATCAAGTGTCAATATCTGTGAGAGATTAAAGACTAGTGACAATATTGGGATTAGTTTTACTTGAGTGTATCTAACCATGAAGGTTTTTAAATGAACTCAACATAGTCAGACTACCCATCAATAGGAGTACATTGGCTATAATGAAGTTGATTAATTATTCATGAGCGATTTCAACAAATGTTGTAAGAAACATGAATTTTATTAATGAGAAGAGATTCAGTTACACATTTTATCAACTCATGGTGAAATATCACATCCCAAATTTAATATTTGGGATGATTTTGACACCATAACCAAGTGTCCTAATACATTTGGTTGCTAGTGTACAAACGGGCAAATCGGATGTGCGCATTGGTCCGTTCAAAGGCTGTCCTATTCCACCAATGCGCTTCCGTGTTTACGTTTCGTACGCGGTCGTAACAGAAAAAAGTGCTGAACTACTTTGCAACTTGACTATAATAGCCATAAGAACCAAGTCGGCGACCCTCCCACAGGATTGCTTTTAAAGTAACATTCTACTTCTTCTAATGGATACCTTGGTTATTTTATGTACAAGAAATAATTGCACACTAACCTTC
Organism: Ophiura sarsii; assembly: GCA_035610835.1. Classification (NCBI taxonomy): domain Eukaryota; kingdom Metazoa; phylum Echinodermata; class Ophiuroidea; order Amphilepidida; family Ophiuridae; genus Ophiura; species Ophiura sarsii. The sequence goes on along the minus strand of CM069458.1, from coordinate 41,192,776 downwards.
AGTGATCAAAGTTTTAAACAAGAGTATCAAGATTATGGAAACACAAACGTAAAGGGCATTTATACATAGGGGTAATAGGGTGAAAACTGCAATTCATTTGATCAAGCATTCACCTACTGTTTCAGTGGGATTTTTTTTTTTTAGGGACACCCTATATATGGATGCTGATGTATACTACTAAACTTCAAAATTATCATCACCCACTATACTTAACAAATTATTATAAATTGTAAATCAAACAAAAATCAAATAAAAATATACTGCAAGTCACAACTTATGAATCTCCCTGGATGGGAGATTCACCTAAACGGGGTCAAAGGTCACATATGGGTCATTAGAGGGTTAATCAAGGTCCACCCCAGAGTAATCTCAAATCCCCTTACCCAAATATTATTGTCACCAAGTTTAGTTGCAATTGAAGTCAGACTTGTCATATGAGAGAGTGGGCCCTAAAGTTTTGACAAAATGGGGCGTAGGTCATGTAGGGGTCATTACAGGTCAATCTGAGTACACCCTATGTTTCATCTCAAGTCCCCTTAACCAAAGATTATTGTCACCAAGTTTGGCTGAGATTGAAGTCTGACTTTACATGAGAGCCCGAAACAGCAGCAATAAGTGCAGTTTAAAGTATTGGCAAAATGGGGTCTAAGGTCATGTAGGGGTCAATAGAGGTCAATCTGTGTACACCCCATGAGCATCTCAAGTCCCCCTTACTCAAAGATTACTCAAAGATTATTGTTACCAAGTTTGGTTGAGATTGAAAGCTAAGTTTTCATATGAGAACACTGAACCAAAAAGGCTAACCAAAAAGGAACACCCCTACACACCGACACACATACATGACATGATGAAAATATCCCCCTCCGGCTTTGAGCCAGGGGCATAAAAAAGGGGTAGTTCGGGCCTGTAAAAGAGAGCGTGTCTTTTATTTTCGTCACCTACAGGCTACTTTTCACAGAGACAAATGTAAAGACAAAAGTAGCAAGGTGAAATTTAGACCCCCTATATGACAAACATATAAATCAAATTTCGTGGCTAACAAACATGTGAACCTTAACCACGCATAATATATAAATCATCTTACAATTATTGTCTAAATTGAATTCTAAAATAATCCTAAATAAATATAATACATTTACAATTTATTAAATTTGTTATAAATACATTTTTTCTTTGCATCCGATAAATAATTTGACACGTTCAAGTGCAATCCAATTGCACAAATAAAGCTTTATTATTAGTTTTCTACCGGGCAAGTCAACATATTCAGGTCCCTATTTCATCAATTTGAATAAATTAATGAGATGCATGACAAAGACATATTGTTAGTTTAAACACTTTGCAAATGACATTACAAAATTTCACAAAGTGTTTCAAAAATGTCAAAAATTATTGAATTTCATTACCATATTTGGAATTACCATGAGAAATGCATTGAAATAACTATAAACATGCCTAGTATTGGTTCAGTAATCCTTGAGATAGACCTTTGGAAAAGGTTTCTGAAAAATTAGTTTTCTATATGGTTAAACTAATAGCCGGATGGAAACTGTTACCCTGCCTAGAAATGTTATAATTGTGATGTCACAAGTATGAAAGGTTTTAAGTTTTTAAAATGCAATTGCTAAAATGAATTTTTTAATCAAGAATTTTACTGATATATCGCCGCTGTTCTGTCAAAACCTCGTAAGTTTTTCCAGCCCTTGAACATGTATAAAGTAAAACTGCCCAACAGTTATAATAGCTAGTGTTGCTTTATACATGATTTACGGCAAGATAACGTAAAAGGTTTTAATATCTCTTTTTTTGTTGCCCTTGAACATGTTTAGAGCAGACTGCCCTAAGGTTATACATATGAAGTATTTCTTTATTATACATGCTGAAAGGCCAGATGGAGATAGGAGGTTTTGACAAAACAATGACGAAATTGGAGACAGGACCTGAATATTTGAACTCACTCTGTGTAGTCATCATAAACGTGCATCAGCAAAAGCAAATGCACAGTAACAATGTCTTTGTTCTTCATTTCCATAATTCAAATGAACATAACACTAACACTGAGTAACAGTACACAAACTTTGTTCTTTTTTGCGGTTAATTTCTCTACTACACGGCATCGCCACACTTCGTTCATCCAACTATGCAAAGTGACATCAGAGTGTATTTCAGAGATCGTTGCAGCATTTTAAAGCAAGAGTGCTGTGATTTTGAGTCTTTGAGTGGATCGCGTGGGAGCAGTACAATCATACGCTTGATAATGAGGCGCAATCCTTGAAAAACACTCTGACATCACCGCTCTGAGTTAGACAAATGAAGTGCAGCTAGAGTTAAGTACAAAACATTTCACTTTTACACTTGTTTCAAATTTTGTATATTATTTATAAAAAGAGAGTTTTTGAAAATCTGAAGAGCTGTGAGATAAACACTTGCATTATTGCCTTAATATAGCCTTATGTTACACCATTGTTTGTACAAAACTATTAACCCAATAGGCACTAGCTTGATCATGTTGGCATCTAACAGCTATTATGATTGGGTACAAAGAGAGCAAGATCATTAATTTGTCCAATCAGATATAAGATAAAATATTTGGCATCTAGGAACTATTTTGATTGGATACAAACAGGGCAAGATCATTCATTGAGCCAATCACAAATAAAAGATTTGTTGGCCTCTACAAACAACTGTTTTGATAGGATACAGACTTTTGGTAATATAATTTGTGAGCCAATCACAGAAAAGGTATGTATTACTGTCATCTATTAACCATTAGTATTGGTTACAAAAGGGCAACATCATTTTGTTGGGCCAATCAGAAACAGGATAGTATAGCCTTTTATGTAACAACAATTGTGATTGGGTGCAAAGTAGGAAATCAAAAATACTGTAAGTCTTATTGGTATGGAACAACAATTCTTACTGTTTACCAAATTTAATTTACCATTCATCAATTAGATTCATGTTAAGAAATTATACTAAGGCTGACTGACAGGAGTTTTACTCTAAGACATCTATCTCTAAAAGCTTCATTTTGATTGGTTGCAAAGTGGATATATCATGCATTGAGCCAATGAGATTCTCTGTAAGAAATATTGGTAGGACTGGTATGGACCAGCCTATTAAGATACATCCTGAGCTTTATATTTTGATTGGGTATTGAGACGTATATCTAATAGAAGTGACCTATCAGAAACACTGTTAGAACAACTGTAGTGCCTGGAGGGTTAACAAAAAGGAATGCAATATTAAGACACCTGTAAATATCATCGTAGTACACGTTAATACGCTAGCAGCACAGAACGTGTAATCTTATATCAATATCAATTATATAATGGCTTTTATAAAGAAGTTTGGGAAAAAGGGTACTTTAGGTACCAGATACTGGTATACCAGTATTGTTCAATACTGGAACATAAAAGTTGCCAGTATTGGTCGATACAGGTACGATTTTACTGTTCCAGTATCGGTCGATACTGGAACACTAAATACTGGAACGTTTTTATGTTCCAGTATCGGGCGATACTGGTACACATGACACCAGTGAGATTTATCCCAGTATTGAACGACACTGATACATAATTATGTTCCAGTATCGACCGATACTGGAAAACTGACTTTGTACCAGTATCTAACGATACTGGGTGTTCCAGTATCAGACAATACTTGTACTGTCCAGAATCTGGGATCTAAAGTACACTTTGTCCAAAGTTTGATTCAGTATTACTATATGAGTACAACTACAAGTATCATGCAATAGGGCAGATTGCCGATGCAATTCCTAGGCATTCCAAAAGAGACATGAATTGACACTTTGAAATAGATTTCTATCTTTTGTTTCAAGCTATGGTACTGATTTTAAAGAGAGCTAAGTTTTTGTTTTTTTGTATTACTATACGAGTACAACTACAAGTACCATACAATAGGGCAGATTGACGATGCAATTCCTAGGCATTCCAAAAGAAACATGAATGGACACTTTGAAATAGATTTCCATCTTTTGTTTCAAGCTGCGGTACTGATTTTACAGAGAGCTATTGTTTTCTACATTGTTCCCAACTGCTGAATATATTGCTTGGATAGAGCATACGAAAACTCTTTCGCATATATTTTTTCAAAATCCAAATCAGAAATTGGCAAAATTATTAAGCAGAAAAGGGACCCAAAGATTACTCCATAATTAACTTTTGAAAGGAATGTCCAATTTCAACATAGAATAAGCAAGCACCATTTTTTCATTCTTCCTACAATTATATTTAAAAAACAAATTCAACCCGCTCGGTTAGCTATTAGATTTCGTGAGAATATGCCCACTATTTTCCTCATTATCTATACCATAGTTCTTTTTTAAATACCCAGGAAACAACAACCCACAGGCATTCATATATAAAGGTTGTACACATTTTTGTGATGAAAACAAGGATTTAGGGCACGTTTTCAAACAGAACAAGGGCCTGTGCATCAGGCATGGAATAAGTACAAGGGCCTGTGCATCAGGCATGGAATAAGGGCACAAAAATCTCCCAATTTTCAGAAATGTCATCTGCTATGACTAGCCAATTATTATAAAATCACAGTAATATAGTGTATATATTTTTTTAAATCGCAGCCTTTTTGCGCCAAGCAAAATCCTTAATTTAAGGCTGAGAAAATCACTTGCGGTCTCTTTCTTACCACGCTGGTAATGCACACAAAGTGTGCTTTCTGACAGCGCATTCACATGTGTTTACAACTTTGTACATATGAGTAACCACAACCCCCTGGGATGAGATCCTATAACAATTAGCTAAACTCATCACAAAAAGTATCGAGACACTTAACATTTGAGTTAATAATTATCGGCCTGAAAGGGTATGGATTAATCGAAGCAAATAACACAGTGCATAATTTTGTTCTGCATACTTTGACACCTCAATTGTCCCTATAGAAGCATTTGTGTACATGTGTGTAAAGCATAAACCTGATCACTCTCTATGGGATGATTGTCACTTTTAAAACTGGACCTACGACCATTGAAATGACAATAACTCCACTCCGCATCATCGCATCTCAATAATCAAGGTGTGAAAATACGCAGAACAAAATTATGCACTGGGTTATTTGCTTTGGTTAATCCATACCCTTTTGAGCCGTTAATTATTGGCTCATTTTTAAGTGTCTCGATACTTTTTGTGAGGAGTATAGATCAGTTTCTATATACCAAACCATGCCTTGTGCTATGTATCCACTGACTTCAACTCAATGCTCTCTTTTACGATGTCCACTGCCAGGTAACCCGCAACTGGTAATGTCGTCGTCTTCGCTTGCTGTTTTGAGTTGTCCGTGGTGGCGCCGGAATCTGTGACGTCCGCCGATTGAGACGGAGACTTCTCTCTTGTCTGCTCATCGTCTCGTTCTGTTGAGACTCGCTTGGCTGCAGGTAAATGGGAATATTTTAGTTAGGCCAAACAAAGAAGAATGTTTGTCTCAGAAGCAGGCCGCATTGGTATGTGAAATGTGACCAGTCGCGTCAAAAAGGACATTTTGTCGGCAAACACAGTTTTGAGATAGAGGCCAATATATTTGGTGAAACATAAAGAAAATAATAGACAAAAATATGCTTCTTCAATTCATATCTTGTGATTACAAAGTCCGATTACATTCAACAAGGTATCATTTCAAAGCTTAAAATGTTCCCTTTCAAATCATACTAATAACTAAGAACTGACTCGGGCCTCTAACATGTAAATTTTGATGTGACAGGTCACAATTGAGCTACAGCGCGTAGGTCTACGCGCTGAGGCCTAAAAAGAAAAATGGATTTTACACCTTTAAAATCCTCTCTGGAGTATATTTTTTTACTATGCCCCATGTTAGCAGTCATTTTTATATACAGTATAAACTAGAGGCTCATAACAGGCAGCTGTGGGTGAGATTACAATTTGAAAGTTTCTTTAAATAATCAACATAATTTATTTGATTTAAAAAAACACTATAAGGTGCAGCTTGTTACCTTAGATTTCTCATTACGATCACGTAAGTGAGAAACCTAATAAGGTAGCAAACTGAACCTTGTAGTGTTTTATTTGACGTAAAGCACTACTTCACGCGGTATTGAGCACCATACCATTCATCTTAACCCTTTGAACACTGGCGGCCGGTATAAAGCCTAATATGAGTATCGTATATACACTGGCGGCCGGTATAAAGTCGCTGGTGTGTGCACACTGTTTACAATCAATTAAGGGATATCCCCATCGAATATAAACATGCCCTTTGACCCGGAGAGTACTTGTGGGCTACGGGCTGCACATAGTTGGTCTTACAATGCGTTGAAGACGATATCTTTGCTGATAACTGGGGGGTTATTTCATCAATTTGATCGGAATTTCGGGATTTGTCAATGGCGCCGTCGGCAGCAGATGTTTTAGCAAGGGTCATGGACTCTGATACGGAGGATATATATGATTCTGACAATAGTAATAAGGATGAACAAGACACGGTAAGCATGCATAGGGCAACTAAAAAAGTCCTAGTAACTGTTACGGCAACGTAACAGACAGTGACATTATGCCTTATTTAGGGGTATTTCGGCAGGGATGTCAGGGTGGGGCTACCGTTTACTCAGGGGTGTCAGTGTTCAAAGGGTTAATATTGATACTCTTGTATTTCCTTTTTCTAAATGTATCGACACCTACATGTAGTATGATATATTCAAAGATAACATTTACATTAAAACAAAATTACTTTGACAATTGACATGGTTAAGGACTTTTTAGGACTCAATCCAGTCATATATCGTCAGCCTGCTTCGATAATTGCCTAACTCATTTTTTCTAGTTTAAAAAAAATATATATATATGAAAAGTGAGGCCATTATCGAAGCAGGCTGACGATATGTTGAATAGCACCATGAATAGTGCAGGTGAATTCCAACAGAAGCAGTAACTGTTGGATAGAATTAGGTTGGAGATATACCTTATGTGGCTTGTTATAGGCCTAATACGAGGTAATATGATCCATTTTAAACATTTTACATCATTATTACAATCTGCCAACTCACAAGGCTGACTTATTTTATGCAGAATTAAAATTGTGCATTTATTAACACTTTTGATTGATCAATGACTTAGACATTATTACAGCAAGCGCATAATGTAATACAGTCATGATTTATATAAAACACTCAATTTCGCTAAAAAGTGAGTTAGGCAATTATCGAAGCAGGCTGATGATATATTAAAAACAAGATCACAATACAAGCATGTTTTCAGGCATAGAATAGGGTCATGGATCAGGTATCCATGCAGTGCAAAAAGTGCAGAACCATGACGCGTTCAGAACATGTTCACGGTGTGTTCTCCAGGTGTTCCAGAACATGTTCAAAATGTAACAGATTTAGAACATGTTCTGAACGTGTTCTGGATATGTTCTGAACGTGTTCAGAACACATCAGAACATGTTCAGAACATGTTCAGAACATGTTCTATATCTGTACATTTGAACACGTTCTGCAGTTTTTGCAGTGAGGAACCATAATAAGAACATTTCAGAGACATAATTCCAATTACAACTTACTGTTCCACACAATTTCACAGCCATTCGGATGTCCGTATCAATGGTGTATGACCGCCGATCCGTACGTTGGAATTAGAGCTAGTCTATGTCACGACTAATGTACTCACCTAATTCTTTAAATAATTGGTCCACATTGTTCCCTGTGTACGCACTCGTCTCCATATAAATGGCGTCATTCTCTTTAGCAAATGCTTCTCCTTCCTCTCGCGTCACTTCCCTATCTTCCACAATATCAGCTTTGTTGCCGACTAGGCATATGACGATTTCCGTCCGTCGCTCGTCTTGTGACTCTGAACTGACGGCACCCAGTGATCGGTAATACTATTGTACGAACGCTATAAGAGCTTGTCTATGTCACGACTGATGTACTCACCTAATTCTTTAAATAATTGGTCCACATTGTTCCCCGTGTACGCACTCGTCTCCATATAAATAGCATCATTCTCCTTCGCAAATGCTTCTCCTTCCTCTCGCGTCACTTCCCTATCTTCCACAATATCAGCTTTGTTGCCCACTAGGCATATGACGATTTTCCGTCCGTCGCTCGTCTTGTGACTCTGAACTGACGGCACCCAGTGATCGGTAATACTATTGTACGAACGCTATAAGAATTTAATATCAAAGACGTTTATTTATTATTTGATCAATACATCTTATAAGGACACTTTTCTTCACACTGAATTTATAAATAGTGTAATGAATGTGTAATAATCAATAGCCAAGCATCTCAGAAACGGAAACGGGGTTCACCTGATTTCATTTTTAACCCCCTGGGCACTATCCTATCTTCCACAATATCAGCTTTGTTGCCGACTAGGCATATGACGATTTTCCGTCCATCGCTCATCTTGTGGCTCTGGACTGACGGCACCCAGTGATCGGTTATACTATTGTATGAACGCTATAAGAATTATCAAAGATGTTTATTTATCAATACATCTTATAAGAACACTTTCCTTCACACTGAATAAATAGTGTAATGAATGAATAATAATCAATAGCCAAGTATCTCAGACGCGGAAACGGGGTTCACCTGATATAGTTTAAACCAACCAATCATATCTTAGTACGGCGAAGGTGAACGAACTTCTCTTGGGCTTTTTTGTGAAACTTTTGGTGAATTTTCAACATCAAAATTGTAATTTTCATAATTTTCAAACAGGTTTGAAATATAGCAGCATGTAGACTGATATTGGGTTCGATCATAATTTTAGGATTAATTTAGATACCTTTTCGAACCATGGCTGTTGAGCTCCGCAACTTTCGAGGTCATCACAACCCCTTCATTCAGCGTAGTGTTTACTTCCCTCCACTTGTCACATGTGACCGCCTTTTTGGGCGATCACATGACAGCAGGTCATCGTAGATGGCGGGTAGGTCGTAGCTGGTGTCTCGGACACAGAAACCGACCCTTAACAGAGACACTGGCTACGACCTACCCGCCATGTACAATTACTTTATACATGCTGAAGAGCCTAAAGCATACAAGGTTTTGACAAAACAGTATGACAGAACAATATGACACTTACCCTATCTGTAACACTATAGACTAATATTGCTGCTCTGATTCCACGGTAGTAGACGGGTGCAAAGAAACGAAACTGTGAATAATTTGACAAAATAAATGCAATGCATATTACTGACGGTTTTACTAGTAAACTGAGGGATAAAAGAAACTCATCATTTCTCTGCAAGGACACAGTTTAAAATTCTCTTCATAAAAATGAACAATATTTGTTCACAGGTATATTTCAATATTTCAATATTTTAAAACACGCAAAGCAGCTGCATGGAGAGCTTGTGGCAAACTTAGTCAGTTATGAAAGGCCAAATCACTATCCAGTAAGCTCAAAGAAAGACTGTTCATAGCTACTGTAGAATCAGTCCTTCTTTATGGATGTGAGTCAAGGACAGTCACCCCAAAGCTTAGTAAACAGCTGGATGGATGTTACACTAGAATGCTTAGAACTGTGTTCAACATCAACTAGAGACAGCATGTGACAAATGAGGACCTGTACGTGGATGTTCCCAAAGTCTCGGATAAGATCAGAGAACGTAGATCAAGATTTGCAGGACACTGCTTCAGAGGGTCCAATGAGCTGGTCTCCAAACTCATACATTGGATACTAAAACATGGAGTAAGAAAGCGTGGTAGACCAGCCCTAACCTACATTGACATACTAAAGCATGACACAGAATTGCAGGTAGAAGAAATCAAGACAGCTATGTTGGAACGGAAGATTTGGAGAAGCATCATGGTTCGGGAATATCACCCGCCCTAAGTCAAGTAAGTCAATATTTCAATACCTTTCATCACAGCAGCCTTGATGATCGATCTTCCTGCATCGCATAGCACTCCGAACAATTCTTAAACATGGACACCGTCATAGAACTTGCGAACATTTGCGCCACGGTATCGCAGCTCTAACGCACATAATACTGGAGCGATTGAACAGCACCCTCAAGAAATCAGCAACAGGCATAAAATTGATCTCCATACTAAATACATCTTGGATCAACGACTTTGCCTTAAAGGGACATTAAGTGGTGATGACATTTTTAATTTTTCAAAAATTCACTTCAGAATTTAAGATGAACATTAAAAATTGCCATTATTGTTGTTTCTACTAACAAAAACACAGCAAAACTTGATTAAAACAATACCATCGCTATTGATTGAAAAACGCACTCTATGCAAATATGGTTCGCGTTATTTATTACGCGTACTGCAGGGGGATACTGTCTGACATAAAATGTTGATGGGCCCGATCAGCATTTTTTGAATCAACGTTTTGTTGTACAAAGAGGGCTGATTTTTCTTAATCATTATAGGTGTAAGTTCATACACGTGTATTAAATACAATAGTATAAATATACTAATCCCAGTTATTATCATAATTGAGGGCGCAGCCTCCAACACATCTCTTAGTGCCCCTTTAACAGTTATCCAGTGTAGCATAGTGGCTACATACGCTCTAGTGCTCCCACACAGAAGTTTGATTCCTCAATAAACCTACATAATTATATATTGCTGTTTTTGTAACATAACATAAATGATCTGGTAGCGCTCACAGTTCACCTCCCTAGATGTGGAGGCTGCCAATATATTGCATGAGAAAACAAAAGCCGTATTTATTTTATATTTTGTAGTATTATGGGATGAACGCTTTACGCTGCTGTGATTTATTACTAAGCACATGCCAATAATCAAGAGATTGCAGCAATCACAAAGAAGCAGGGCTCAAAATACACAGGGGTTAAGGGCGATTAGCCCCCAGTTTTCAAAAAATAGCCCCTGAGAAAATGTTGGCCTATGGTAAAATGTACTGAAGGGGGCGATTTTTGGCAGAATTTGTTCAAAAAAAAGGTATTTTAACCCCTGCAAAGAAGTACATAGCATTCAAATGAAACAGGTGGCTGTTACAGATGTCACAGCAAGAAAAGAAACAGAACACAAAATGACCAACAACGGTAAAGCGAAATGTTGTGCATGAGTGATTCTGCGTTGAGATGTTCTCCTTACTGACATGCATGCTGGCCTTAATAATGAATGCCTACAGTTCTCACGATATGATAATCTTGTTGCTGTGGTCTATAAAGCTGAATGTGGATTCAGCATCCTGTTTCATTTATATGAAATGTGATTATGTGATTGAGGCAATCTGTTGATTATTGACACATGCTATAATAAAGGGTATTGAAGTGAACCTGTTAACAAATATTGTTCATTTTTATGCAGATAATTTTAACTTCTGTCCTAGAGATCCTATAGTGGGTGTGGTTTTGAATATCAACAGGCAATTTGATTAGTTTTTGGCTGATTTTCAGCCGATACGCACGATATATTATGAGACCGATAATATATAGTTTTGGGCGGGGCTTAATTCATACCTTAAAGTGTGTATGGTCATTGCGTTAAGATGTTCAAGCGCGCCCAACACAAAGATTTCTGCTGCGCATGCATTGTGCATATAACCCAGCGTTGCCAGCTGGGTGCGTATGCTGAAGAATATGATTATTCAAAGCAGGAAGTTTTTAAACAACTCGCTGGATTCGCTGATTACATAAAGGGGGAAATTTGTTGTTGTTTTATTAAAATACATCAAACAAAAAGAGTTATTTTATGAAAGATAAAATAACCAATTAACTAAATAAGAATGGGAACAAAATATAGTTCGGAGACCATACACGACTTCAAATATGGTACAACCTATACATTATGAGACCAACATATATGTGACGTGTTCTACCAACCAGACGGAATTGGGCAGATCTCCAAACTGAGAAATAGCCCAAAACATAATTGGGGGTGATTTTGGGGGGAATTTGAGTTTCTGATAAATAATTAATCTTCAGAGTGTTTATAACAATATTATGAAAGATTCAGATTAAAAAATCATCCTAAATGTATGTTTCAGTGATTTAAAAAAGGCCTAGTTCTAGAAAAAACCTAGTTCTAGTAACTTTAAAGGGCGATCTCAGTTTGGAGTTTTCATAAAGACTGTAAAAGAAGAACTTGAAAATGATGTAACTCCGCTTTGGGAAGTCCGATTAAAAAAAGAGAGGTACCACTGTAAAGCTGGAGATCTCTAGTTTCATAATCAATTACTAACTCAATTTTGATATCTTGCCCAATTGTGTCTGGTTTCGGTAGAACACGTCACATATAGCAAAAACAGTTACGAACTATATTCTATTCTCTAAATAAACCATATGGAGCTGATTAAACTACAGAATATTGTAGATGTGACCTACCCTTTCCTGTCCTGGTGTGTCCCACACTCTAAACCTATGCGCTTTATCGTCAACTGTAACATGAATCATGGCAAATGTCGCCCTGTCAAGCAAAAAGGAACAACAATAAACATATCATAACATCAACATAATCTTTTGTCGAGTAATTACAGGGTGTACAGGGTGTGTCCCAAAAGTCTTGCCAACTTTTTCAAGCTGTGTATCTCTCTTAAAAATAATTTGCAGTACCAAAGTGAAAACATATTTGGATAGAGAAAACCTGTAGAATTATTTTGATACCAAACTTGACCCCTTGAGGCGCAATCCCTAACCCCGCTTTAGGGTTTTTGACCAATATCACAATTTTTGAAGAAAAAATACCCACTAAATCGCCGGGAACCTGCTGGGATTCAATACGGACTCCGGCTCTATGTCCCACCCACTAATAAGCCACGGCCCTCAGCTACTCGTTCACGCAGTATACTGCGCTCACTTTATAGGCTCGGTTGATTATGTCATCGAAAACCGGCAGCACAGGCGCTTGGAGAGGGACTCGATCCATTCACTTCATTAAGCTCAGTATACTACTCGTTTATATGAAAGTCAAGTTTTACAATTGGGAAAACTTTCTTCTGTACTTTGGCAACAACACAGATAGATGTTATTGTAAGTTTGGTATCAAAATAATTCTAAAAGTCTTCTCTATCCAAATATGTTTTAAGTTTCATACTGCAAAATATTTTACCGGAGATATAAGGCTTTGAATAAGATGCTGCAACTTTTTGGACACCCTGTATCATTGAAATCTCTACACAGACAATTAACGCTTGAGTTTCCAGTTTGCTACAAAAACATTTTGACAGCAGACTAATGATGTATTCTAGCATTTGCAACCCTTCAGGGAATGTGATAGAGGGCCTTAGCTAGGATTTGAAAGTTGAGTGTTCAAAGTTGGACCAAAAATAAAGTGGAGTGAGCAGCGCGAACGGAGCGTCCACGGTCCTGTTTAAATTCAAAATATTGCGCAAAAAAATGTGGTTTTTTACATAAAATTGTATAAACCCATCTTTTGGCATTTTTTGTGTTGCTTTTTTAAGGACATCCATTGGACAGCTTTAGTATTTTTTAGGGCGTTCATTTTTGCAACGCCCCTCTGGCTAATGCCTTGATGGGATATCAGAATTGGGTCATAGACACTTGGAAGCACGCCCCAATCTGGTAAAAGGCATATTATGCGACATTTTTCATGGAAAGCCCTCTTTCTTTGGTTTCATCTAAATGCAATTTTTTGTCAAATTACATTCATGAAACTAAAATATCTAAGTTTCAAAGCGATTTGAAAGCGATTTGTTTCTTAATTACTTCAAAATCCAATTTGAAAAATAATTTTATGATCGTAACTGTACACACGTGAATACAATATGATAGGGAAAGTTTTATGATGATTTTTTTAAAATATGTTGACAAATTCCTAAAATTGAAAGCAGATTTCCTTTTATGGTTTAGTATGGTTCTGTGATGGTTTTTACGGAAAATATGGTCAAGATAGATTTATGAGACAGGCAAGTCTTTCCTGATAAGGGGTTGTCCAAAATTATCGCCATTTTCACATACAGAGCGTACATAACTTGTTATCCCCCCCCCCCCTCGAATTACAGGGTGAGTAAAAAAAAATGCAATAGAGGAGAGAAGCCATTTTGTTTTCAAAACCAAAATGAATTTTAAAACTTTTTAAACGTTGCAAGATTGACATATTTAATCCTAACTTTGTGTGAAAAAATGAAGTCGATCGCATTTTCCGTATGGCTTAGGTGACCCTCTTTGCTGCACAACCAAATTTACATGTTTGTCCACAAGCACAGTGATTTTCAATTGAAATTGCACACATTGCATTTTCATATTTGAATGTCCCGCCAACAATAATTTGGAAAATGTCAGTTTTTTATTAAAATTTAGAACACTATAAGCATTTCATAGCATGGATAAGGTAAATTGATTATGTTAACTCACATGTAAACAAGATAGGATGCATCAATTTCCAATAACATCACAAATGTACTCAAGTTTCCAAATTTGAATGAGAGACACATTTTGCGATCTGATGCATATTTTGGGTATCTCGTGGACAAACGTGTGAAATGGGTGCACAGGTAAAAAGGTTCACCAAAGACAAACGGAAAATGATATTGACTTCATTTTTGTACACAAATTTAGTAACAAATAAGGTATTCTTATAACGTTTAAACAAATTCAAACTTCAACCTAGTTTTTAAAACAAGATGGCTTTCCACTATTGCGTTTTTTTGGACTCACCCTTGTATGTACGCAATAAAAAGCGAAAATGTCATGGCTTGATAAAAAATGCCTGCCTCTCAAGATCGCCATTTAAGTTATGTACGCTTAGGGTTTATTTATACCCCTCCCCCCCTGTTATGTAAGCTCTGTAAATGGCGAATATTATGGACGACCCCCGAGTCAAACGTCATTTTAAAGGGCCATTGAGAGATTACCGTAAAATATGAAATTTGGAAAAAAATGAATTGTTTCAATAGATAAGGTATGTAGGAACCCTGAAGTGTAATGATTTATGGGGAAACGGTTGAATAATGGCGCTAGATTGACATTTTGGTTGAAGCCAGTTATGTGGTGAGCGATGCTGATAATTTTGATGTGAATTTACCAAATCGTGAAATTTATATGATAGAAGGCGAATAAAGGTAAACGGTTTCAGATGGTAGTTAATATATGCCAAAGATTACGTAGGTGCAAAAAAAACTAATGTCCATAAAAATTGAGGGAGCACTCCCATACGTATCTCTCAGTGCCCCTTTAAAAGAGAGAAAATAAGTGCAAGAATTTGAAAAGATCACACAATAGTGCTTTAAAGGTATATTATGCGATCTTTCCAGGGAACGCCCTCAACATCGAAAAAAAAATTGAAAGCAGATTTTCTTGCAGATTTACATTTCTGATCATAAATCATGCATACATTCCAAGTTACAGGGCGATACGATTCTTAATTACTTTTTATATTTTTCACTCTAAATTCACTCTAAAACCATGATTTTGAGGTAATTAGGAATCGTATCGCTCTGTAACTTGGAATGTATGTATGATTTATGATCGGAAATGTAAATCTGCAAGAAAATCTACTTTCTAAAAAAAATCATGAATAGAGGGCGCTCTCTGGAAAAGATCACATAATATGCCTTTAAGTTTGATGTACTGGGGGTCCTAGGCAAAATCCATACCCGATGTAACTTCTAGTTCAATCTAACACTTATAGACAATTTTTATCTTATAAAATGAAATTGCTTTGACTTCCGGGCTTTTCAAACATGTGAGTCATACAGGTGCGAGCGAGACAGATATAGCACACGTTTTCTACAAAAGTTCAATAGAGACAAGTATTTTGATTTAATCTCTGATCTAACAGACATTTTGATCTTTTATATTAAAATGAAATTGTTATGACTTCCTGCTAATTCCATCAGGTGAGCTAATGAACCAAAAACAAAATCACATCAATTATTGTTTACAGGCAATGACTGTTAATTAGGCATACAATTGTATTAATAATTATTCAGTCGTATTTGTGATTTTTTCATTAGTTGATATCCATCAGGGGTAAATCTAACGAATCAACAACAACAAAATCACAGCAATCATTGTTTACAGAAAATGACCGTAAATTATGCATACAATTGTATTAATAATTATTCAGTCGTATTTGTGATTTTTTCATTAGTTGATATCAATCCGGGGATCTAACGAACAAAAAACAAAATCACAGCAATCATTGTTTACAGACAATGACTGTTAATTATGCATACAATTGTATTAATAATTATTCAGTCGGATTTGTGATTTTTTTTCATTAGTTGACCCAAATTTAACTTTGAGTTCAATCTAACAGATATTATTGATCTTTTAGGATGAAATTGTTTTGACTGTCTGCTTATGGACGCATATCACATGTCAACCTCACACAAAAAAGGGGGCAAACGGACATATGTTGTGCGCAATACGTAAGCTTGACCTCACAGCTTTGATTGGAAAGCGACATGTTGTGAGTTTTCAAACCAGCACAGTAAGCTGATCAAAGTGTGCCTGCTTTTGTCAGACTGTGGCCAGGAGAATATGTGACGTGTTCTACCGAAACCAGACACAATTGGGCAAGATATCAAAATTGAGTTAGTAATTGATTATTAAACTAGAGATCTTCATCTTGACAGTGGTACCTCTCTTTTTTTAATCGGACTTCCCAAAGCGGAGTTACATCATTTTCAAGTTCGTCTTTTACAGTCTTTCCGAAAACTCCAAACTGAGATATCGCCCTTTAAAGTTACTAGAACTAGGCTTTTTACTAGAACTAGGATTTTTTTAAATCACAGAAACATACATTTAGGATGATTTTTTAAACTGAATCTTTCACAATATTGTTATAAACACTCTGAAGATTAATTATTTACCAGAAACTCAAATTCCCAAAAAAATCACCCCAATTATATTTTGGGCTATTTCTCAGTTTGGAGCTCTGCCCAATTCCGTCTGGTTTTGGTAGAACACGTCACATATGTGCCGTGGGTCCATTCTTCATCTTGACGCAGGCAATTACAAAGGGCCCACATCTTTTAATACCTTGAGGCATCAAGCTTGGTGGCGGTGGGCATTTCCCCTTGATATGCTGTGATAATTATGATCTGAAAGTGACAGCTGGTTCATACAGCTGACCAATTTCAGCATTTGGTGGCCTGGCACTATACATACATACATACATAAGATGATTTATATTGAAATTGATATACTGTTGAATACCAGCCCTATGTGGGGAAACTGAACGTTAAATTGAGACCCGTGGGGTAATCATATCGCCAGTGGGTATTCTAGTGCTGCTCCCTTCGGTCGCATCTCGCTGCACCCGCAGCACGGACCTAAAGTCTATTTATCCATCACGTGACAGTGATATAATTGCGTATTCTACTAATTGCAGCACATAAACGTGCGCAGGTACTCAAGGCGCTGGCGTCTACACACACGAGCGTAGAAATCTGGAAGATGCATACGTGTGCGTAAATGCTGCGCCTGTAAAGTTACGTCACTGTCCAGAGGAAGATAAATGGAGTATAGTGCTACCACTTACCCTGTTGTAGTTAGTGCATTGACACAGAAACTACTGTCTTTAATCCTGGTTATAAGGCTGGATTTACCTACGCCTGTGTCCTGAAACATTGCAAATATAAGGATATAAAACACAAAAGCTTATTATTGTATGCAATGTATTCACTGGTGTTACAACATGTTAGTTACAGATAGCTATAAAAATCCCCTTTCCGACACCATCAATATAGTACCTCTCACTCCATGCGGGGGCACTGACATTGGAAAGGGGTGTACTATAGGTATGTGCTGCCCTGAAGACACCCTTTTTCACCCTCTTCTGCTAGCTCTTAAGACCCCTTTTGAGCCTGCATCAGTTCTTAAGAGTATATTCTTCCAACTATGTAGCCTGGGGCCATGATTTCAGCGAAAAAGTGCCACGCCAGCTGGCACAATCAGACTTAACTGTGGACATTTGTGGCATTGGGACTGGTTAGGGTTAATCATATTATATCTCACTATAACATAATTATAACCAACGGCCCTTCAAGTTTAATGTTGCCCACAAAACATTGTCTACTCAATATTAGATCGATGGATTGTCCTGAAAAGGTATACTACAGGGTGAGTCAAAAAGAAGTTTACCCGGAGTGGTGATGTTTTAAAAATTAAAAAAATGACACTCGAGAGTTCAGTAAAGCATATATTTAACAAGCATTCTCTCCTGCTTATTAGGAAAAAAGAATGACACAAATTGATCATTGCTAGGAGGAGTTATGCCTATTTTAATAAAGGTACTCATTTTGCGAGCTGTCCACGGAATACTTGACAAAACAAATGTAAAGTAAGCATTTTAGCTGTGTACTTACCTACAATTAATGCCCTTTCAGTAAAACAGGCATAACTTCTCTTAGGAATGATCAATTTGCTTCATTGATTTTCTCTAATAAGGCCAACAAAAAAAAATTGTTATATTGGCGTAACCCGCCCGACCCTAAAAATACGCCCGACCCTACACTTTTCTTTTTTTTTTCAGTGAAAAAAAACCCAAAAAACCAACCGACCGACCCTAAAAAATAAAAAAATGAAAAAAATAAATGTTTTTTCTCGAACGAAATACGACGGTGCTCCTCGAATAAACGGAAATTCCTTCCGAAAATATGGTTTATTGTGTTTTATTTGTATATAGACTTGTACTGAGGGGTACTTCTAACAAACAATAGGGAATGTTTAAACTCGGTTAACATTGTTCAAAAACAGCTGCTAAAAAAAAAATTTAAAAAAAAATCCCTACCTACCTACCCTATTTTTGTTCAGCCCGTTACGCCAATATAACAATTTTATTTTTTTGGCCTAAGCAGCAGAGTATGTTTGGTAAATAAATGCTTTACTGAACTTTTAAGTGTCATTTATTTGTTTTGAAAAACATCACCAATCACGGTCACTAGGGAAGTACGCAGCTAAAATGCATACTTAACATTTGTTTGGTCAAGTATTCCGTGGACAGCTTGCAAAATGAGTACCTTTATTAAAATAGACATAACTCCTCTTAGCAATGCTCAATTTGTGTCATTCCTTTTTCCTAATAAGCAGGAGAGAATGTTTGTTATATATGCTTTACTGAACTCTCGAGTGTCATTTGTTTGTTTTTCAAAACATCACCAATCCAGGTAAACTTCTTTTTGACTCACCCTGTAAAGTAAACAATTGATTGATTTATATGTACAAGGTATGATTGAAAATTTGCTATCATTTAAGATTTCAGAGCCTTTGAGTGGCGATAAACCAGTCATCCACTGGCCAGCCGGGCACATCAGTTTTAAAAGTTACCAGCCAAAAGCAAAATTTACCTGCGCGGGTATTAAGTACAGCCCTGAAACATGGCCTATAAATGAAGGCCCTCTTGTCTGCCTGGGCCATTGTAGCTTACAAAAGAACCTTAATCCAAAAAGACACGCCCTACATTCTTTGTAGTCTGTTTGTTAACAGCCTTTGTTTGTGTTATGCCATGTTACAGAACTGTAGCCCCCACATACAGGGTGAGTAAAAAAAATGCAATAGTGGAAATAAGTCATTTTTTTTTCAAAACCAAGTTGAATTTTAAAACTTTTTAAACATGACATATTTGATCCTAACTTTGTGTGAACAAATTAAGTTGATCGCATTTAACATTGGTCTATGGTGACCCTCTTTGCTGCACAACCCAAATTACATGTTTGTCCACAAGCATAGTGATTTTCAATTGAAATTGCGCACTTTGCATTTTCATATTTGAACACAAATTTGGTAAATTTCAGTTTTTTATTCAAAATTAGAACATTATACAGCATCTTATAGCATGGGTAGGGTAAATTGATTATGTTAACTCACACGTAAACAAGAAAGGTTGCATTTAATTCCATTAACATCATAAATGTACTGAAGTTTCCAAATTTGAATGAGAGACACATTTTGTGATCTAATGCATGTTTTGGGTATCTTGTGGACAAACGTGTGAAATGGGTGCACGGAACATGATATTGACTTCATTTTTTTCACACAAATTTAGTAACAAATAAGGCATTCTTATAACATTTAACAAAATTCAAACTTCAACTTGGTTTTATAAAACAAGATGGCTTCTTTCCGCTATTGCAGGTTTTTTTACTCACCCTGTATGACCTTCCTCCCCCCCCCCTCCCTTCCCACAGGCAACTACAGCACCAATAGAAACTTACTCCAACAAGACATGCCTTCCATTCTTTGCAGTCCGTCTGTTCACCAACAATGTCTTCATCTCCCTCCATTATCACAAATTGTCTTCTTTACTGCTGTAATAACATGTTAGCCTGTGCAATGTACAAGGAAAATAATTAAAATAAAAAAGGTAAAGATCTTCAAACACATTATGAAATACCAGAGCAAAAGACTAGTAGCCCTTGCTTTTTTCTGTGTATGTCATTGCACACAATAGTTCATGGCTACATGTATGTATGTATCTAGCAGAATCAGAAATTTGTCAAAAGGGTCCAAGAATCCATTTAAATTTTGCAAAGGATTTGGCGAGAATCTATGGATTCTCCTCCATTCCAATATTGTGTTTTAGACACATTATCAACAAAAATCAACTTGTATTCTCGCAGTCGCAACTTTACCAGCAGGGATCTTTGCGAGAATGGAATCTCAGATTCTCTCCTCGAATCTCTGACCCTGATCTAGTGACCAAAATTAACCAGAAAGTTCATTTTAGGAGAGCGCTTCGCATGGGTAAGTGGCGCGGCTGTATTCCCACCCCAGCAACCATGGTTATATTCCTGACCCTGGCATGATTCCTTTTTGAAAAAGTTTTTGATCATTGTTATATCTTTAACTCCCGGAGCGTGTTTCTATTGGCCAACTTAGCGGTAATGCACTTATCAATTGCAACCCTGGCCCCACGACTAGCAGGGATTTGGGGCTGGACGTACAAATTGCCAATGTGACGTCCCCGGTACAGTCGTGTATGGTCCCGCATGTCCCTGCCCCCCCCCTTAGCCGGGACAAAGTGTACGCCCCGGCTGCAGCCATTATTTAGTGAAGAACATTTCAGATATCGGAGAAAAGCAAATCTGATATCTTTAGTGTCATATAACCTTTGTATTCATACCCTAAGTTGAACATACATGTAAATCCAATAGCGCTAACTAACAATAGTCGCTAGGTTATAACTTCCCCTGCTCATTTTTTCAGGGATGTATGTCCCCGCTACACGCCTGGCTAGCGTTGGCACACTTTGTACGTCCCTGCTACACGCCCCCGCATAGCCGGGCAACATTTTTTGTACGTCCCCATACAGTCCCCACATGGTCCCGGGTCCCCCTGGCCGGGGTTGCAATTGATAATGCCAAAATATTTATTTTTAAATTAAAGACCTGCAAATATATACCAGGTTATTTTCCCCAATAATATGGTCATTTCCATGGAACAAGCATGGTACTCGATAATGCATGAGTGACTTTACACTTTTAACGCCCCGGCACATGTCCTGGCATAGATTATAGATGATTTTAGTAACACAGTTAGATCCCCATGTGTCCCCTGGGTTAGTAAACTCATAAAATGATTGAATGCTATGATGGAATTACTTACTGATTTAGTGCAGGCCTCTCACTCTCAGTGCCTAGGTACCGATTAGGTAGTAAGGTCAGAATATCTAGCTCGTGCCTCCCCCCCCCCCCCCCCCCCCCCCAAAAAAAAAATATATGGCCCATGTCGATGATTAGAATTAGAACATTAAATTTAAACCGGACCGGGGTACTAAAATATGTCTGCATCCATCCCCTCCCCCACCGCCCCTTAATCATATACACGTCCCCGGGGCCTTAATAAATGTTGATGCTACCGCCGCCGCTGCCCCCTGCCCCTGACATTGCATTCAAGTTGTGTGGCAATATCCTCAAATACTATAGGTCTTACACACGGAATAAAGCACAAGGCAGCAATTGTTTTGCAGTTGATTTACATTGTAAAAATGATAGCTGCCTTGTTCTTTATTCCGTGTGTAAGACCTATTTGAGGATATTGCCAGTTGGGTTATGCCATGATGAATTGATGATCTGACCTCTGATTTTGCTGGGCAGTCCTTGCCCTATATGATTGCATACGGAAGCGAATTGACTGACAGTGGACACACGTCTACACGACCGATCCTAAAAAAAGTAAAATACCAACTCCTTGTTCAAATACAATCGTGGATAGGCTCCTATCCTTACAGTAAAATGACAACATCACTAAAGACTCACTTCACCGCCTTGGCACTAATGTGTATGTTAATATATATGGCACAGAACTGTAATATTGCGAAAATTTGCTGTTGAGACCAGTGCACGAATTTACCATCTCCAATATTGACATCTAGGCGGAAGTTGCTCCACACATTGCAGTGTTACCAACTTTTAATCGAAGCTGAATTAGCCCAATTTATGGGCAAAGTAGCCCAATTATTTGCGACATATCGATGGAACAGAAAACAAAAAGTAGCCCAATTCCCAATCCAGCCAGCTCCAGCGCACACAGGACACTGTTCATCGTCATAGAAGTAAAGCCCATTTGGGCCACTAATTAAGGAGCATTGTAACATTGATACATTGATACAGGGCAGACCAGCCCAGTGGTGTAGGGATGCGATATTGATCATAGAAACACTCGGTCAAGGAATTTTTGGTTGCAATTTTACAAGTGGACTAACTCCAGTGGCGTGCGCAAGCGTGCGCAAACGGGAGGGGGGGGGGACTCCAGTGGCGCTGGCGTGCGCAAACGGGGGGGGGGGGGACTCCAGTGGCGCTGGCGTGCGCAAACGGGGGGGGGGGTGGGCGGGCAGGGGGCCTAACCCCCCCACCCCCCCCCCCCCCCCCCCCCCCCCCCCCCCCCCCCCCCCCCCCCCCCCCCCCCCAGTTAGGTCTATCAGTCGGGGGGAAATGATCAGTCGGGGGAAACTACTGCCAGTCGGGGCTGGGCCGTCGGTAGATTTTTGTTGTTGTGGGGAGTGTAAATCCAAAGAGACCAATAGTATAGTGGGACAATTTGTACATTTACAATACAATACAATACAATACAGAAAGCATTAATTGCGCCATTTCCAAAAGGCTCAGGCTCGGAGCGCTTACAAGATCAAACTTACAACTTAAACTACAAAATGTGAGTGTAACTTGAGCATAGTACGTACAATATATTATAGCAATTACAAAATAGATTAGAAACAACATGTAAACAGAAAAACTGTTAAGGGAACAAATGAGTTTTAAGAGCTTTTTTGAACACACTTGTATGATGATTGTCTAATACAGATAGGTAGCTTATTCCACTCTTTTGACGCACAAACTGTGAAAGTTCTATCACCAGCTAGAAACATTTGTGATATGTGATGACACTGGTCATTTGTGAATCAAAGAAGCCCAATTCCTTACGGTCTTCACAGGTTGAATGTTTTCATTTCCAATAGAAAGAGTTATATCAGATGGCAGATGGTGTTTGCGATTGTATGTAGAAGTGCGGCAATAAAGAACTCTGTTTTGCTATCATTTAGTCGACCAATTTATGCACCAAGTTGGTAAAAAAACGGAAATGTTATGGAGAAAAAGGATGAAAACGCCCATAATTGTCCATTGATTGTTTACTGTGCTGTCTTTTTGACTACAATTTTGTGACGGTACGATTTTGTGACTGTGGGATTCTTTTTTGACCGTGCGAAATTTTGTGCGAAAATTACCTGTTCCTGAAAACATGCGTCATGCGTGCTGCACTGCAGCGCGTGATTTTTTCTTCTATATTCTCAGTTCTGGCTATAATTAATGTATATTTTTTTGTTTGAAATGGGCTTTTAGAATGATATTTCTGGACATTACGTACGCACTCAGCGCATAGCGAGTGAAAATAAATTAAATTAAATATTAAATAAAAAATAAATATTATTTTTCAAACTATTATTTGCCTACGAATTTGGTATCGACACCCTCGCCGGCGCCTGACGCCTTGAAATTATACTAGGATAAAGTATATAAAAACGCTTTAATTCGGGGGGGGGCACCCGTCAGTCCGAGCACCCACAGTACACTCATTGGCAGAAGGTGTATCCAGAAAACCTTTTAATAACTCATTTA
>CM069458.1:40925816-41168671 GCA_035610835.1 Ophiura sarsii | reverse complement strand
GTGTTCAGTTGCCCTGGGATATATTTAACAATCTAAGTTATTATATCTTTTAACCATATTATATTTTGATGGAAGGATTTTGTGAATGAGTTTGTTTAGCATCATATCATCCAGGGAGTGCTAATTTAAATGTAAGAAATTAGTAAAAACTTAAATACTTGATAAGGAGTGAATTCAACGGGTGGGATAATTGTCTGAATGGCTTCCGAAGGGTTTGTGACTTTTCTATTTTCATGAAACCCACAATATGGAAATGATATTTTGCTCTCATGATCCTCTTGCAGCCTCCTATACATAAACAATTTATAATTACGGTATTTGTATTCATATAGATTTAACCATAATTATCTCTATAGCCTAGTCTATGATTTAACATACGCTATAAAAGTCAAGTTGTAGGCATTTTCACACACAACTGATCACTGCGTTAGACTCATGTTCAAATGAAACCCCTTATTGTATGCTCCCCCCCCCCCCCCCCCCCCCCCCCCCCCCCCCCCCCCCCTCCCCAAAAATGCACAATTCTCATCATGGCATTTCTTTGTTCGCAATTTTCAGTTGTACAACGGTGTGTTTCTTTATTTTCAAATGTTTAACCTTCTTTTAACCACCGGGGGAAAAAAAGTTGCAACGCACGAACTCACGAAGTCACGGAACTCGTGCCAAAAATCAGGCGGTTGTGTTTGCAACGCACGAACTCACGAAGTCACGAACTCGTGAAAATATGGGCTGCTTTGTGTTGACAACACACGAACTCACGAAGTCACGATCCGAACTCGTGCCAAAAATCAGGCGGTTGTGTTTGCAGCATGATGAACACACGAACTCACGAACACACGACTTATCCACAAAATCCGCGGCAGGCGGTTGTGTTTGCAGCAGCACTGTGAACACACGAACTCACGAACTCACGAACTCGCGAACTCAGGATATTTCCAGGAAAAGGGTTTGTTTGCTAAAACTAACCAACTCGCTAAAGTGAAAAAATTAGGAGTTTCATGAGTTCGTGACTTGGAGCCAACATTTCTTTACTATTTCTTTATTTTCAAAGTGTAGGCTACAAGTCACGAACTCAACGAACTCGGGATCATGTTGGCACGAGTTCGTGAGTCGTGCGTTCATAACATTAACAGCCTAGTGGCTAAATCTCTTCCGTTGATAAATGAGTTACTAGGGTTTTCTGAATACACCTTCTGATCTGAGTGGGGTGTTCTCGGACTGACGGGTGCCCCTCCCCCCCCCCCCCCCCCCCCCCCCCCGAATTCAAGCGGTGTATACACTTTATTCTATCCAATTTCAAGGCGTCAGTCGAGGGAATCGAAACCAAATTCGTATACAATAATAGTTTGAAAAAAGTATGAAACATATTAATTCATTTTCACGCGCTATATGCGCTTACGTGCGTATGTCCAGAAATATCATTCTAAAAGCCCATTTCAAACCAAAATAAACATTAGTTATAGCCAGAACTGAGCCTAGAAGATGAGGAAAAAATCCACGCGCTGCACGCATGTTTTCAGAAAACAGGTAACCTACCTCTGGTGAGAGGATGGTGTAGACATCCATGTCCATCTTTTTAAAGATAGACGTCTATACTAGAGTGAGGGGCTAAGCGCCCTCTACCCTCCTTAGCTGTCTTAACTGTACTTTCTTCTGTACATATTTTCCCATTCTTTTACTCTTTTCTTCTAATTTCTTTTTCGTAGAACACCTTGCTAGCCAGGTTAGTTTGTCTGCATAAGTAGGGTTTAGAGGCGCCTGCCCCCGGGAAAGACCAAGACAATCACTGATGTCAACTGGAGTACATATACCCGACATATACACAGATCTCCAGTTGGCGGGAACGGCGTAACCCCACACTGCGATGTAGGGGGCTGGTTTAGGTGTTCTCACTTCCTCTTCCTTTCTTTCCAGTTCTCTCTTTGAACTCACCTGTAAGTCAGGTATTTTGTACCTGCATCTCCCCCTCTTTAAATTTGATAAAATCATTTTGAGTTGTGCTAGAAAACCAGGGGATGTCTATTGTCTATACAAGTGACTGTCGTTCTAGCCTAGGGCGGGGCAGCAGCCGTTCCTAGTAGAGCTTTCAGGGCAAAGCCTAATGTAAGGGCAGATTGGCGTGATTTCTTTGGAGGAGAAAGCTAGTAACCAACAGTTGGTGAATGGTTTCTTTTCAACTGCGAAATGGTAGAAGGCAACGGCAAACCACTACCGACTACCTGCCAAGAAAATCTATGATGATGAGTACAACTAATGTAAATAGAGATATGACACCGGATAGTGAGTCCCTCAGGCCTGAAGGTGTCTCAAAAGTTCAACTGGGAAGAGAGGACTGATAACTCCATCCTGGGCATCAAGGCGTCACACTAAAGCCATTAGGACGTGTGGGGGCTGACACTCCCAAGGATCGCGACGTTAGACGTGACCTCTGGAAATCCACGCTTAAGATTGGCACATGGAATGTTAGAACAATGAATCATGGAAACTTTGACATTGTAACAGAAGAATTAGATAGAACCAAACTTGATCTTACTGGATTTCGGAAATGAGATGGACAGGGAAAGGACATTTTACCACAGATAGCAAACATGTTGTTTACTATTCAGGTAAAGAGAGCAGAAGAGAACATGGAGTCGCATTTGTTGCTAACTCTCGAATTGCCAAATGTGTGCTTGGGTATAATCCTGTAAGTGGGAGGATTATAACACTTCGTATCCAAGGCAAACCAGCAAACATTTCGGTTATACAAGTGTACGCTCCTACCTCTGCAGCAGATGAAGATGACATCGAACACTTCTATGAAGATTTGCAACAGACCATAGACAACATCCCTAAAAGAGACATCCTTGTTATAACAGGCGATTTAAATGCCAAAGTTGGAGATAAAAGTATACCACTAGCAATGTGATGGGAAACAACGGTCTAGGTGAGCAAAACGAAAGAGGAGAACGTCTCATTGAATTCTGTGACGAAAATGGATTTGTGATCATGAATACCCTATTCAAGCAACACCCAAGGAGACTTTATACCTGGTCGTCACCGAATCAGAAGATCAGAAATCAGATTGATTACATTCTTGTGAAGAAACGATGGAAATCTAGCTTTATGTACGCAAAGACCTATCCAGGGGCGGATTGCGGATCTGACCACCAACTTCTATATAGTATCATGCATGAGGTTGAAGCTAAGAAGAATTAATCGCCAAAGTAAGCCAGCCAGACTTGATATGACTCAAATCAGTGAAAAATACAGAGTGGAAATAAAAAACCAATTCCAGACACTGTTTGAAAATGACCCAGAGGAGTCCTCACCTGAAGAGCTATGGCAGGAGATTAAAAAGGCAGTGACAGAAAACAGCACAAAAATCAATTCCCAAGTGCAGGCATAAGGAGAAACCCTGGATCACAGAGCAAGTCTTCAATCTGGCAGATCAACGTCGAAAGATTAAAACGAAAGGTCTGGAAAATAAGAACAACCTGAAAGAATACCGGGAACTGAACAGGAAAGTCCAACTACAACTTAGAAACGACAAAACAACTTTCATCACCCAAATTTGTTCTCAAGTTGAAAAAGACAGTACAGCCAACAACACCAAGGATGTGTACAAGAACATCAAACTCCTGACAAAGAAACCAGTTCCCAGACTTAATGTCTTGAAGGATGCAGATGGTAAAATTCTTACTGAAGATTCCGAATCAAAGCCAGATGGAAACAGTACTGCCAAAAGTTATATTAATCACAAAATGGGATTCAAGTTGACGATAACACTCGCAACAATGGCATGTCTGAGCCAGATATTCTGAAGAGTGAAGTGGAACAAGCTATGAAGAAATTAAAGATTGGTAAATCTCCTGGAGATGATAATATTCCCGCAGAACTCCTAAAGGAAAGTGATAAAGAAGGCATTGAAGTGATCCACAGACTATGCACCAAGATCTGGAGTTCAACTAAATGGCCTACGGACTGGAAGAAAGCAGTCTTCCTCCTTCTCCCAAAGAAAGGGGACACCAGAGAGTGTGCTAACAACCGCACGATAGCCTTAATTTCACATAGCAGTAAGGTTCTACTACATATCATTGCAGAAAGGATCCGACAACACCTGGAGAATAAGTTACCACCTGAACAGGCAGGTTTCAGGAAAGGACGAGGTACAAGAAACCAAATAGGTAACCTGAGAAACCTGATGGAAAAGAGCTTGGAATTTCGTATTTCGACAACCCCTATATCTATGCTTCATTGATTACTCTAAGGCATTTGACTGCGTTCAACATTTGAAGCTATGGTTGGTAATGCAAGAAATGGGTTTCTCTCTTCACATCATTGAGCTGATTAAATCCCTCTACAAAGATCAAGAGGCTACAGTAAGAACAGATAATGGCAATTGTGAGTGGTTCTCTACTGGACAAGGCGTTCGTCAAGGATGTATCCTGTCACCTTACCTATTCAACATTTATGCAGAGTACATCATGAGGCAAGCTTTTGATGGAGTGGAAGGCCAAGTTTCAGTAGGAGGTCGCACCATAACCAATCTCCGATATGCTGACGATACCACCCTGATAGCTAGAACTGGAGCTGAACTTCAAGTTCTAATACACAAAGTGAAAGCAGCCAGTGAAAAGTTTGGACTCTTCCTAAATGTTAAGAAAACTAAAGTCATGATTTGCGGAGGAAACAGCAACCAACAAGTGAAGGTCGATAATGACACAGTAGATTGTGTAGATAACTTCAATTTTCTTGGATCACTAATTCTTAAAGATGGTGGAAGCTCCGGAGAAATTAAAAGACGTCTGGCAATGGCTAAAACATCAGCAAATGCCCTATCAACCATTTGGAAAGATAGAGGAATCACAAAGGCCACACAAATACGTATTATGAAGGCACTAATCTTTCCGGTCGCAACATATGGAGCTGAAACATGGTCAGTCGGAATAGCAGATTCAAAGAAAATATCAGCTTTTGAAATGTGGTGTTGGCGCAAGATGCTAGGAATATCATGGAAAGAGCATAAGACAAATGAATTTGTCAGAAGCCAGATTGGGAACCAAACTTCTCTGTATACAAAGATCATGCGCAACAAGCTACAATACTTTGGACATATTGCTAGACGAGAGGGTGACAATCTAGAAAAGGTGATAATACAAGGAGCTATCGAAGGAAGACGTAAACGTGGCAGACCAAAGCTTCGTTGGACTGATGGCATTAAAGAAGCAACTGGTCTATCTCTTATCTCTGCGCATCGCATGTCACAAAATAGACAACGGTGGCGCTCCATCATCAGTAGGGTCACAAAGAATCAGCCATGATCCATAGAACGACGACGACGACGACCACTAAAGTCATTCGGGTGGGGTGGGGATTACACTTGCAGGGAATTAAAAGGTGTTTATATACTTTCTTCTATCCAATTTCAAGGTGTCAGTTCGGGGGAATCGAAACCTACTAAATTCGTATAAAAATAGTATGAAAATTCATGGTCAGAAAATAACTTAAATAACGAACCAAAAGCGTAAAAATGCTGAATAGTTTCATTTTCACACGTGATAAAAATGTATTAAAAAAAATGCTTCCATTCACAGTTCAACATAACATTGTTAACCATCTATACTATAATCAAGAAAATATATGCAACTTCTTTCTAGCATATAACGAAATAGCTGTGTAACTTTCAATCGGTCAAAAGTACACACCAAATCGCACAAATGGGTTAAGTATAAAAAAAATCCTCATGAGGGGGGGGGGGGGGGCACATCCAACCACCCTCGGACTCCCCTCAGTTCGCGTTACCGCGGAGGGCGGTGCCCTATCTAAATACCCTGGCCAGACCCTGGCGCC
The DNA here is from genome assembly GCA_035610835.1 of Ophiura sarsii. NCBI lineage: Eukaryota > Metazoa > Echinodermata > Ophiuroidea > Amphilepidida > Ophiuridae > Ophiura > Ophiura sarsii. The sequence continues at coordinate 41,162,839 of CM069458.1, read as the reverse complement.
GCCCATGATAATGTTCCTTATATTTCAGATTTTGCTAAAACTTTCTGTGGCCGATGTAAAGGGGTTTCGTTTACCAGACGGGTGAAAAATGGCGGACCCTATTTGACGGCACATCCCCGTAACCTCATATCCACTACCGGTACCCCTGGGTCTTTCAAGCTGCCAGTAAACATGCTTCTTTGGCTAAAATAGCCCGGTAAACGCAGCGCAGGTATCGCCTTGATTTAGGGAAATCTTTTTTATTTTTATTTATCATTTCAATGACTTGATTCCTACCTCACCATGGCAACAGGGGGGTTGGACTCGGACTCGGCCACTGCGTGTCTGCGATACCAGTGGTCAGTGATAAAATGGCGTGGCAGTTCACAGTAGTCTAGATGCTTCTTTACCTTTTTTCTTCTTCTTTTGTGTATTTTCCTTTTCTCCTTTCCTTTTCCCCCCTTTTTCTCCTTTCCCTTTTTTCCTTCCCTTTCCCTTTTCTTTGCCCTCCCTATTTTCGCTCAATTGACTATACGCCACTGTCTGCCCCACCCCCATTTTTGAGTCCCCCGTTCGTGTTATTTCTGGCTAAGTTTTTGGCAATTTTGACATTAAAGGGACAGTAAGTGGTGTTGAACATTTTAAATGTTTAAAAATTTACTTCAGAATTCAAGTTGAACATTAAAAATTGCCATTATTGTTGTTTCTACTAACAAAAACACAGCAAAACTTGATTAAAACAATATCATCGCTATTTATTGGAAAACGCCCTCTATGCAAATATGGTTCGCGTTAGTGTATCACGCGTACTGCAGGGGGATACTGTCGGACGTAAAATGCTCGTCGCGGCTGTACAATTGACGTTTTCTTGTACAAAGAGGGATGATTTTTCTTAATCCTTATAGGTGTAAGTTCATACATGTAATACAATTATAAAAATATACTTATCCCAGTTTTTTATCATAATTGAGGGCGCAGCCTCCAACACATCTCTTGAGTGTCCCTTTAATGCCACATTAGTTTCGCGCGTTTGCGTGCCCGCGAAGTTATGATTTTGGTTCTGCCGGCGGCATTTTTCTAAGCTCCCCCCCCCCCCAGGCCCCACCCTTCAAAATCCTGGAGGCCACCACTCACTGGCTGACATAGTATTATGAATTTGTGAAGGCGTTTATTCTGTTCTTGGAGACAAATGTAATTGTTAAGTCTGTATACTAAAGAAATATTTAAAGTAGGCTTAGACTTAGATTAGAGCCGCAAGACTTGTTTCTGTGAAAATAAGAGAAGCCTTGTGGAACGTAATAAACGAGGCCGACTCTTCTTTGCCGGGATTTGGGACAGCCAGCTCTATTGCTATAACAGTGAAATATTCAGCCAGCTCTAATGCTAATATTATAACAGTGAAATATGAGCAAATGCACTCTATCACTATAAGAGGGAACTAGTCATCCATTGGAAGAGTTTCTCAGAGGGGGTGATGTACACTCTCTATTATCATGGACTTATCAGAACAAGGTACACACACATCTAGATCGGATGGTAAATCATGGTAGCCTGGACTTCCAGCTCGAAAAGTTACCCGGGAAGTTACTATAGACCTATCCCGGGAGTATACGGGCGCTATTATAAATCCCGTAGTGGCATACTATAGGCTCCACTGCGTAAATCTCAATTTCAATTCCCTCACCCACCCCTTGCCCGGAGCCCTTTCAACAACCCCCAACAACCATGTTAACCATTAATTTTCGTCAAAAGTGTCTCCATGAAACGTTTCGCTTTTTCAAAGTCAACATTCACTCCCCTTGTAAAATTGCAACCAAAATTCCTTGACCGAGTGTTTCTATAATCAATACCGCATCCCTACACCACTGGGCTGGTCTGCCCTCTATCAATGTTACAATGCTCCTTAATTAGTGGCCCAAATGGGCTTTACTTCTAGAACGATGAACAGTGTCGTGTGTGAGCTGGAGCTGGCTGGATTGGAAATTGGGCTACTTTTTATTTTCTGTTCCATCGATATGTCGCAAATAATTGGGCTACTTTTCCAATAAATTGGGCTAATTCAGCTTCGATTAAATATTGGTAACACTGCAATGTATGGAGCAACTTCCGCCTAGATGTCAATATTGGAGATGGTAAATTCGTGCACTGGTCTCAACAGCAAATGATCGCAATATCACAGTTCTGTACCATATATAAATATTACATAAGTGCCAAGGCGGTGAAGTGAGTCTTTAGTGATGTTGTCATTTTACTGTAAGGATAGGAGCCTATCCACGATTGTATTTGAACAAGGAGTTGGTATTTTACTTTTTTTAGGATCGGTCGTGTAGACGTGTGTCACTGTCAGTCAATTCGCTTCCGTATGCAATCATATAATTAATAGGGCAAGGACTGCCCAGCAAAATCAGAGGTCAGATCATCAATTCATCATGGCATAACACAACTTGAATGCCATGTCAGGGGCAGGGGGCAGCGGCGGCGGTAGCATCAACATTAATTAAGACCCCGGGACGTGTATATGATTAAGGGGCGGTGGGGGAGGGGGATGGATGCAGACATATTTAGTACCCCGTCCGGTTTAAATTTAATGTTCTAATTCTAATCATCATTGGGGGGGGGAGGCACGAGCTAGATATTCTGACCTTACTACCTAATCGGTTACCTAGGCACTGAGAGTGAGAGGCCTGCACTAAATCAGTAAGTAATTCCATCATAGCATTCAATCATTTTATGAGTTTACTAACCCAGGGCCAGGGGACACATGGGGATCTAACTGTGAACTACTAAAATCATCTATAATCTATGCCAGGACATGTGCCGGGGCGTTAAAAGTGTAAAGTCACTCATGCATTATCGAGTACCATGCTTGTTCCTTGGAAATGACCATATTATTGGGGAAAATAACCTGGTATATATTTGCAGGTCTTTAATTTAAAAATAAATATTTTGGCATTATCAATTGCAACCCCGGCCAGGGGGACCCGGGACCATGTGGGGACTGTATGGGGACGTACAAAAAATGTTGCCCGGCTATGCGGGGGCGTGTAGCAGGGACGTACAAAGTGTGCCAACGCTAGCCAGGCGTGTAGCGGGGACGTACATCCCTGAAAAAATGTGCAGGGGAAGTTATAACCTAGCGACTATTGTAGCGCTATTGGATTTACATGTATGTTCAACTTAGGGTATGAATACAAAGGTTATATGACACTAAAGATATCAGATTTGGTTTTCTCCGATATCTGAAATGTTCTTCACTAAATAATGGCTGCAGCCGGGGCGTACACTTTGTCCCGGCTAAGGGGGGCAGGGACATGCGGGACCATACACGACTGTACCGGGGACGTCATATTGGCAATTTGTACGTCCAGGCCCAAATCCCTGCTAGTCGCGGGTCCAGGGTTGTAATTGATAAGTGCATTACCGCTAAGTTGGCCAATAGAAACACGCTCCGGGAGTTAAAGATATAACAATGATCAAAAACTTTTTCAAAAAGGAATCATGCCAGGGTCAGGAATATAACCATGGTTGCTGGGGTGGGAATACAGCCGCGCCACTTACCCATGCGAAGCGCTCTCCTAAAATGAACTTTCTGGTTAATTTTGGTCACTAGATCAGGGTCAGAGATCAGGGGGAGAGAATCTGAGATTCCATTCTCGCAAAGATTCCTGCTGGTAAAGTTGCGAGAATACAAGATGATTCTCGTGGATAATCTGTCTAATAATACACTTATTTGAATGGAGGAGAATCCATAGATTTTCACAAAATCCTTTGCAAAATTTAAATGGATTCTTGCACCCTTTTGACAAATTTCTGATTCTGCTAGATACATGTACATGTAGCCATAACATATTTTGTACGCTCAAGGTTATTATTTCAGCTCTAGGATCACTTTGTTTACAGTGGAAATATTGGCCATGTTCACTTGTACACATCCATGTACCAGTCTTGCTGCCAAACAGACACTACATTTACGTTGAATACCCTACTGATAAACAAAAAAATCCTCATACAATTTATACCAGAGGAATTTAATGATAGGGTAATAATAAACTTAGCTATAAAAACAACCAGAAAAGGACCAGACCAATGATGACAGATATGTCTGGCCAAAATTATCCTCTACACACTTAAAAATAGGTAGTTAAAAATGACTCCTTGTCAGGGTTCAACTATGCACCAACTGAAAAGGGTTAAATATTCACACTTTTCCAGTAAAGTGTGTATTTATTATGGTTTGTAAGATAATACCAGCCTGTTTTTATGGAGCATAACAACTCGGTGAGCCCTCATTAATCAAGTTTGACACAATGGGACTATTGGCCATGTAGGCACTCATGGAACAACTTATACATATGTACAATGACATACACAGAAAAAAGCTTTTGCTCTGGTATTTCATCATAATGTGTTTGAAGATCTTTACCTTTTTTATTTTAATTATTTTCCTTGTACATTGCATAGGCTAACATGTTATTACAGCAGTAAAGAAGACAATTTGTGATAATGGAGGGAGATGAAGACATCGTTGGTGAACAAACGGACTGCAAAGAATGGAAGGCATGTCTTGTTGGAGTAAGTTTCTATGGGTGCTGCAGTTGTCTGTGGGAAGGGAGGGGGAAGGTCATATGTGGGGGCTGGCTACCGTTGGGCTTTTATAGGCAATCTGTAATATGGCATAACACAAGCAAAGACTGTTAACATACAGACTTAAAAGAACAGTGTCCGAATTAAGGATACAAAACTGGTTGCCCAGCGGACAACATGCAATTTACTACATGTACAATGAATGTAGGGGCGTGTCTTGTTGGATTAAGGTTCTTTTGTAAGCTACAGTGGCCTTGGCAGACAGGAGGGCTTTCATATATAGGCCATCTTTCAGGGCTGTACTTAATACCCGCAGTTAAATTTTGCTTTGGGCTGGTAACTTTTAAAACATATCTGCCCGGCTGGCCAGATTACTGGTTTAACGCCACTCAAAGGCTCTAAAATCTTAAATTATAGCAAATTTTCTATCAAATCTTGTACATAATGTATAAATAAATCAATCTGTGTACTTTAGTATATATCTTTGACCTGCTCGCACAAAAACGGCGTAAAGTCGTGGCGAAGATGTTGCTGAATTGAGCTAGGATAGCATGTTATTGATTTTTGCCGTTTGTTGTTAGTATGGACCAAGCCCTTTTATTATAGCGGGATTATAAAATAAATAGCCTGGCATGGCTGGTAATACTCTTAAAATAACAATACATACTGCTATTTTAGAATTCCCCTATAATATTTTATTTATTTATTAATGCTTTCTTTATTGAGGGTAATATGCTTCAGTGACTTGCACTGCTTTCCAAGCAGGCCCTCATTTCGATACATACATAAATACAAAATACATCAAAATAACAATTAACAGTGTTTAAATATAATACAAATTATTCAATTATGATACAGTGGAAATATAGGATTTGAATTGACCGAGTGACATATTTTCTAAATCAATTCGAATAGATGGTGATAAATTGTTCCACAGATGACCAGATCTGTAAAGAAATGTGCGCATACCAGAATTTGAGTTGATTTTAGGAATAATTAAAGTATTACTTGAATGATTCCTGGTAGTATGATTGTGATAGTTATGTACAAATTCAAAATTGGATGATAAATAGGTTGGACTTATATGTTTTAAACATTTGAATAAAATAATAAGTATTTGAATTTTCCACCTATCACTTAGTTTTGCCCAATGAAGTAAATTCATCATGTCATTTATTGGTGTTCTGATATCAGCAGATAATATTGTTCTGGCTAAACGGTTGTGTAAGACTTGAAGTCTTGCTTGATATGAATTTGAACAGTTGGACCATACTGGGCTGGCATAATCAAAATGAGGAATCACAAGAGCATTGGATAACATTATAAGAGTTGGATGTGGAAGAAAATGCTTTACACGACGAATAACACCAATTCTCCTGGAAACATTTTTTGCTAAGTAATCTATATGTGATAACCAAGACATGGTACTATCAAATTTGACACCGAGATATTTAAATTCTCTAACCATTTCAATCATAGCATCGTTATAGGTGAGTGAAATATCATTAAATCGATCTAACATATGTCTGGTACCAAATAGCATAACTTTAGTCTTATTGATATTTAATGTAAGTTTGTTTGCCTTCAACCAATTAGCAACTAGATCTAGGTTTGATGTCAAAGAAGTTGAAAGTTCATCAGGACATTTTGATCTAAATAGTAAAGTAGTGTCATCAGCATACATTTTAGTTATACAATTTACAGCATTTGGTAAACAATTTACAAATAAAATAAATAACAGAGGTCCTAATATTGACCCTTGTGGAACACCAATATTTATATGCTCAAACTCTGAAAGATTAGAATTAACATTTACAGCCTGTGATCTATTACTGAGATAAGATTTAAACCAAAGAAGTTCAATACCATCAACACCATACCTTTTTAATTTATCAATTAGCACTTTATGGTTGACAGTATCAAACGCTTTCTTTAAATCAAGAAAAATGGCACCTGTGACATAACCATTATCCATATTATTGAGAATAAAATCTTGTACATCTAGTAGAGTTGTTGTAGTAGAGTGATTTGCACGAAAACCAGATTGAGCACTTGAAAGAATACCCTTAGTACTAACATACTTATACAGTTGGTTATGAACAGCTCTTTCAATAATTTTTGACACTATTGGCAGCACTGAAATTGGCCTATAGAAGGGACCATGGGTCCATACCAACAACAATTTGAACGGCAAATCAATAATATGCTATGCTGCCTCAATTCGGCAACATCTTCGCCTCGACTTAACGCTCATTTTGTGGAAGCAGATCACATATTGAGTACGGTAGACAATGTTTTGTGGGCAACATTAAACTTGAAGGGCTGTTAAAGACTATAATTATATTGTAGCTAGTCAGAAATGATATGATTACTATCAGTGGCGTAGCTAGGATTTTGTCAGGGGTAAGATCAGAAATGTTCGTAAAAGAGTTCCCAAATATTTTTTTCATGAATAGGGCTGGGGGAAGGGGCACAAAGGGAGTGTTTATAAATACTTTGTTGGGGGGGGGGGGGGGGGGGTTGAAAAAATTGAGCCATGGACATCATTTCTTTTTGATCCCCCCGAAATAGGGGTGGTTTTTTCTTGATCCCCCTTATAAGAACCTTCTGTTTGTTATTCCCCCCTGCCCATTCATGTTCTAAAATGTTGCTTTATCAAATATACCCACTCTTTTATTTGATCCCTCCCAACAAGGACCTTTTTTTCTGATCCCCCCTTTTAAGGACCTTTTTTTATGTGACCCCCCCCCCCCCCCCTCATTTTTTATGAACACTCCCTAAGGATGGAGTGAGAGGTACTATCTATATTGATGAAGTCGGAAAGGATCTTTTTATAGCTATCCGTAACTAACATGTTGTAACACCAGTGAATACATTGCATACAATAATAAGTTTTTGTGTTTTAAATCCTTATTTTTGTAATGTTTCAGGATACAGGCGTAGGTAAATCCAGCCTTATAACCAGGATTAAAGACAGTAGTTTCTGTGTCAATGCACTAACTACAACAGGGTAAGTGGTAGCACTTTACTCCATTTGTCCTCCTCTGGACAGTGACGTAACTTTACAGGCACAGCATTTACGCACGCGTATGTATCTTCCGGCTTTCTACGCTAGTGTGTATACGCCAGCGCCTCGAGTACCCGCGCACGTTTATACCCACTGGCGATATGATTAATTAGCATTCAGTTTCCCCACACAGGGCTGGTATTCAACAATATATCGATTTCAATTCTGGATGATAGTGCCAGGCCACCCAAAGCTGAGATTGGTCAGCCGTATGAACCAGCTGTCACTTTCAGATCATAATTATCACAACATATAATGGGGAAATGCCCACCAAGATTGATGCCTACAGATAAATGATCTGACTTGATTGTACGACAGTACGACTGCATGGATCTCAACTTCTATGTCAAATTTGTGAAAACCTCAGAAACTCATTAGGGTTTAGTGTTGTATCTTGCATTTGTGTAAGGTAGTGGATTTCGCTTACAGTGTGGAGCGGATACTGATTTATGTTGAAATGACAAATAAAGAGCGAACCTGGAGAACAGAAAATGTAGACTTATAAATAAATAAAATCTATTTCAAATCATAAGAGCATCTGTATAATGCGTCCATGCAACAGTGAGGATTCGGTCAATGATAGCATCCTTTGGTAGGATGGATGATGTGATTGGATAAACTATGTATCTCAAAAGCGCTGTTATTTTGGTCTATTTTCGCTTGATTTTACGACGGAATAGAAATATCCTGGTTGACCAGTACATGCAACAGCAATGCATTCGGATTGCTTGTTGTATCTGAGTGGAAAAAATGCATTAACCTTTTATGCTGTTGATGGCTGCTACCGGCATCCAGTATGACAATATTTGTGACCGGCAAGTATGGATCAAGCCTCGCATTAGGCAACAACAACAATTAGTTGTGTTGCCCTCATCCGGCCGGGTCAAAATTTTGAGAATGTGGGCCGGGTATTTTTTTTTTATTAAAGAATTTCTTCTTTTTTTTCTCTTTTTTTTCAAGATTTTTTTTCAAGATTTTTTTTCTTCTTTCTCAAGATCTTCCAATCTGTAAAAATTGCACATAAAATGGGCAAGAAACCAAAATATTCACCATTGGGTTGAAAATACATCCAGTAAGTGTTTTCCTTAGTATCTTCACACATGTTGACTGAAATAATAGGTATAAAATCGTTGATTTGGTAAAAATAAAAATAAATAAAAAAATCCGGCCGGCCGTCCTTCCCGATTTTAGGCTTGTGAGGGCAATACAACTATTTTTTTGGTTGGCCTTAGTTAGTGTCATTTCATATAAAAGTAAAGTTGACTTCTGATTGCGTGTTTGTTATATTCTGCAAAATTGGGATTTAAATCGGAAAAGTCTAGTTTGCTAGTAGCAGGAAGTCAAAACAATGTAATTTTAAAAGATAAAAAATGTCTGTTACATTGAACTCACAGTTAAATTTGGGTCAACTAACGAAACAATATGACTGAAGAATTATTAATACAATTGTATGCGTGATTAACAGTCATTGTCTGTAAACAATGACTGTTAATCACGCATACAATTGTATGTGTGATTAACAGTCATTGATTAACAGTCATTGTCTGTAAACAATGATTGATGCACTTTTGTTTTTGGTTCATTAAATAAAAGATGTCTGTTAGATTGAACTCAGAATGAAATTGGGGTTAACTAATGAAACAATCATTAATATGATTATAATTATCTGTTTGCATAATTAATAGTCATTGTCTGTAAACAATATTGATGCGATTTTGTTTCGAAAATTCGGATTGTTAACTCACTTTAAAAGATAAAACTGTTAGATAGAACTCGATGTTAAATATGGGATGCATTTTGCCTGGGACACGGCCCTGGGAGTAAGGGTTAGGCCAAAAAACTTAGGGCGCTCCGATTTCTTCTTTTTTTCAGATTTGTTTTTTCTTCAGATTTTCTTTTTTTTCCTAGATTTTTTTAACAGTTTAAATGGCATTGAATATTAAACTAAGTGTTTATAACATATATGTACGACTCTTGGTGTGATTTCAACTTCTTGTTGGCTGAACTTTGAGCTTCCACTGGTATAAGAAAAAAGAAGAACAAAAACTCGCCTGCCCGCCTCTCATCTCTGAGAGCTGTGGAGGACAACATAACTTCTTTTTTTGGCCTTAAGATGACCTTTGACTGATATCAAGAAAGACTTGGCTGACTCATAAATCTATCGTGACCATTTTTTCCGTAAAAGTATCACGGAACTTTACTAAATCATAATGGAAATATACTTCCAATTTTGGGAATTTTGGGAATATTTCTTAAATTTTCATCATAAAGGTTTCCCTGTAACATTGTATTCACATGTGTACAGCTGGGATCATTAGTTTCAAACACTGTAATTGGCTTTAACATAGTGTCAAACAACGAAATTCTATTTATGAAAGAGAAAACCCCTCAGAAAATAAGTTATCCGACAACTTAATTTGAAAATTTGATTTTGAAGTAATTAGGAAATGATTCGCTCTGTAACATAGAAGATAGTTTTGTTTCATAAATGTTATTTGACTAAAAAAAGCTAGAGGATGAAATTTAAGATAGAGGGCGTTACATGAAAAATATTACATAATATGCCTTTAACCAGCCATCATCAACAAAGATTCCAATTCTTGCATCATATTCTTTGAAGTGTTAGGCTACTAAAACATGTTCTACTCACAAACGGGCCTCTCTGGCTTGCCCCCCCCCCCAAAAAAAATCTTGGGAATTGTTGGTGAATTTTTAACAATTAAAACAATAAAAAAAAATCAAATAATTTAAAAATGTTTCTAAAACTATTAAAAAAAGGAAAAAATAGGTCAGTTGGGCCCATAGAACAGAGTTTTAACAGATTGGAAATTCAAAGCGTTTATTATCTGTGTAGAGATTTCAATGATAATTAATCGACAAAAGTGTATGTTGATGTTATTAAATTTTTGTCTTATTGTTCCTTTTTGCTTGACAGGGCGACATTTGCCATGATTCATGTTACAGTTGACGATAAAGCACATAGGTTTAGAGTGTGGGATACACCAGGACAGGAAAGGGTAGGTCACATCTACAATATTCTATAGTTTAATCAGCTCCATATGGTTTATTTAGAGAATAGAATATAGTTCGTAACTGTTTTTGCTATATGTGACGTGTTCTACCGAAATTGGGCAAGATATCAAAATTGAGTTAGTAATTGATTATTAAAGTAGAGATCTCCAGCTTTACAGTGGTACCTCTCTTTTTTTAATCGGACTTCCCAAAGCGGAGTTACATCATTTTCAAGTTCTTCTTTTACAGTCTTTATGAAAACTCCAAACTGAGATCGCCCTTTAAAGTTACTAGAACTAGGCTTTTTACTAGAACTAGGTCTTTTTTAAATCACTGAAACATACATTTAGGATGATTTTTTAATCTGAATCTTTCACAATATTGTTATAAACACTCTGAAGATTAATTATTTATCAGAAACTCAAATTCCCCCCAAAATCACCCCCAATTATGTTTTGGGCTATTTCTCAGTTTGGAGATCTGCCCAATTCCGTCTGGTTGGTAGAACACGTCACATATATGTTGGTCTCATAATGTATAGGCTGTACCATATTTGGAGTCGTGTATGGTCGCCGAACTATATTTTGTTCCCATTCTTATTTAGTTTATTGGTTATTTTATCTTTCATAAAATAACTCTTTTTGTTTTAGATTTATTTTAAACAAACAACAACAAATGTAGTTGTTTAATAAAAACTTCCTGCTTTGAATAATCACATTCTTCAGCATATGCACCCCTGGCAACGCCGGGTTATATGCACAATGCATGCGCAGCAGAAAATTTTGTGTTGGGCGCGCTTGAACATCTTAACGCAATGACCATAAACACTTTAAGGTATGAATTAAGCCCACCCAAAACTATATATTATCGGTCTCATATAATATATAGTGCGTATTGGCTGAAAATCAGCCAAAAACCAATCAAATTGCCTGTTGATATTCAAAACCACACCCACTATAGGATCTCTAGGACACAAGTTAAAATTATCTGCATAAAAATGAACAATATTTGTTAACAGGTACACCTCAATATACCCTTTATTGTAGCATGTGTCAATAATCAACAGATTGCCTCAATCACATAATCACATTTCATATAAATGAAACAGGATGCTGAATCCACATTCAGCTTTATAGACAACAGCAACAAGATTATCATATCGTGAGAACTGTAGGCATTCATTATTAAGGCCAGCATGCATGTCAGTAAGGAGAACATCTCAACGCAGAATCACTCATGCACAACATTTCGCTTTACCGTTGTTGGTCATTTTGTGTTCTGTTTCTTTTCTTGCTGTGACATCTGTAACAGCCACCTGTTTCATTTGAATGCTATGTACTTCTTTGCAGGGGTTAAAATACCTTTTTTTGAACAAATTCTGCCAAAAATCGCCCCCTTCAGTACATTTTACCATAGGCCAACATTTTCTCAGGGGCTATTTTTTGAAAACTGGGGGCTAATCGCCCTTAACCCCTGTGTATTTTGAGCCCTGCTTCTTTGTGATTGCGGCAATCTCTTGATTATTGGCATGTGCTTAGTAATAAATCACAGCAGCGTAAAGCGTTCATCCCATAATACTACAAAATATAAAATAAATACGGCTTTTGTTTTCTCATGCAATATATTGGCAGCCTCCACATCTAGGGAGGTGAACTGTGAGCGCTACCAGATCATTTGTGTGGTGGCATGGGAAAACCCTTCACATGGTCATTTTCTAGCAACTTTGTTTTTTTCTTTGGCAGAGAGCTTCATACTATACTGAGTATAGGACTGTTTAAATTTTTCAGAAATTCCATCTAGAACTACATTTATAGTATTTTAAAGTCGGCAAGTTTAAACGCAACACTAAAAATTGAAATTGGCAATTTAAAGGTGTACACAAAATCTTTTAAATGCTCTAATAATAATAAAACTACATTGTTATATCACACAGAATGGCTTGTCATATGAAAAGGACTTTTGATATGAACCTAGTTTTTTGCGATATTATTAACAATTGTAAGTTCTTCAATTTCAAAATCTTTACAATGCATTGTCGGAATTCACAAGTGGTTACCATGGTAACAATGTCATTTTACGTAAACATAGCATTTTACACATAAAATTTGATAAACAAGGTTCAGAAAAGTACTAAAATAAACTTAACATCTGGAATTTTGCATAAAAAACTCCTGGAGACTAAAGTTCAAGGTATAATCTCTATCTTGGGATCAAAGTTGGAAAATTGACTTGGAACTCATTTGGTAGGAATATTTTGGTACGACCCAGATATCTCAATATTAACACTAGCGACTTCCGACGGGTTTTCCCATACCACCACACATTTATGTTATGTTACAAAAACAGCAATATATAATTATGTAGGTTTGTTGAGGAATCAAACTTCTGTGTGGGAGCACTAGAGCGTATGTAGCCACTATGCTACACTGGATTAACTGTTAAAGGGGCACTAAGAGATGTGTTGGAGGCTGCGCCCTCAATTATGATAATAACTGGGATTAGTATATTTATACTATTGTATTTAATACACGTGTATGAACTTACACCTATAATGATTAAGAAAAATCAGCCCTCTTTGTACAACAAAACGTTGATTCAAAAAATGCTGATCGGGCCCATCAACATTTTATGTCAGACAGTATCCCCCTGCAGTACGCGTAATAAATAACGCGAACCATATTTGCATAGAGTGCGTTTTTCAATAAATAGCGATGGTATTGTTTTAATCAAATTTTGCTGTGGTTTTTTTAGTAGAAACAACAATAATGGCAATTTTTAATGTTCATCTTAAATTCTGAAGTGAATTTTTGAAAAATTAAAAATGTCATCACCACTTAATGTCCCTTTAAGGCAAAGTCGTTGATCCAAGATGTATTTAGTATGGAGATCAATTTTATGCCTGTTGCTGATTTCTTGAGGGTGCTGTTCAATCGCTCCAGTATTATGTGCGTTAGAGCTGCGATACCGTGGCGCAAATGTTCGCAAGTTCTATGACGGTGTCCATGTTTAAGAATTGTTCGGAGTGCTATGCGATGCAGGAAGATCGATCATCAAGGCTGCTGTGATGAAAGGTATTGAAATATTGACTTACTTGACTTAGGGCGGGTGATATTCCCAAACCATGATGCTTCTCCAAATCTTCCGTTCCAACATAGCTGTCTTGATTTCTTCTACCTGCAATTCTGTGTCATGCTTTAGTATGTCAATGTAGGTTAAGGGCTGGTCTACCACGCTTTCTTACTCCACGTTTTGGTATCCAATGTATGAGTTTGGAGACCAGCTCATTGGACCCTCTGAAGCAGTGTCCTGCAAATCTTGATCTACGTTCTCTGATCTTATCCGAGACTTTGGGCACACATCCACATACAGGTCCTCATTTGTCACATGCTGTCTCTAGTTGATGTTGAACACAGTTCTAAGCATTCTAGTGTAACTTCCATCCAGCTGTTTACTAAGCTTTGGGGTGACTGTCCTTTCATAACTGACTAAGTTTGCCACAAGCTCTCCATGCAGCTGCTTTGCGTGTTTTAAAATATTGAAATATTGAAATATACCTGTGAACAAATATTGTTCATTTTTATGAAGAGAATTTTAAACTGTGTGCTTGCAGAGAAATGATGAGTTTCTTTTATCCCCCAGTTTACTATTAAAACCGTCAGCTTATGTAATGTACATTGCATTTATTTTTTGTCAAATTATTTACAGTTTCGTTTCTTTGCACCCGTCTACTACCGTGGAATCAGAGCGGCAATACTTGTCTATAGTGTTACAGATAGGGTAAGTGTCATATTGTTTCTGTTCTGTCAAAACCTTGTACGCTTTTCCGGCCCTTCAGCATGTATACAGTAAAACTGCCCAACGGTTATGAATAGGAATTGTTGCTTTATACATGTTCAGGGACAAGAGTATTACAAGGTTTTGATATGTGTTTTGGCCCTTGAACTTGTTTAGAGCAGACTGCCCAATATACATAGGAAGGATTGATTACCTTATACATGCTGAAGGGGCCAGATGGAGACACAAGGTTTTGTTAGAGCAGCAAGGATACTCTCTTCACATGCTTATTTCAACTAAAGAAATGAGCTCACTTCAGTTTTCTTATTGAAAATTTGGTTTAGATTTAAAGGTGTGTGTGACTCAATCAAATCTAATTTTCCCTATCAAAATGGAGATTTTGAAATTCAATATTTTCATCATTATATGTACACCTGTAGAATTTAACAGATGTTTCCTTTTTAAAATATATATCCTTTTGATAGTTCAAATGTGGTATGCCACCCAAGAGTATTGTTCTATGAGCAAATTGTAAGTGAATGTTTGCATCTATCGTTAAACCTACAGGAAGAGTTAAATTCAAAATCTTGAATAAGTACTCAAAGGTTTAGAGCTTTAAAGCCCTATATGGGCTGCTATGTGTACGATTCCAATTTCACAAGGGTGTTCTCAACATACGGCAGCTATAACAGAGAGTGACTTTTCACATCACTAAGTATTTGAACAAAAATACCATATCCGCAATAGCTGCTCTGAGTTACATTTTGTTAATGCCAATTGCTCAGCATATAAGCAACATCATATATAACACCAGGCAGCTATTACAGATAGGGCCTTGTTGCACTAAGTCCTTGAATGTAAGGCAAACCACAGAATTTTGCACCTCTTTGCCTGTGAGGCCATTGAGACTGCTGTGGCATTTGTCAAGATGAGAAGTTATGAATCCGAAAAAGGTGACTCAGAAACTGATTTGGGGTGACTCAAAATGTTGCAGATAATTCTGCTGGTTGTCTAGCCGACAGAAAACAAAATCATTGTGTTCTACGAGCTCAACCGATCCCTTTATTTTTGAATTTATTTTTACAAACGTTTTGAAATTTTGCATATGTTTTGTGATTTGTGTTTTGATATTTGTTGAATATTATGAATTTATTTCAAACTTGTGTAAACATTTTGAAAATTGGTAAAAATGCACCAAAAGTTGCACAAAAACCCCCGACCTGAGAGGTCTGTTCACCCGAAGAAAACAGGGTTTTTATCTTCGCCTAACTTAGAAATAATTGGTTAAAAATGAAATCAGGTGAACACCGTTTCTGTTTCTGAGATGCTTGGCTGCTGATTATTATACATTCATTACGCTATTTATTCAGTGTGAAGAAAAGTCCCCTTATTAAATGTATTGATCAAATGATAATAAACGTCTTTGATATTAAATTCTTATAGCGTTCGTACAATAGTATTACCGATCACTGGGTGCCGTCAGTTCAGAGCCACAAGACGAGCGATGGACGGAAAATCGTCATATGCCTAGTTGGCAACAAAGCTGATATTGTGGAAGATAGGGAAGTGACGCGAGAGGAAGGAGAAGCATTTGCGAAAGAGAATGATGCCATTTATATGGAGACGAGTGCATACACGGGGAACAATGTGGACCAATTATTTAAAGAATTAGGTGAGTACATCGGTTGTGACATAGACAAGCTCTTATAGCATTCGTACAATAGTATTACCGATCACTGGGTGCCGTCAGTTCAGAGCCACAAGACGAGCGATGGACGGAAAATCGTCATATGCCTAGTTGGCAACAAAGCTGATATTGTGGAAGATAGGGAAGTGACGCGAGAGGAAGGAGAAGCATTTGCGAAGGAGAATGATGCTATTTATATGGAGACGAGTGCGTACACAGGGAACAATGTGGACCAATTATTTAAAGAATTAGGTGAGTACATCGGTTGTAACATAGACAAGCTCTTATAGCGTTCTTCCAATAGTATAACCGATCACTGGGTACCGTCAGTTCAGAGTCACAAGACGAGCGATGGACGGAAAATCGTCATATGCCTAGTCGGCAACAAAGCTGATATTGTGGAAGATAGGGAAGTGACGCGAGAGGAAGGAGAAGCATTTGCGAAGGAGAATGATGCTATTTATATGGAGACGAGTGCGTACACGGGGAACAATGTGGACCAATTATTTAAAGAATTAGGTGAGTACATCGGTCGTGACATAGACAAGCTCTTATAGCGTTCATACAATAGTATTACCGATCACTGGGTGCCGTCAGTTCAGAGCCACAAGACGAGCGATGGACGGAAAATCGTTATATGCCTAGTTGGCAACAAAGCTGATATTGTGGAAGATAGGGAAGTGACGCGAGAGGAAGGAGAAGCATTTGCGAAGGAGAATGATGCTATTTATATGGAGACGAGTGCGTACACGGGGAACAATGTGGACCAATTATTGAAAGAATTAGGTAAGTACATCGGTCGTGACATAGACAAGCTCTTATAGCATTCGTACAATAGTATTACCGATCACTGGGTGCCGTCAGTTCAGAGCCACAAGACGAGCGACGGACGGAAAATCGTCATATGCCTAGTTGGCAATAAAGCTGATATTGTGGAAGATAGGGAAGTGACGCGAGAGGAAGGAGAAGCATTTGCGAAGGAGAATGATGCCATTTATATGGAGACGAGTGCGTACACGGGGAACAATGTGGACCAATTATTTAAAGAATTAGGTAAGTACATCGGTCGTGACATAGACAAGCTCTTATAGCGTTTGTACAATAGTATTACCGATCACTGGGTGCCATCAGTTCAGAGTCACAAGACGAGCGATGGACGGAAAATCGTCATATGCCTAGTCGGCAACAAAGCTGATATTGTGGAAGATAGGGAAGTGACGCGAGAGGAAGGAGAAGCATTTGCGAAGGAGAATGATGCTATTTATATGGAGACGAGTGCGTACACGGGGAACAATGTGGACCAATTATTTAAAGAATTAGGTAAGTACATCAGTCGTGACATAGACAAGGTATTTTACAACGTACGGATCAGCGGTCATACACCATCGATAAAGCCAATCGATCAGACATTGAAATTGTCGGGAACTGTAAGTTTGTATTTGGAATTAGGTCTATGAAATGTTCTTATTATGTTTCCTTGGATACCTGATAACCCTATTCTTTGCCTGAAAACATGTTTGTATTGGGATCTTGTATTTAATATATGTGTCTGAATTGTGTCCTAAAAAGGAGGGGAAGGGGTATACGGTTTTCGGCATTACTTCCCTCCTATTAAATACAGAGGTTTTATTTCCTTTCTGCATCTTACAATGTCAAAGTGTTATTTTTAATGTAAATGTGATCTTTGAATATCCTACAAGGTGTCAATACATTTAAAAAAGGAACTGCAAAATCAATATAAGACAGTTAGTGCTCAATACCGTGTAGAGCTTGACATAAAATAAGAACACTTTAAGTTGCAGTTTGCCACCTTAGGTTTCTCGCTTAGAGATCGTAACGAGTAACTTAAGGTAGCAAATTGCACCTTATAGTGTTTTTATTTGATTTTATTTAAACAAAGAACTATGTTGTTTCAAAGTTTCAAAGACAATTTTAATCTTGCCCACAGCCGCCTGTTATGAGCCTCTCTAGATTATACTGTATATCGAGCACCATACCATTTTCGTGGATAAGTGCGCATTATAAATCCACATTATTATTATTTATTATTAAAAAATGACTGCTAACGTGGAATAGTCAAAAATATACTCCAGAGGGTATCTTAAGATCATTTGAATGAAAGGCTGTCAGAATTTATTGTAAGTACAGTCCAACCTCGGTTATCTGACCCTCTTAGAGTTATCCGGATAAAAGATCCCAAAAGAAAATAAGTTTTTTACAGCCTAATCACTTTATTTTCACACTCTGAAGCATTTGAAGGCTGTCTTTTGATGTTGGTAGTGCTGCTTAGTGCTTAAATAATGCATTGTCACTGTAATTTACCCTCATTCAGTACCCTTCTATTGTCACAATTTGAGCACTTCGGGACAGTCAATCGAATTACACATAATTCACTTATCCAGATTTTTCACTTATCCGGCCATTGCTTGATCCCATCAGGTCCGGATAACCAAGGTTGGACTGTACTTACCATATTTTGAGCTAGGCAATAGAAAAAACTGTTGCCCAGTTACAGTCACCCCAATCAGTATTTATTATACACTTTGCCCAGTGATGACCAGCTCAATCAGTATACAATATGAGATGATAAAGTATAAGGCCAAACAAAGAAAAAGGTTTGTCTCGGAAACATTTTGCAAAAAAGCTAAGTGCTGTGCAATTTTTCTTTCCTTTTTTAAGAGAAAAAGCTATGAGGTATGCGATTTGTTGTTGTTGATAATCCAAGCTTACAGAAAACTTTTTTAAAATAATTTTTTAAAAATCCAAACAAAAACAAAAACACCATTTTTTAGGCCTCGGCGCATAGACCTACATGCCTTAGCTCATTTCACATACCAATGCGGCCTGCTTCTGAGACAAACATTCTTCTTTGTTTGGCCTTTAACTAAAATATTCCCATTTACCTGCAGCCAAGCGGGTCTCAACAGAACGAGACGATGAGCAGACAAGAGAGAAGTCTCCGTCTCAATCGGCGGACGTCACAGATTCCGGCGCCACCACGGACAACTCAAAACAGCAAGCGACGACGACGACATTACCAGTTGCGGGTTACCTGGCAGTGGACATCGTAAAAGAGAGCATTGAGTTGAAGTCGGTGGATACATAGCACAAGGCGTGGTTTGGTATATAGAAACTGATCTATACTCCTCACAAAAAGTATCGAGACACTTAAAAATGAGCCAATAATTAACGGCCCAAAAGGGTATGGATTAACCAAAGCAAATAACCCAGTGCATAATTTTGTTCTGCGTATTTTCACACCTTGATTATTGAGATGCGATGATGCGGGGTGGAGTTATTGTCATTTCAATGGTCGTAGGTCCAGTTTTAAAAGTGACAATCATCCCATAGAGAGTGATCAGGTTTATGCTTTACACACATGTACACAAATGCTTCTATAGAGACAATTGAGGTGTCAAAGTATGCAGAACAAAATTATGCACTGTGTTATTTGCTTCGATTAATCCATACCCTTTCGGGCCGATAATTATTGGCTCAAATGTTAAGTGTCTCGATACTTTTTGTGATGAGTTTAGCTAATTGTTATGGGATCTCAGCCCAGGGGGGTTGTGGTTACTCATGTACAAAGTTGTAAACACATGTGAATGCGCTGTCAGAAAGTACACTTTGTGTGCATTACCAGCGTGGTAAGAAAGAGACCGCAAGTGATTTTCTCAGCCTTAAATTAAAGATTTTGCTTGGCGCAAAAAGGCTGCGATTTAAAAAAATATATACACTATATTACTGTGATTTTATAATAATTGGCTAGTCATAGCAGATGACCTTTTTGAAAATTGGGAGATTTTTGTGCCCTTATTCCATGCCTGATGCACAGGCCCTTGTACTTATTCCATGCCTGATGCACAAGGCCCTTGTTCTGTTTGAAAACGTGCCCTAAATCCTTGTTTCCATCACAAAAATGTGTACAATCTTTATATATGAATGCCTGTGGGTTGTTGTTTCCTGGGTATTTAAAAAAGGACTATGGTATAGATAATGAGGAAAATATTGTGACATATTCTCGCGAAATGTAATAGCTAACCGGGCGGGTTGAATTTGTTTTTTAAATATAATTGTAGGAAGAATGAAAAAATGGTGCTTGCTTATTCTATGTTGAAATTGGACATTCCTTTCAAAAGTTAATTATAGAGTAATCTTTGGGTCCCTTTTCTGCTTAATAATTTTGCCAATTTCTGATTTGGATTTTGAAAGAATATATGCGACAGAGTTTTCGTATGCTCTATCCAAGCAAAATATTCAGCAGTTGGGAACAATGTAGAAAACAATAGCTCTCTTTAAAATCAGTACCGCAGCTTGAAACAAAAGATGGAAAGCTATTTCAAAGTGTCCATTCATGTTTCTTTTGGATGCCTAGGAATTGCATCGGCAATCTGCCCTATTACATGGTACGTGTAGTTGTACTCATATAGTAATACAAACAACAAACTTAGCTCTCTTTGAAATCAGTACCATAGCTTGAAACAAAAGATAGATATCTATTCCAAAGTGTCCATTCATGTTTCTTTTTAAATGCCTAGGAATTGCATCGGCAATCTGCCCTATTGTATGGTACTTGTAGTTGTACTCCTATAGTAATACTGAAACAATCTTTGGACAAAGTGTACTTTAGATCTCAGATCCTGGACAGTACTAGTATCGTCTGATACTGGAACACCCAGTATCGTTAGATAGTGGTACAAAGTCAGTGTTCCAGTATCGGTTGATACTGGAATATAATTATGTATCAGTGTCGTTCAATACTGGGACAAATCTCACTGGTGTCATGTGTACCAGTATCGACCAATACTGGAACAGTAAAATCATACCTGTATTGACCGATACGGGCAACTTTTATGTTCCAGTATTGAATAATATTGGTATACCAGTATCTGGGACCTAAAGTACACTTTTCCCCAAACTTCTTTATAAAAACCATTATATAATTGATATTGATATAAGATTACACATTCTGTGCTGCTAGCATATTAACGTGTACTACGATGATATTTACAGGTGTCTTAATATTGCATTCCTCTTTGTAAACCCTCTAGGCACTACAGTTGTTCTAACAGTGTTTCTGATTGGTCAATTCTATTAGATGTAAGTCTCAATACGCAATCAAAATATAAAGCTTACGGTGTATCTTAGACTGGTTCCCACCAGTCCTCCCAATATTTCTTACAGAGAATCCCATTGGCTCAATGCATGATATATCCACTTTGCAACCAATCAAAATGAAGCTTTTAGAGATATGTCTTAGAGTAAAACCCCTCACAGTCAGTCTTATTGATGAATGATACATTCAATCTGGTAAACAATGATAATTGTTGTTCGATACCAATAAGACTTACAATATTTTTGATTGCCTACTTTGCACCCAATCACAATTGTTGTTACACAAAGGCTATACTATCCTGTCTCTGATTGGCCCAACAAAATGATGTTGCCCCTTATGTAACCAATAAGAATGGTTGAATGATGACAGTAATATTTACCCTATCTATGATTGGCTTAAATATGATTTTACCAATAGTCTGTATCCTATCAAAACAGTTGTTTGTAGAGGCCAATAAAATTGTTATTGAACTTATTTGGGATTGGCTCAATGAATGATCTTTCCATCTTTACATCCAATTAAAATAGTTCCTAGATGCCAAATATTTTATCTTATCTCTGATTGGACAAATGAATGATTTTGCCCTATTTGCACCCAATCATAATAGCTGTTAGATGCCAACATTATCAAGCTAGTGCCTATTGGGTTAATAGTTTTGTATAAACAATGGTGTAACATAAGGCCATATATTAAGGCAATAATGCAAGTGTTTATCTCACAGCTCTTCAAATTGTCAAAAACTCTCTTTTTATAAATAATATACAAAATTTGAAACAAGTGTAAAAGTGAAATGTTTTGTACTTAACTCTAGCTGCACTTCATTTGTTTAACTCAGAGCGGTGATGTCAGAGTGTTTTTCAAGGATTGCGCCTCATTATCAAGCGTATGATTGTATAAATGTTCCCACGCAATCCACTCAAAGACTCAAAATCGCAGCACTCTTGCTTTAAAATGCTGCAACGATCTCTAAAATACGCTCTGACGTCACTTTGCATAGTTGGATGAACGAAGTGTGACGATGCCGTGTTGTAGAGAAATTAACCGCAAAAAAGAACATAGTTTGTGTACTGTTACTGTTAGTGTTATGTTCTTTTGAATTATGGAAATGAAGCACAAAGACATTTTTACTGTGCATTTGCTTTTCTGGTTGGATTACATGCACATTTATGATGACTACATCTGGCCCTTCAGCATGTATAATACAGAAATACTTCATGTATACTCTTAGGGTAATCTGCTCTAAACATGTTCAAGGTCAAAAACACATATTAAAACCTTGTAAGTTATCTTGCCATAGATCATGTATAAAGCAACACTAGCTATCATAACTGTTCCGCAGTTTTACTTTATACATGTTCAAGGGCCGGAAAAACTTACGAGGTTTTGACAGAACAGCGGCGATATATCAGTAAAATTCTTGATTAAAAATGTCATTTTAGCAATCACATTTTAAAAACTTAAAACCTTTCATACTTGTGAGATCACAATTATAACATTTCTAGGCAGGGTAACAGTTTCCATCCGTCTATTAGTTTAACCATATAGAAAACTAATTTTTCAGAAACCTTTTCCAAAGGTCTATCTCAAGGATTACTGAACCAATACTAGGCATGTTTATAGTTATTTCAATGCATTTCTCATGGTAATTCCAAATATGGTAATGAAATTCAATAATTTTTGACATTTTTGAAACACTTTGTGAAATTTTGGAATGTCATTTGCAGAGGCATGCCGTATGGAAAGTGTTTAAACTAACAATATGTCTTTGTCATGCATCTCATTAATTTATTCAAATTGATGAAATAGGGACCTGAATATGTTGACTTGCCCGGTAGAAAACTAATAATAAAGCTTTATTTGTGCAATTGGATTGCACTTGAACGTGTCAAATTATTTATCGGATGCAAAGAAAAAATGTATTTATAACAAATTTAATAAATTGTAAATGTATTATATTTATTTAGGATTATTTTAGAATTCAATTTAGACGATAATTGTAAGATGATTTATATATATTATGTGCATGGTTAAGGTTCACATGTTTGTTAGCCATGAAATTTGATTTGTTTGTTTGTCATAAAGGGGTCTAAATTTCACCTTGCTGCTTTTTGTCCTTTACATTTGTCTCTGTGAAAGAAGCCTATAGGTGACGAAAATGAAAAAAAAACCCTCTCTTTTACAGACCCGATCGACCCCTTTTTTATGCCCCTGGCTAAAAGCCTGAGGGGGATATTGTCATCATGTCATGTGTGTGCATCGGTGTGTAGAGGTGTTGCTTTTTGGTTAGCCTTTTTGGTTAGCCTTTTTGGTTAGCCTTTTTGGTTAGCCCTTTTGGTTAGCCTTTTTGGTTAGCCTTTTTGGTTCAGTGCTCTCATATGAAAAGTTAGCATTCAATCTCAACCAAACTTGGTAGCAATAATCTTTGAGTAAGGGGGACTTGAGATGCTCATGGGGTGTACACAGATTGACCTCTATTGACCCCTACATGACCTTAGACCCCATTTTGCCAATACTTTAAACTGCACTTATTGCTGCTGTTTCGGGCTCTCATGTAAAGTCAGACTTCAATCTCAGCCAAACTTGGTGACAATAATCTTTGGATAAGGGGACTTGAGATGATACATAGGGTGTACTCATATTGACCTGTAGTGACCCCTACATGACCTTCGCCTCATTTTGTCAACACTTTAGGCCCTCTCTCTCATATGAAAAGTCAGACTTCAATCTCAACTAAACTTGGTGACAATAATACTTGGGTAAGGGGATTTGAGATTACTCTTGGGTGTACCTTGATTAACCTCTAATGACCCATATGTGATCTTTGACCCCATTTAGGTGAATCTCCCATCCAGGGAGATTCATAAGTTGTGACTTGCAGTATATTTTTATTTGAGTTTTTTTGTTTGTTTCACATTGATTTACAATTTATAATAATTTGTTAAGTATAATGTGTGATGATAATTTTAAAGTTTAGTAGTATACATCAGCATCCATATATAGGGTGTCCCTGAAAAAAATCCCACTGAAACAGTAGGTGAATGCTTGATAAAATGAATTGCAGTTATCACCCCGATGTATAAATGCCCTTTACGTTTGTGTTTCCATAATCTTGATACTCTTATTTAAAACTTTGATCACTGAAGGTTATTGTGCAATTATTTCTTGTACATAAAATAACCAAGGTATCCATTAGAAGAAGTAGAATGTTACTATAAAAGCAATCCTGTGGGAGGGTCGCCGACTTGGTTCTTATGGCTATTATAGTCAAGTTGCAAAGTAGTTCAGCACTGTTTTCTGTTACGACCGTGTACGAAGTGTAAACATGGAAGCGCATTGGTGGAATAGAACAGCCTTTGAACGGACCAATGCGCACATCCGATTTGCCCGTTTGTACACTAGCAACCAAATGTATTAGGACACTTGGTTATGGTGTTAAAATCATCCCAGATATTAAATTTGTGTAATATTTCACTGCCAGTTGAACAAATGTGTTACTGAATCTCTTCTCATTAATAATTTCATGTTTCTTACAACATTTTTTGAAATCGCTCATAAATAATTAGTCAACCTCATTATAGCCAATGTACTCCTATGGTGGGTAGTCTCACAATGTTGACTTCATTTAAAAAACACCTTCATGGTTAGATACACTCAAGTAAAACTAATCCCAATATTGTCACTAGTCTTTAATCTCTCACAGATATTGACACTTGATTTCTTGTATTAATTTTAGAAATAAGATATTTGGGATGGAAATTTAGTTTCATTTTGACACTTTTACTTTCATATTTTAAATGGAAACCATCCAAATCCTTTGTACTTTCTCATAGCACCCTTATGACCTGGGAACATTACACAGTTCTATTCATTTAATCATAACTTAGAATTTATGTCAAGCTTATTTGACTCAAAATTAACTTAATATATCAAAGTGAAAAACTTAAATCACTGAAGTATTGTTATATAAGTATAATGTTTTCTTTTTAAATAATAATTTCTCAAGAATATAAATTCATTTAAACAAACTTTTAAGTACTTTCCATTAATTTTACGACCCTATAATACCAAAAAGCTAAGATATTAGTTCAATGGATTTCCCAGTGTTTTCTCTCAATTTGCAGCTTGCAGGGTTTCCTAATACATTTGGTTGCTAGCGTGTATATGGCATCAAGAGTGTTACCGCTCACACTCTCATTATTTATCGCTGAACTTCTCTGTCGGTGACTATACAGGTTATTCTCGACCACTATGTGAATGAACTGTCAGTTGGTCTGTTTAAAAGTGTATCTATGGGTATCGTTTGAAGTATTCATTTTTATAATGATAAAGTACCGAATTGTATCCTTGTAATACGCATTTTGTAAATGTTGCATGCATGAGTTCATTTTTCAACTTAGAAATAACTGTCTGGAGGTCATGCATGGATAACTAATACATGCTTTATCAAATGCATGCTTTGTTCCTTCCCTTCATGTTTTGTTAAATATATTGAGTGTGCTGCTCCAGTTAATACTAAAGCCATGATCAAAGAAATGGAAATTTTACTGGTAAAATATGAATACATAGCATGAACAAAAATGCAATTTTGGTACTGATTTTGCCTTTTGTATTAAGTGTATCAAGACTCCTGGTATATGCATTACGCATTGTCCAATCACAAACATATGATACTAATACATGCTTTATCTAATGCATGCTTTTCCTCCTACATGTATTGTTAAATATACTATGGGGACTTTTAAAGAACGACCCATACACTTACACAGTGAGGAATACAAATGGTATGGTATTCTAAAGCTTACCCAATATGTTGAGTGTGCTCCTACAGTTAATACTATAGCCATGATCAAAATGTAATACGAAATGGAAATTTTCGTTGTATAATATGGATACATAGCATGAACAAAAATAACATTTTGGTACAGATTTTGCCTTTTTGAATTAAGTGTATCAATACTACTACGTATTGTCCAATCACAAACATATGATACTAATACATGCTTTGTCTCCTACATGTATTGTTAAATGTATTGAATGTGCTGCTCCAAATAATACTAAAGACATGATCAGGCCTTGAAATAAGAAATAAAAAGGGCAGGCAATTTAAGGCAATTTGAAAGGGGCACCAACTTTATCCAAGGCCAGTGTGTACTTTTGAATGGATGAAAACATCCATAATTTGTGGGCATCAATGCAACTAGGTGGGGCATCGAAGGCAATTGCTTATGTGATGCCTTCGATTAATCCAAGCCCTGGACATGATCAAAATGTAATACGAAATGGAAATTTTCGTTGTAAAATATGAATACATAGCATGAACAAATAAAACAGATTTTGCCTTTTGGTTAAAGTGTATCAAGACTCCTGGTATACGCATCACGTAATGTAAGAATGAATTGCCCAATCACAAACATATGATGCACTTGTATAGTATTATAGTACTCCATTTCTAAAACATTCGAATACGAATCTTATTCAGCATATACATTATATACAAGACAACAACTATAATACAATAAATGTAACCACTTTCAAATCATTGCAGTGTAACATATGCAGTGCATTGTTAACATACATACATATATATGAATTTTATTCAGCATACGGCAATACATTAATATGGTAACTGTAGCCACTCGAGATCATAGTATTGTAAAAATGATCAAAATGTAAAATAATGTGCATTGGGCAACAACCCTCCCCTGTTCTATTGGCCCGACCGACCCATATTTTCAGAATTTTCAAGAGATTTTTTTTTTACAAATCGCCGCTATTCTTTCAAAACCCTGTATGTTTTTCTGGCCCTTCAGCATGTATAAAGTAAAACTGCAAATGTTTATGCATAGGAAGAGTTGCTTTATACATGTTCCGGGCCAAGAAAACTTACAAGGTTTTGATGGATGTGCTGCATACATAGGAATTATAACTTTAAACATGCTGAAGTGCTGGATGGAGATACAAGGTTTTGAAAGAATAGCGATGAAATGTTTTTAAAATTTTGTTTAACATGTCTAAAATTAAAAAGCACTAAAAACCCCCCCAAAATGCCTGACAGGCCAACCCTACATAAGAGGTCCATTCCCGTAGAACAGGGTTCCCCTTGTCACCTTAGGCAACAAAACATCCCCCCTCTGGGTTTTTGGACCTCTCAGGAAGGGTCAGTTTAATTATTGTTTAAATTGTCTTTTTCTTCAAAGTTTTCATGAGCATTTTGGTAAATTTGTTATAAGTTTTAATAAATTCTCTTGAAATTTTCAATTTGTTGTCGAAAATTCTAAAACAATTCCAATTTGTTTCTAAAATTTGCCAAACTATTGGATTCTTTTCTTTTCTTCTTTAAATTGAACAAAATATGAGTCGGTCGGGCCCATAGGACAGGTTTTGTTATCCCATAGCCTTATACATCAACTACAAATTTGACTTGAATATGAATGTTATTTAATAATATGGCGAAGCATTTTTGTATGAGAAATCTTATCATATTTATAGTGCAACTCTCTCTGGTGTTCTCTATTGCCTTGTCAAGGTGTGGTGTTGTACACTATGTATGTAATGTAAAACTACTGAAATTCTATAGTTCAATCAGTTCCAAATTGGCGAGAAATATGCGGTTTTTATCGAGCAAGTAATCCAAGCGTACGCACACAATTTGGGCTTACACATACGATTTTGGTCTAAAGCACACGTCATGCATTCGATGCACTGTTCGTTGTTGCGTTCATGTGCGGCCTACACCAGTCTGTATTTATTTGCTGCTGTAAAGGGCTCGCCAATTTGGAGCTGATCAAACTAGAGGGGTATTTTGTTGTGCTAATTTTTGTGAGGGAATTCAGATTCAGGAAAGGGGTTCAGACTCAGATTTACAAAATAAGGCCAAAAAAAAGAAGGTCTGTCTCACATACATTTGGGAAAATAGCTATGCTATATGCTTTCCCCTTTTTTTTAAATGAAATGCGGAATTCTTTTTTTATTGTGTTTTGGGTCCACTTTTTTTTTTTTATGTTCGCAGCTAATTTTTGTATTTGATTTTTTTCTGACAACTAAAAAAACGTGCTGGTATGTGAGACGAACCTTTTCTTGGCCTAATACACCTTGCAGTTGTATTTGTTTTGGTATTATGGGTGCACATTGGTACGTATGAATCTGCCAATAAATAAATAGCTATCAAAATTGAGGTTGCTTTCAAATTGCACAACATTTAGGTAGTTGAACACTTAGGGCCGTATTCTCGTACTAAACACGGTTTTAGCTTAAAACCGTGTTTTACTAAACGTGTGTCTAACTTAAACGTGAGTTTATCCTTTAAACGATGTGTTTAACAAAACACGATTTTAAACTCTGCAAATCTCGTTCCCAGAGTGGTCCTGCGTTGATTGTATACAGGTATTTAATTCATTGTGGCTCTAATGGAGTACAATAAATATCGATCGAATGCCTTAAATACACGGTACTTTCAGAGACTACGCAATCCGCACGTCAGCTTGAACCGGGCACGAATGAGTGATCATTCAAGGCATACAGTTGGTGCGCGAGTTTAGTTAAACACGCATTAAACTACCCCCGTACCCATGTTTAAAGTTAGACACATTTCGGCGAGTTAGACGCGTGTTTAAGTAAAACAAATGTACGAGAATTGCATTTAGTTAAACGCTGTGTCTAAAGTCAAAGTTAGACGCATGTTTAGCTTAAAACCCGTGTTTAACTACGTACGAGAATACGGCCCATTGAGTACAAAGAGTATATGTATCTATCCAATAATATGCTTGTACTTAAATAAGTCTTGTATCAATGCATTGAATTGTTGGTGCTTTGATAATGTTTTTCTATTGTAATAGCGTGACATGAAATATATGTATAGGGTGTCCCAAAAGTATCGATACCTTTTTAAAGCTTTTATTTCCGGTAAAATAAATCTCAGTATTAAATAAAAGCATTTGAATAGGGAAGACTTGCAATAGAGGGAATCCACTTCACTCGTATGTGCCTGTAACAAAAGGTTCTCGTTCCCCTAGTATTCCTTGTTCAGATCAATTCAATACACAACCTTCAATACAAGTGTTACTGTTCAAAGAATGACCTATACATTTGACGGGTTATTTAAACGAGTATCCATTCATCACGTGTGTTGGTCACAGATTTGGATAGCTTATGGTGTTGGTCATTTTAAATTCGGATGGCTGTCACATGGATGGCCTCTTATAACTGATATTTGTGTTGTTAAGTTACAGAAGTAAGTTTTCCGAACAGTAAAACTGCACTTTCATATAAAAGTGTAGTATAATAAGTTTAATAAAGTAAAAGGGAGAGGGGGAGAGATAATCCTTTTAATCAACATTATTAATGTTGTGCACAAACAGGTAATAAATGAAAGCATTTTTGCAAAAACTTTTAAAAAGTGTTTACAGCGATTGACACCTTGCGTTCTGCATGTTGAACAATTGTATGGTATTGTGAGTTTATGTGACCAAACATTTGAGGTGTGTAAGGGGCCTCAGAAAAGGGTTCATGTTTGGTATCAAAATAAAATCTACAAGATATTTTCAGTTTGGTACTGCAAATTATTTTAAGAGAGATGCACAGCTTTAAAAAAGGTATCAAAACTTTTGGGACACCCTGTATAATTAGTTTACATTTATGAAAGAACGGTGATTGGTGAGGTTAGCTCAAAAGCTTGATAAGATGATCATTCAAAAAGTTGGGAATGTGCGGAAATTAACTCTTTTTTCAAATTCCTCTGCTGATTTTGAAGCCACTGTTTTAAAGAACCTTCATTTTTGCTTCAAATTTTGAAATATGAAGAACAAATATTGACTGACTAGCGTTGACGTATATTTAGCCGAGTTATGAGGGAGGAGACGGAACTTTCTGAATGAGCTTCACGCTATCGACAATCTGTACACTGCATTTATATAGTACAAATGAATTCATATAGAAAATATAAAATGCTTTTGAACTTATCTCTTCCTCTAAGACGACATCATGGTCAACAATTAATAGTGAGTAATATTGTTTTAATTGCATAAACATGTATGAGCTTCTCGATCAAATTTTTTGCAAATTGTAGACAGTTTATATTTATTTCAGTAATGTAGAATAAGTTCATATTACATACACAGCTATTTTTTTATTTCCGCCATCATGGTTAATCGGCTGCCAGTACCTGTCCAGGTACAGGGTATCCCAGAATGATTTATACCGGGAAAGATGCATTGATTTAGCTATGAATGCCACTGTTATTGGTCAAAGATGATTCTATTATCTACATAATATATTTAGCTCTCTTTGTAATTTTGAACTTTAAAATTCAGATGTTTCTGACAGAAATTAGGGTTCTACCTCCATGTAAGGGAATCACAAACTAGTCTAGTGTGAAAACTTCATTCTGGGATTATAAGCTTTATTCAGTATAATCCCTCAATGAAGTCTTTACCCTAGACTAACTCTCTGCCTCCCTTACATGAAGGTAACACCGAAATTATGGACTATTTTGTAAACATGGTAGAATCCAGGGGGTGGGGGGGGGGGGGGGGGGCACTGACATTGGAAAAGGGTATAGGTATGTGCCGCTCTTATGACCCCCCTTTTGAGCCTGCATCAGTTCTTAAGACCCCAATTTTGACAATTCAAAAATCGCGAAATTTTGCTTTCCAAAGCCCCAATTCTTCGAAAATTTTGCGTTCTAAAAAAAAAAAAAAAATGTGCGTTCTTGCTAATCAAAATTGAACTATAGGCCAGTTCTCAAGACCTACTTTTTTGAAAAAATCAGTTCATAAGACCCTATTTTTCGTCATAAAATCCACTCAGTTCAGTTCTGTAGCCCCCCTTTTTGAGACCCTGTGCGGCACACCCCTACCCAAAAAAAAGTTGAATCCCCCCCCCCCGGATAGAATCCAAGTTTTGACCAAAATTACCTCTTTTGAAACTCATAAAAATCATTGACCATGTTCAGCAGCAGAGTAATCATGATGTTAGGCATAACACAATAGCTGTGTACTTCGCTTGTATGAAGTGATACCAGTACTCAACAAACATAGCCATAATAACATAATAGTTTTGTTTAATTTCTAATAGCTCTTGTAAGTTCATTGTAAATACAGTATATTTTATATGATAATAAATGTTATTGCCAAGCCAAGTTAACATTGTGAGAACTGGTGTTTTTTCTCTTTCATTTGACCATTATTGAGCCTCACTGCTGTTATATTTTTTAATTCTCAGGGTTTTTTAAAATTTAAAAACATTTGGCCAATGAGTTGACTTAACCCCATGGAGTTTGTTCTTAACGTTCAGCTTGGGGGCATGTCTACCAAATATCCATCTGACTGAAAAACTAAACACCTTTAAGTTAATGCCATTAGTTAAGTGTTTTTTTCCTACAAATTTGATTAAAACATAATGCAACAAAATATTTTAAAAACACTGACATCGAGAGAATGACTGCAGTGAAGTTAATTGAAAAAAGAGAAATATTGTATGGAATGGTTATACAGCGTGTCCCCAAAAACTGGGTTCAAAAGTTTGCACGCTTATATCTAAAAAAGTAGGTAATATGGATAGTTTATATTTAAGGATAGTAAACAAAATATACCTGACCTTAATTGGTTAAACTCTGTAATTAATCCAATACAAACTTTTTGAAATACAAAGCTTTTAATAGAGCGTGGTCAAAACCCATTTGTCCCACTTTTCAAGGAACACCCCGATGTGTTGCAATTGCGCATTGTTGTGACTTCATCAAAGTTTTGCTTTTGCTTTCATTCTTTACAGTAAACAAAATTATCTTGGTCATATTGCAATAATACAAGTTCATTATTTATATAAACATTAAAGTAAGTCTTTGTTATAGTCCAAGTTATTGTTAAGTTCATTCGGAGAATACCCCATGCCGGGAATACTGCACATAGCGCACAGTTTCATGCAACGCACGGATGGTTTATTACTTAAATCGGGACAAATGGGTTCTGACCACGCTCTATACAAATCTTTGTATTTTACATTGGATTGGTCTCCGAATTTACCCAATTAAGGTCAGGTATATTTGTTTGATATCCTTAAATATATACTATCTATGTTCCCTACTTATTTCGTTATAAGCTCGCAAACTTTTGAACCCAGTTTTTTGGGACACGCTGTATGTGATATTTAAAACCGCTACATGTATTTTAGAAATGTATTGTCCTGTTAGAGCACAACTTAACGCAGCCAATTAGAGCCCAGCTCAATTGTACCAACCAAACCATAGAGAAGTATTATCTGCTCATCAGAGCGTACCAGCTCATGCTTGTTCCGTATAGTTCTGATAAAAGTCAGAGCCACATCTGATAATAAAAGGCGTCCAAATAAGTTACAGCATCATAGCTAGTCCACTTAGTACATCATAGCTAGTCTCCTTAGTACACCTTGTTTCACTTCCCTGTCACTCTATCAAACCCCGTATCAAACATCATCTGAACTAAAGAGGGCTCACTTTAGTCTTAAGCTCACTCGGCCTTGCCAAAAACCTCTCAACCGCCCCATACCAAGGGCGAGATCAGTGGAGAGGAGCTTGTCTGATGGGAGCGGTGACAATAAGTGAACCCTCTATCTGCAAACCTCCTGGGCCATCCAGAGGCAGTGTTGTTCATAAAGTGACAAGGAAAAGGAAAAGTGACTAGGAAGTAGACTAAGTCATAGCACACTTTTTCCTGTTGTGAGAAATTTAACGATACCCCATAATGGAGAGTCCTAGCTCCCATAGGGTTACACGGAATAATCCTTGCAGACGAAACTACTGATGCGTGCAGTACAAAACACATTGAGGGTTTAGTACAAAAAGGGTCCATCTGCAATAGCTGCCAGACATTATCTATCATACGTGGTATAGGCAATAGCAGACCCCTTGATATAAACTAAAAGTAACACAGGGAAGCTATAGCAGATAGGATATTTCTTCACTGACATCTTAGTTATGTTAAAAGGCAATATCTACAATAGCTGCCACATATTACATATCACGGGCACTTAAAGCTATGCCCAATTGTGAAAACACAATCTCGCAAATGGCAACCATTGCAGATAGGACTTTGTTGCACTCAACCATCGACATATAGTTTAGATAGATCTAGGACGCCCAGTTATTATAGGACTTGCTAAGTCCATGACACCATCTTGAATAGAAAGCCTTTCTTATCATTCAGAAATTTCCAGAACGTGACTGCTTGAAAATCTGGATGTCACTCCCATCCAACTTGCTCCTCTATCTTAATTCTTATTGGGCGGACCACCAAAAGCAAACCTGCCAAACCCAATCCGTCGCATTACAAATTACGATACTACATAATTCATAATTATTGTTACCTACAACAGCTGAAGAAATGTTTTTGCTCATGATTAACATTGTCATCAAGGTTTCGTTCCGAGTCTGTGCTTGATACGGTACTGCCGTGTCTTGATGCCCTGATTTTGTTGAGGATTTGAAGTTTTCTTCCTGTTTTATAAAGAAAAGAAAAGACAAATTTGTGGGGTTTAACACTTTTCACGCGGCGGGCGTCTCTGCAGACGACATTCCAAAATTTCACAAAATGTTTCAAAAATGTCAACATTATTGAAATTCATAATTACCATATTGGGAATCACTATGAGAAATGCATTTAAATAAGTACAAACATGCCCGGTATTGGGTCAGTAATCCTTGAGATAGACTCTATAAAAATAAGGAGAGGTATCTGAAAAAAATTGGGTTTTTTTATGATAAAAGAATTAGCTGCGTGGAAAGTTTAAACATGGCCTTGAACAAAGTGGAAAATTTAGAAAGATTTAAACATTCTAAACAACGGAATTGAACAAACGTAACTAAAAACCCGGAAAAAGCGCCATGCAATGGAAATTACACCAGTTATTGGACATTTACAGTATATTACCTAAAAAACATAAGGGAGCACTGTACCAAATCAATGCGCAATTCGTGTAATCTTATAATAGTTCCGGAAAAGCACGAAGACTAGGCTTGTAAATGTGAGGTTTTCGGGCAATTTGTTTCTCCGGGGATGGTATGTTTGTATTTAAATGAACGAATGGGACCTACCCGTTGCACCTACAATGATAAAATACGATATTTTTAATTTATCGACCTAAATAGTGCCCAGGGCGTAAGCACCTGCCTAAATGGTAAACAGGCATGCCAGAAAACGTGAAAAAGTGAGGGCGCTATGTGCAGGTCCGTAGCGGAAAATTTAGCTTAATAACCCCTCATGGAACAAGGCTTAAATTAAAGTTGAGATGTTACTGAAAATGGTCATAGGTGACAAGTATGCCATAAATGTAACCGGAGGGTAGAAATGGTGTCTTGAAATATGGCACTTTTACACGTATTTCAATGAGAAAGATATTTGGTGTGGTGCTCCATAATGTGGTTATTATACGACATTGTTCAGCCAATCAGAGGCCCTGCTTCTCATCATGGCAAACAGAATGACATGAAGCTCGTACGTTTTTCAAAATTAGGGGACTTGCAGGTTATTTCGGTATATAAACATGTCTTGCTTGAAGTTAGGGAAAGTTGTGAAATTTAACAACAAAAGTTTGGACAATTCAGCATCTCCCCCGTTAATCCCAGTAGATTAATGAAAAGAGGAAGGCTCTAATTTGATTGACTGTGACTTAACAAGGATGCCTCCTACACTTGGCATATTGCATCAATCGAATCATTTTAAAACTGTTCATGTAATTTAGATCCCATGAAGTTCTATAATGAAGCCTTTCGCCAAGTCAAGGTAAAAGTTTTATCAAACGGCTTTGATTGGTACGGCCGGATACGAAAACACTTCTCTGGATCTGGATATTATAAAACTATATGTTTGGGTGCATGTATTCACCTATATCCATGAACAGTTTTTCGATATTATCACCCGTTTTAGCACTCGTTTCCAAAAAGATGGCGTCAATTGTACCCGCGAAGTCTTGTGCTTCTTGTGTTTCTACCTCCCTGTCTTGTGCGGCGGTGTCCAGTTTGTTGCCCACGATGGCCAGGACCACTTCGTCGTCTGTGTGCATGCGTGCAGAGCGTAGCCACACTTCCACGAGATGCTTGAATGTCTCCTAAATAATAACACATTTAAGGGAACAGCTTTATTTATACTCGATAAGTTATCGAGACTGCATTGGTACTCGATACGTTAGAGTCGATAAGAAACTCATCGAGGCTCGATAGTACAGTCACGATGATTTTATCGATCCATGACAACATTTTACGGCTAATTTGCCCGAAATAGACTCCAGCGAATATTTTCTTTTGTAACTAGAGCCAGAAACGCGGTACTGCATTGATGCAGGAAGGGTGTGAACGTCCACCACGTGCAAATAATAGGGTGGAGTTAAATTGCCCAGACAGACAAGATCAAGCGCGACGTACTACTGCCCGTGATTCGTTGTTTTGCAAATCACCGCTTGTCGTCATGAAGCTAATACGACTGTAAAATGTGGAATGTGAGTATAAATGGAACTGTTCCCTAATAACTAATGATGGGCAATTGAAGCCTTTCACACAGAGCCGACAATCAAACGTGAGGATCAAACCAAGACTAAACGAATCGATCGGTTTCTTTGACGGTGCGTGCACTGATTCATCGTTGGTATCAAAATTGAATGCAGGCTCATGCGAAAAATGAATGAATAAAAGATGCAGGTTGAGAGACTTTTATTCACTCCAAATCCTCATGTCATGTTTCCAATTATCTGTGTAAGAAATTAAAAAAAATATAAAGGCCACTGAATTGAAGATGTGTTTATAAACTGGAATAGCCCAGTTCGCCCTTATCATAACGGTCTTCGTTAAAAGGGCGAAATGGCCCATCTTCTGTGCTTCCAATAACGTGACGTGTCCAGGTAGAACAGGCCAGAAAAGAAGCTATTCGTGGCCATAAAATGACAAATTCAAATCATGGGTTGCGAGAATTATGTCATGATAATCTTTAGTTTTCATAACAATTCTTGTATTTTCTCAATTAGTTTACTCCTGTCTATCTTCAGATGATCATAGTCTTCGTCCAAGATCCTCGCGATCCTTTTACACTTATCACGGTAGCCGAACGCAGAACACGTGCTAACTGCGGAAGCTAAGCTCCTTGGGAGACTTATTTTTCAAGTAGAAATGTCAATTAACGTACGTTACCATGGAGATACATATGTAGCACCCCCCATTTTAATTAATGACACCGTTTGACGAATGACATTGAAGACGCCACCAATACCAGTAAATAATACGCCTAGATTATCAGTGACCTACAGCCCAGACACAAGCCCTTTCGACAATGTTAGAATGGAGGCAGGGGTATGTCACTGAGCTTGCCGATCGGGCCCACTTTTAAATTGAACTTAGTCAGCATAGAATTGGGGGCGCTATACCGATCAGGCGTGATGATTGTCTGATGATTGTAGCAGACGACGCAACGCTGGCCACGCGTCTCTCAGACGACCCAATTTGGCAACGGGAGTGCACCATTTTGAATTATTTTTAACAGTCATCGCCCGGTTAACGATAAAAATCCTTTTAATTATGATGTATTTGTCAAAATGATAGTTTAAAATTCGCGATTACGTGTTATTCACTACGGATTCAAAATTTAGGTTTCGCGTGGCCACCGTCGTCTGTTTAAATCTACAGCGCCCCCAAACCTATGCTGACTAACATGCCGTTTAACCTGCCGTTAAACCTGGTTAAACATTGTTAAACGTGTTAAACGCCGGTCACCGACGCATTCCAGACGGATTACTATAATTTATTCAAATATGCAAAAGGTCCGTTTTCGTTACGTACGTTGGTATACTACTTTCCTATCCCAAAGTTAATAGTATCCCTGATGGAGATCCTAAAACATGGCCATAGACTCTAGGTAGGCATACTAAGACAGACCCACTGATGACAAGATAGGGGCATCAGTAATTAGCCAATAACTATTATTAATAATTGATACTTACGTATTTGTTGATGCTGTACGCCAGGATGACTGCGTTAGCATTTCTGTAGTATAGAGGTGCCAAGGACCTGTACTGGAAACGAGAAAATGGTAAAAAAATCTCTAATTCTTTATCGTATCCGAGAGTATATTATTATACAAAGTTATATGATGCCCTCCCACCCCGAGAGCGGCTCTCCTCTCCTATTATGCCCGCAAGTTCTTCAAATAAATTACTTTGTATGTACATCTCTTTAAACCCTAAGGGCCACTCTTACACTAGCCAGATCCCTTCGGAATATCTCGAGGAGGAGGTTTTTCCCCATCTTAACTCTATTTTATCTGTCACCAAAGGAATAGGTGTAAGCGATAGTTCACCCTAGGTGAACTGGTCGAAGAGGACCTTTGCTTTAAAAGAAACACTCAAATAAACCCACTTTCGTGTTTCTCTTGGTCATCTTGAATCATCTGCGTCATGGGTAAACTCCATGCAAACGGCGTTAAATGTCAACTTGATTTCAGAACCTACTTGTATCCTACACTTTTGTTCAATGAGTTAGTAACTCCTTGTTTTTGTTTAAATGAGGTGTCAAATTGTAAAGTTGTTCGCATTTCCTCCAACATAACAACGCGCTCAATGATATGAAGCACTATACAACTGCATGCCTCTTCACTGGGCTATTTCATTTGAAATCCATACACCCCTATGGAATCCATTACCTTAATCTTCCCCTCAAAGAGTGTGAATTTCAAGTGGGGTGTCTTGCATTGGTGACTCCATTTGAAATCGAAACTCCCTGTGCGAAAGATTAAGGGCATGTCTTCCATAGGGTCCCAACTGGAATAGCCCAATGCCTCGTCTTCATAATGTGACACCAAAGTCGGTCAGTTTTCTTTTGATAAATTCCGCCAGGTGCTGCCCATTTACATCAACGTCTTAAGGGCTCAGCAAACTCCACAATTCTTTAACGCTGAGCGCAAGCATTGACCAACGTTGACCAATCAGGCTGCGTCATTTTGTTGTGGTGGAGCTACTACTCATATGTGAGAGCGCAAAGAGTTCGAGCGTTGTGGAGTCTGCTGAGCCCTTTACAGGGTACTGATTCCGTCTACTGATTCCGTCTCTTGTCTCCTTTCAGTTTCTTCTTCAGCTACAATGAAGGAAAAAAGGTTGGCACACTTTGTCCCAAT
Organism: Ophiura sarsii; assembly: GCA_035610835.1. Lineage (NCBI taxonomy): Eukaryota > Metazoa > Echinodermata > Ophiuroidea > Amphilepidida > Ophiuridae > Ophiura > Ophiura sarsii. The sequence goes on along the minus strand of CM069458.1, from coordinate 41,124,497 downwards.
TAAAGAAAAAAAGTTCCCCCTCTCCCCCGAGGCAGCGTTGATCCTAGCCACATGTCATCAGAAGCCTTGGCAGCTCCCCCAACATTGATTGGTGGGGAATGGGGAAAGATGAGAGAAAGGGGGAGACCTCTGCTTGCTATATAAGAGTGCTATGTCCCAAGTCTGTTTTCTATTGCGAGCACAGGGATAGTTGTATTAAATTGTGTCAAGTGTGCCAACTATTAGTTTCCTTGATTGTAGATCCACATCTCAATAGATTGCCGCACCGAGGACTTACTTGTTCTTGTCCGGCGGTGTCCCATGCGTTAATCCGGTGAATTTCACCATCAATTTTCATATCCGTACTGAAGAACGCGGCACTGAAGGAAATAAACAAAGCTATTTAATTAGTGTTTGTTTATTCTGGTTTCCCCAAAAATATTGAACAGTAGGCTATACTCTGATACCAGAGTGTAAGAAATATAAAAGTCTATTTCCTTTCATCACTTGAGCAACGATGCTCATACTCTGACTATCTGTCAAATTGGGTCTGATTACAATTTACGGCGTGATACCTTTAATTAGCTTTATTGATTTAACGTGTCGAACTAAAATAACTAAAATCAACATAATGGTGCACATATCACGATTTCTCTTGCAAATAGGGATGAATGTACTTTAGCATTACGAGACACCAATCATGCATTTAATAATAAAGACCCATTTGGTGATTTTTATGAATGATGCACGCTTTTTACCCCTGGATCGCAACGCAACTGCTACTGTTCTGCTACTGCTATTGCTATTTATATTGATATATTGCTACCGCTATTGCTACCGCTATTGCTACCGCTATTGCTACCGCTATTGCTACCGCTATTGCTACCGCTATTGCTACCGCTATTGCTACCGCTATTGCTACCGCTATTGCTACCACTACTGCTGTTCCAACTACTGCTGTTCCAACTACTGTTGCTGCTGCGGAAACAGTGTACTTCAGGTCCAAGATTCTGGACTGTACTAGTCAGTATTGTCCGATACTGGAACACCCAGTATTGTTCGATACGGGTACAAAGTCAGTGTTCCAGTATCGGACGATACTGGGAGGGGACATATAAAATGTACAAGTATCGGGCGATGCTGGAACAATTTATGTACCAGTAACTGTTCCATACTGGGACAAATTACACTGGTAGTTATACCATCGCCCGATACTGGAACATAGAAACGTTCCAGTATCGCTCGATACTAGAACACAATTTGGTGTTCCAGTATCGACCGATACTGGATCAGTAAAATTGTACCATTATCGAGCGATACTGGCAACATTTATGTTCAAGTCGATACTGGCAACATTTATGTTCCAGTATTGAGCGATACTGGAATACCAGACTCTGAGACCTAAAGTACACTTTTTCAGCTACTGCTACTGCTATACGTTTGGCTGGCATAGTATTGCTTCTGGCGCTTCTACTGCTGCTGTTGCAGCTGCTACTGTTACTGCAGCTGCTACTGCTACTGCCTACTTCTACTGCTATTAATACCGGTTTGTTTGCTACTATCGCTACTGCTGCTGCGGCTGCACTGTAGCTAGTTCTGCCTTGTCATTGCTACTGCTACTGCTACTGCTACTTTATCTAGTTTTTTGGTACTTCTATCTATTGCTACTGCGAAGAACTGCTCATGTCAAAGAGCTACCACTGATTCCTGCTAGTGCTATGTAAACCACTGCTATTGCTATTTAAAGGGGGTGCTAAGAGATGTGTTGAAGGCTGCGCCCTAAATTAGGATAAAAGCCGGGATTTCTACATTTTTACAAATGTATTACATACACAAACTTACAGCTGTAAGGATCAAGAAACATCAGCCGTCTTTGTGCAATAAGACGCCGTTTCAAAATATTCCATTCCTGGCTCGGACAGCATTTATGGTAAACAGCGTTTCGCTATTTGTCTTTTCGATTCAAATTATTAAATACATACGATATTACATAGAGGGCGTTTTTAAAAAAATGTGTCAATAAATAGCGATGAAATGTCAACATATTTCAACATTGTTTTAAGTTAAGTTTTGCTGCTTTTGTGTGAATAGAAACAACAATAGTGGCACATTATAATGATTATCTGTAATATTAAGTAAATTTTGTAAAATAAACCAACTAAAAAATCTCTTAGTACACTTTTAACAGCTATGACGACCAACAACCATAGATTTCCATTTTACAATCTCACATAATTACGGTCCTAAGCTATTCTACTCCTGGCACATCTCGCTTGTAGCTATGAAAGGACGGCCAGGGTCTTAAAGGGGTAATATCATGGTGAAGAAACAACGAAAAACTGAACAACGCCATCTATTGGTCTCTTACACAAATTACCCTATGGTAGCGAAATTGTGTACTACATAACGAGTTGTACTAAATTTGTTGCAGAGTTTGTCGAATCAAACCAGCTTTGAGACTTTATACATGGTTTAGCTGGTACAAAAATCGTCGTTAGCGGTTTTCTATTGCTTACCATGCGATCTTTCCTTTAACAAACCCTTTGTTTGAACTATCCTGGCTTACACTTCCAATGCTAGGGCAATGAACAGCAGCTCATTATTGCTCTACGCTGACTAGCTGTCAATTTGGGTCCGATTGTAATTTAACACTTTCCACGCGGCTGTTGGTTTTACCAAATACAAAACAGATTTTCAGAAACCTTTCTCAAATGTCAAGGTCTATCTGAAGGATTACTGAACCAATACTAGTCATGTTTGTACTTATTTTAATGCATTTCTCATGCATGGTGATTACAAATATGGTAATGAAATTCAATAATCTTGACATATTTCAAACATTTTGTGACATTTTGGAATGTCGGCTGCAGCAGCCTGCCGCGTGGAAAGTGTTAACGTGTGATACCTTAAATTAGCTAAATTGGTTTAACGTGTCTAATTCAAATCAGCATAATGTAAAGCGTATCACGACTCCTCTTGCAAATACGGACTTAGGCAGTGATGAAAGGACTAGACATACGGGGAATGATGAAACGCCGAGCAACAATCCATGACCTACTATTAATGCTTTCCACGCGGCAGTCGTCTGCAGATGACAGTTCCAAAATCTCACAAACTGTTTCAAAAATATCAGCATTATTGAATTTCATCTCTATATTTGGAATCACCATAAGAAATGCATTCAAATAAGTACAAAATGCCAAGTATTGGTTCAGTAATTCCTGAGATAGACTTTAAAAGTTGGGAAAGGTTTCTGAAAAAGTGTGTTTTGAATATGGTAAAACTAATAGCCATGTGTAAATTGTTAAACTCCCGCATTGCTTTCTCTGTGGGAGTTTTCGGATCAATGTCTTAAAACTGTATAATACCCAATGAAGACTTTCCTAGACTTCTCAAATTATTGTGTAAATAACATGTTGTTTTGAGACATATATTTTTGTCAACGTCCCTTAGGACGTTGACATTTGAATTCAGATTCATGTTTTGTGGTGGAGTCTATGAATTGCTTTCATGTAGTTTAAATCGGTATTTGTACCCAGATGTCTTTAAAATGTATGTGAGATCTCGATACGAGAATATGAACATATATCATGTTGTAATTGTGGAGAAATAATTAAAATAGTATTAAAACATTGCACATTGTTACTATGAAATGACAAGATTGGGCGAACTCTACTAATACTATGCAGAACTGAGGGACCACATCACAGACAGCCACAGGGACCACCCAGTTCAATCAACCTTACATTGCCAAAGGCATTTGCATTGCTACTATCACAGTGTATTAGACTTAGTGTTACAACCTAATTGCTTGACGTTAATATACTGTATTGGTTTAGTAGTCAGCCATACAACCACTGTGTGAGCGGGTGTGTGAGATGCGAGATATTTATAAACTGTATAGTAATGGAAATGTTCTAATTCAATTTATACATTTGATAGTGAATGATCGTCGTGGCTATAAGTAGAATTTTTGGAGGTAAATGGGAGATTAATGTGTTATGTAAATTATAAAGCGGATTGTCTGTAGTGTTAATTTTTCTATGAAGTTTATTTACAGATTTGATTAAATTAGTAAACAAGTTAATGTTATCAACACTTTTATTATATTAAATTTCATATCTTTCTGCTCATTTCATGTAAATATTAATGTTCGTCGATTCAATATGTTATTTTTAGATATTTAGTTATTTCCAAGCAAACTGTAATGCAGATCATATTAATTTAATCAACCTAAACTTATGTTTATTTAATATTCATAACATTCAAACATTCTTATTTTTTTTAAATTTTTGACCAAAAAGTTATTGATTTTTTACCACAACATTGATGTTGGTGCAACCATTTTTTACCAAAAACTGATTTTTTAAAAAATGATAATATATGACATGGTTTGTTAAAATACATCATACACTATCTATAAATTTCTTTTTCAAATTTCCTTTGTCCTCTGTTAATTTCATTCAATGGACGTTGACCAATTTTTTTTTAAATATCTTGTTTTATCTTATTTAAAAAAATCAAACCAAAGTATTCACTGAAAATATTTTAGTTACTGTTATTTTTCGACCAGAAAGTTGAAAGAAGCTAAGGGAGAAAGTATACTTTAGGTCCCAGATACTGGTATACCAGTATCATTCAATACTGGAACATAAAACATGCCAGTATCGGTCGATACTGGTACGATTTAACTGTTCCAGTATCGTCGATACTGGAACACCAAATTCTGTCCCAGTATCGAGAGATACTGGAATATTATTATGTTCAAGTATCGGGCGATACTGGTACACGTGATACCAGACCAGTGAGATTTGTCCCAATATTGAACGATACTGGTATATATAATTATGTTCCAGTATCGGCCGATACTGGAACATGTTATAGGTGCCAGTATCGGCCGATACACACTGGAATATGAGGAAGCTACTCCAGCACGTTATTACAGCTATGCACCTGGCGAACTGCCAGTTGACTGGAACATGTTATAGGTGCCATCGGCCGATACACACTGGAATATGAGGAAGCTACTCCAGCACGTTATTACAGCTATGCACCTGGCGAACTGCCAGTTGATAAAACATGTAAAAAAGGTGACCAGACCTTTAACCGTGTGTTTTAATATATTAAATTGGCATCACAATAATGTTATCAGTTTTCTCCGTCCAAAATTATGTTTTCAGTGTTTCGAATCGTTTAAACAGAGACATAAAACTTTAAAAGGTATTGAAGCTTCTTTGATACCTTGTATATGCGGTGATGAAACATTTTTTGAACTCTTGAATGAGCGCACGACACGATACTCACAAGTGATATACCGTATAGGCCTAACAACAGTAATAATGCTATTTTGAAATAATTATGAAATTCTTTTCCCTATACCACTTGTTACTGAATAGTACGCCTTTAAATTTTGAATTTTGGGATAAAATATCTCAAAATTCACATTTTTAGCACTTTTTGGTCAATAATTTCAAAACTAAAAATTTTAAAGGCAAAAAAAAACAACTCTTCCTAGATAATTGAATTAAGATGCTTTCTGTAAAATTTTAGAATTTTTTACCTAAAAATTATTTTGTTAGGTTGTTAATAAAATTTAGGCAAAAAAGAGGCATTTTTGGGCAAAAATATAAAAATCACGATTTTTGATACGAAAAATGGATTCCCCGACTCATTTCATTCAAAAAAGTGTATACATTTATGTACAACACATAGATAGTTTGAAAGTTACAGTGCTTGACAAATTCATACAACGACACTTGACAGCCCCCTTAATTCAAACATTGTTGTTTAAAGGACAGGCAGCGACCCCTGTTCTACGGGCCTGACCAACCTATTAAAAACAAAAATAGTTAACAATATTTTCTCGTGCTAATGCCGACCCCAACATCTTTTAGTTTGTTAAAAACAGCAATTTTCTTATAGATTTTTGTGACTTTTGTGTCATTTTGAAGGGAAAATACGAACACCACAACATTTAATGTAATGCTAGGTTTTGTTGAAATTCACAAGCAATCTATTTTTCCAATCAATTTACAATCTCCGTCCGTCAGAGTCGGTCCTAACTTGCGTAAATTGAATTAGTTTAATGAATAAAATGCAGATGTTTACAGAAGGACCCACGTTGAAATTTTCCTCGGATAGTTACAAAACACAACATGTCCTGTTTTGTATTGTATACGATTATTTACTGAATATAGCAAAGAAAGAAAGTAGAGAAAAATCCCTAAATGCAGTATGTAATTCCAAAACATTTTCTAATCCGTTTCATTCGGTGTTTAACCCGAACCCTAGAAGCGTGTGGTTGGGATAGAACGAAGAACAGGAGGAGGGGTTAGATAAAAAACTTAAACAAGTATGTCCGCCGGCTCAGGGAATTGAACCCGGGCCGGCCGCATGACAAGCACCCAGCCACGGCTATCCCTGGCTAAAAAATCGGAGACCATACCCGGGGTTTGTGCTACATGCGCAAGCCAAGTGCTGCTGACTGTGTTGTTTTCGTGAGGTGTAGTAGGTTAAGGGTTAATGGATTGTATACAAGCACTTATGAAGTTTAACACCGTCCATATGAATTATGTATCTCAATTATTTTAATGTATGTTTTCACGTTTTGACATGATAATCTTAGTTTCAATGTTACTTTTATTTCAATATTCAGTCCAAAAAATGTAAATGTTCTAATTGATTGCAGACTGATAGTCTGTAAATACGCGCGGGTAATTTACAATGTGTAATTTACACTAAAGGCGTATGCCAAAAAAAAAATCGAATGTGGGGTCCGACAGGGATGCGTACATCACCTTCTCTCTCTAACATCCATTTTTAAACACCTACACCTAGCTTAGAAAAGAATTATAGTGTATCGACTTTAATTTTTGGCGTTTTTCGGGGAAGTTTCCGGCCGATAAATTAGGTTTATCAAAAACTTTGCGTTTCCAATTGATAAACCTGGTTTTCAATTCGAAAAACATTGTTTATCAAATTCGATAAGCAAGGTTTTATAAAACCCCAAATTTTCCGAGTGAAAAACCAGGTTTACCCGCCGATTAACCTGGTCTATCAAAACCTTGCTTATTTGAATTTGTTAAACCAATATTTTTGATTCGAAAAAACAAGTTTCTCGGCTGATAAACTAGGTTATCAAAAAAAATGCGCTTCGAATCGATGCACCTGGTTCTTAATTTCAAAAAAATCGTGTTTGTCAAATTTCTCAGGTTTTTGATAATCCCCGTGATAAACCAGGTTTATTGGCGAAAAAACAGGTTTTTCTTTTTCATTGTGCAAAATACGTGCCATAGACGATTTTGTATATTACAATATCTAAAATTTTAAGCTTTGCTTTATAGAAGTAAGCGAATTCATTCTGTCGTAAGAATTCACACCACTTGCGTCGGTGGCGAAAAATTATAGAATGTTGGGCCACTTAAAAAAAAAAATAGATTCTCGTAGCCCTCCCTCCTCACTTTCTGTGATATGGTCAAAAACATTTAAATTAATTTCCAAACATTACGCTACAAGGCCCGCTTAGCAGCGCTATAAGTTGCTGCCCTAAAAACCAGCACCAAATTTAAATATTCGCCTTCCATCAAAGCTGGTTGCTATATGACAATTCTCGTGTGCAACCAACCGGCTGTATTGCAACGCCCATTGAGTAGTTTAAACTCATGAGCGTGGATGTAATTTGCAACATAATGGAAACTCACCCATGCAGTTAGCAAGAAGTACTGCTCGTACACGCCCCGAATTTGAATATACAACCAGGCAATCCTCTCGTAGTAATTGATAACAATAGGTTTACCAGACCGAATTAATAGCGCTCCTAAGCGGGCAATTTATGTCATGATTATTGAGTTTCTAATACTGACATGTCAATGGTTGATAGGCCTATAATTATGTATTAATCAACTAACAGTCACTTTGAAGTGTTTTCATAAAACTCTAGGGGTCTAACCCACATAAAACTTAACATAAAAAAGAGCCTCACCGTTTTCCTTATGCTGCTGAAAGATGCTAGTAATATGAATTTTGCATGAAAACAGCCATATTTATGTGTCAATTTAGTAAAATTTGAAATAAAAACCGCCCTCTTCACTTTTTGAAGGTCTGTGCTACGAGAATCTAATATATAATTAATTTTAAGTGGCCTTATGCCCATGAGTGTTGTCGTGACATTAATGTGATAGACTTATACTAAGATCTGATCTTACAGTGTGATATATTGATGTAAGAGAAGACTTATTTAGCTAGGTGTAAACCGGGGGGGGGGGGGGGGGACACTGACATTGGAAAAGGGTATAGGTATGTGCCGCGCTGAAGACCCCCTTTCCACCCTCTGCTGCTAGCTCTTATGACCCCCTTTTGAGCCTGCATCAGTTCTTAAGACCCCCAATTTTATTGAAAATTCAAAAATCACGAAATTTTGCGTTCCAAAGCCCCAATTCTTCGAATTGAAAATTGTGCGTTCTTACACCAAAAAACATCGAAAATGTGCGTTTTTGTTAATCAAAATTGAACTATAGGCCAGTTCTCAAGACCTACTTTTTGAAGAAAAAAAAATCAGTTCTTAAGACCCTATATTTCGTCATAAAATCCACTCAGTTCAGTTCAGTTCTGTATAGCCCCCCCCCCCCCTTTTTGAGACCCTGGGCGGCACACCCCTACTCAACAAAAAAAGTTGAGTGCCCCCCCCCCCGGAGGTGTAAATAGTGCAACATGTACGTATGTATGATCTATGGCTCTATTTATCTGTGACTGCATTGCGTGGAGTTGGACTACCCTTTAAATTGATTGTGCTATTTTTGACTCCTTTATTTTCCCTGGTTCTGGGTCACCTATTCTAATACTGTATTACTGTTGCTGGATTGCTGGCGTTATACTGTGTGGACAACTATTTGAATGACGGCAAAATGCATATATTCTACAAAATATTGAATGATAATAATAGGCAAATGGTGAACAATAAATTACCATTATCTGAAACCTCACGTGTACGGTGAACCAATACAAGAGGGCGAATTTCTGGATTAGCTGTATTCAATATTTGTTTTATACATAGGCCATACCTAATAATACATAGATCTGAGATAATCGTTCAGATCGTAGCTCAGACAAATACACTAGCAACCAAAAGTATAGGACAGCTTGCAAGCTGCAAACTGAGAGAATACACTGGGAATCCATTGAACTACTGCGTTAGCTTTTTGGTATGCTAGCGTTATACAATTAAGGGACGGTTCTTGAAAGTGTGTTTAAATGAATTTGGGATATTATTGAGACATTATTTACAAGGAAAAAATTTATAACAATATTTCAGTGATGTTTTTCGCATTGATATATATTTAATTAGAGTCAAATTAGCTTGACAAATATTAAGCTATGATGACATGTATAATACTGTGTAGTTTGACCAGATTATGTGAGTGCTATGAAAAAATAAAGAGAATTTGGATGGTGTCCATTTAAAATATGAAAGTAAAGGTGTCAAAATGAAACTAAATTTCCAACCCAAATATCTTATTTTTAAGTATAAGGCCATGTGTTTTGAACTCGCCACCCTTACCGTTGCATGTCCAGATTTTTACATTTTACACCATCTGAGATTCGAATTAGCATATCGTAATGACTATTTGTTCTACCCCATAAAAGTATATATTTTCTGGACGGTAATCTCACAAGGAATCCAAATATGCTATTGGAATTTAAATAAGACCTGATGGTAACATGTTGTGATTAAGAATGTTAAAAAATTATCGATTTTTTTCATATTTTGATTTAAGCTCCATAATAATTTTATACCTATTCCAATCATAATTTTACTGTGCATATTTAAGTTCCTCATGCAATTACCCATCAGAACATAATAGTTGTTAATGGTAAACATGTTGAAATATACTATATCGAGAAGTAAATGAGCACTTAAATTTTATATTTATTAGAGTTTACAAGTATATTCTTTTTGGTATGCACCCTATCCTGATTTAAACGGCATTTTTGAATTCCCCTATTTGAGAGCTTTCCAAAAATGTATAATTTTGCTATCATCGGTTGAATATTTCTTTTGTTATAGTCATGTATGTAAACCCGATGAATTAGGGCAAGTTCACTGTGTAGCGAATAGGGAAAAGCCAAGAACAACGCAATCGATCCATGATTACAATTGTTGCACAATAGTTGTCACATTTGTTGAAACAGAATCTTATAGAATATAAAATAATCTATAAAATGAGAGCAAAATCATGTTTGTACCATACAGGGATGAGGAGCTATAGTAAATTGAACGTAGAATTGGGAACATTTTCTATATTCCCCATAGAGATTGCACACAGCGCCGCCGCCACCGCCGCCGCCGCCACCGCCACCACCCCTGACTTTCACAACATAATCAATCATATCTCAGCCAAACATTTATAGAAATACCTGATTTATTAACACAGTGTAGCTAGATAAATAGGCTTTCACATGACACCTCAACCATAGCTCTACCACATTTAGTTGTTGAGTAAATAGAGAGAGATGGATGATTCGTCACCAAAAATGCAACGCCACCACCCTTTTTGGGTGGTGAGTTCAAAACACATGGCCATAAAGATAAATAAAAAGATCAAATGTCAATATCTATGAGAGATTAAAGACTAGTGCCAATATTGGGATTAGTTTTACTTGAGTGAATCCATTAACAAACAATTGAGAAGTGTTTTTTAAAGGAAGTCCAAATTGTCAGACTAACTACCATACATGGAGTACATTGGTTATAATGAGGTTGATTAATGAATGAAGGCACACGTTTTCTTCAATTCCATGGAATTGAATAAGTAGATGTTGTAGGAAACATGACTATATTAATGAGAAGAGATTCAGCAACACATATTTGTTCAACTCATAGTGAAATATTATACCCCAAATTCAATATATTGGATGATTTTTACACCATAATCAAGTGTCCTTATTATACTTGTGGTTGCTAGTGTACTCCCCATTTGTAAAATCACCAATGTCGGTCAATATTTTGTACTACTGACCGGCGTCATCGTGTAGTATTATAGTTTAACTGTATACCGGTACAATAGTTTTCTATTGACTAGTTCCTTTCCTAAAGAGTTTTCGCCTGATAAAATCTATTCATGCCACGTGACCCACTTTTAACCAATCAGATGCCAACATATTTTGAACCCGAGCTTGGCCTATATTATCCAAATATCATGGTGGAATGTATGACGAATCTTTAACCAACGGTAGACATTACATTCTCGTTGCCTGTAAAGTTTGAGCCCAAGTCTGACAGGTTGAACTGGCCATGACGCTAGTATAAAGTTCAACCAATAATTACATCCATCCAATACCATTGACCGCATGCTGGGGGACCTTGAGTGTGGCAGCGGTGGAACTGGTAGCAAGCACGCACGCACTGCAGTCTTGCCACATGACTTGGCACACATGGTGACTTTCAGCCAGATTTGGGCTAGTTTTAAAACTAAAATCTGCTCTTCGGATAATATAATGTGATTTTCTTTCTCGAAATTTGATTTTTTTTTTACAAAATATGATATAGCACTAGTTTCTATGACAAACTGAAGTTAAAAGTTAGAATTTTTTAACACACCAACATTTTTCAAAAGTAATATATAGGGCTTCTAGTTACACCCAGACTAACGAGCCTTGAGGCTTAGGACAGCGGTGGAAATGGTAGCAAGCGCGCTGGCAATACACAGGTGGTGTGAAATAAATCAGATAAATGGTGTAGGAGGGGATAATTTATTACCCTGGATAAAGCATCAAAGCCGAGGTCAAGAAAGTTGGATAACATACAGGGAACGGAACCGTAATGATATTGACCGGCAACAAAGGTGGTAGTTTTACTATTGAATAGCAATAGTACTTTTCACATGGATCTCACATCTGGTTAAATTTCACGTCACGTGACACCCTCTTTTAACCAATTAAATGCAACACATATGTGTTTAAGGTAAATTACTCAAGTACAGTACTTTTCAAACAGATCTCACATCTGGTTAAATTTTATGTCATGTGACTCACTCTCTTTAAACCAATCAGATACCAAAAGACCCTCTGTGTCCATGAAACCCAAACATTATCGGGAAATGCATCGTGTATCCTTACCCAACGGTAGAAACCTGTTGTTCGTTGAACCGCTTGTCTTTGAATCGAACACCTATACTAGTCTTACCTACACCTGGATCCTGAAACAAATTAATACAACGTTCTGGTTACAAACAATTTCATTCAGTTGACGTTCATACGCGTAGTGATATTGCAACCTTTAAAAAGTATTAAAAGCGCAACTGTCTGAAGCGGTTGTAGGGACACTGGATCCTCATGTCTTCCCTATTTTACACACGGCCCCTGCGAGGGTGCACAAACCTGAATGTGAAGACTGGAAAAAATACAGTTCCAAAAAGTGTGCGCTGATAAACTGCTGAATATACATGAGCGATTCACGCACTAGTTACGCCACAGTGCGCCGATAGTTTCACCCGGCGTTGTACACCGTGTGACGCGAAAGGGCGCACGATTTGCCTCCTAGCGGCGCAGCGTGACGATAGTTCGATGCACTGCCTTTGAATTGGACCAATCGGGTGGTATTTTTGTTGTTGCTGTGTACAAATGCGCATGCTCGGTACAAGTATGCACACTCATATAATTATGCAAATTTGTCGTGAAATTCCACGTCAAAACCGCACACTTTTTTTTGGACGTACTATTTTCCCAGTCCCTTTTTTTTGGTCCGCCATTTTTAAAGATGGCGGCCATATAGAGGGACGCGGGGACCCAGTCTAGGATTTCCCATAGATGTTATTCATAATTGGCTTACCTACGTCGAAGAGGGTTTAAGTGAACTAAAACGAGGCTAGCGATTTATCCAAGACGAGAGTGCTGTATGTTTTCAATGGGGTGAACTTTGCACTAATCTTAAAAAAATCTTCATACTTTTGAGCTGTTTTGATCTTACTACATTCGTAAAATTAACTTGAAAGTATAAATTATTTATTTCCACTAGTTTGAAATGAAATGTGTGCTGGTATCCAACACTATCTAGGAAAATTGTAGAAGTTTACAGTTCATGACATTGCAGTCAAAGGACGAGATTATAATGTTTATCGGAGCACTGAATGCTCTGAGCATGCTCAGTTGGAAAGCACTCCCTCTTTTGACGTAAATGCGCCAATTAAGAATAACGTCTATTCACCACCGAAGTGATTATATAACAACCTGGTAACTGGATCACGCACCTTTATGTTTGCTAGCACATCCCATTGACTTTATGTGGCGATCGTTTTGCTCGGTGTTTAGGACTCGAAAGCGTGTCTTGCACGACGTCCTGTTACTGATTTATTCCGTACGGGACGTCTAGCAAGATATAGCTAATTTAATTTGTCATCCACGGGATTGTTCTTATTGCAATTATCATTTATCCTGGAGTATTAAACTGATTCTCTATGGCCACGTGTTTTGAACTCGCATGAACAGATTTTTACATTTGACACCATCTGAGATTCGAATTAGCATATCCCAATAACTACTTGTTCTACCCCATAAAAACGGTAATCTCACAAGGAATCCAAATATGCTATTTGAATTAAGATAGGATCTAATGGTAACAGGTTGTGATTAAGAATATTAAAAAAATAATCGATTTTTTTTCTTCATATTTTGATTTAAGCTCAATAATATTTGTATACCTATCCCAATCATAATTTTACTATGCATATTAGTTCCTCATGCAATTACCCATCAGAACATAATTAGAGGATAATGACTGCGTAATTCGCCCCTGAAGGACAATTTTGAATGACCAGAACAACAACCGAGGATTTCAAAACAAATTCACGAAAACAGTTGTTAAGCAGTCATTATTCTCATTCATACTGAAAAAGATGCATATTTATCCAAATTGTTGATTTGTACATATATAATTGCGCTAAGAATTCAATTAGTTTCTATTTATTTTGTTCACCCCTTCTTAGTTATTGAAACAGTCCAAGTCGGGTCATCCCCTCATGAACTTCTTTATCATTCAACCAATCAGAAATAACCTCGCGTTTCCTCATAACTCATTGAATATTCAGTTTAGGGGCGTGAGGCTTTAATTTGATTGGTCGGTCAATGAGAAAAACAATCGAACACTTTGGTGCAGTATTTTCGAGCATTTATTAGTAACCTGCGCTCGGCGTTCGCGTTATCATCTAACGATTAATTTGATTGGAACGCACTTGATACGCAGCTATCGCGATTATTCATGAAGTAATTAATGGTTGTCAATGGTAACTTGTTGAAATATACTATATCGAAATGTAAATGAGCACAAACATTTGAATTTCATATTTATAGAGTTGACAAATATATATATATATATTTTTTTTGGGGGGGGGGGGGGGGTATGCACCCTGTCCTGATTTACACGGCATTTTGGAATTCCCTATTTGAGAGCTTTCAAAAAAATGTCTAATTTTGCTATCATCGGTTGAATACTTTATTGTTGTTTTTGTCATATGTAAAACCGATGAATTGAGGCAAGTTCACTGTGTAGCGAATAGGGCAAAAGCCAAGGACAATGCATTCGATTCATGATTACATTTGTTACATAATAGTTGTCACGTTTGTTGAAACAAGAAATTTATAGAATATAAAATAATCTATAAAATGAGAGCAAAATCATGTTTGTACCATACAGGGATGAGGAGTTATTGTAAATTGAACGTAGAATTGGGAACATTTTCTATATTTCCCATAGAGATTGTACACAGCGCCGCCGCCATCGCCACCACCCCTGACTTTCACAATATAAACAATCATATCTCAGCTAAACAGTTATAGAAATACCTGATTTATTCACACAATGTAGCTAGATAAATAGGCTTTCACATGACACCTCAACCATAGCTCTACCCCATTTAGTTGTTGAGTTAATAGAGAGAGATGGATGATTCGTTACCAAAAATGCAACACCAGGCCCACCACCCTTTTTGTGTGGTGAGTTCAAAACACATGGCCCTATCGAAACTTTACATGATGAATATAGGGTGTCAGTCTAAGATATCACATATGGCCATGTGTTTTGAACTCACCACCCAAAAAGGATTGTGGCGTTGCATTTTTCGTGACGAATCGTCCATCTCTCTCTATTAACTTAACAACTAAATGTGGTAGAGCTATAATGATTTAGGTGCCATTCGAAAGCCTACCGATCTAGCTACATTGTGTAAATAAATCAAGTATTTTCATCAATGTGTGGCTTAAATATGATTGACTATATTTCGAAAGTCAGGGGTGGTGGCGATGGTGGGGCGGCGGTGGCGGGGCGGCGGTGGCGGTGGCTCAGTGTACAATCTCTATGGGGAATATAGAAAATGTTCCCAATTCTACGTTCAATTAACAATAACTCCTGAAACATGATTTTGCTCTCATTTTATAGATTGTTTTATATTCTATAAGTTTCTGTTTCAACAAACGTGTCAACTAAAGGGTTCAACAAAAGAAAGTATACCACTTTGTTTATGTCATTTTGAGTAATTTTCAATTTGTTTTTGTCCAAACAGGCTAGATAGGCATTTAGATTAATCTTTTAGGAATAATTTGATACCAAATTTGCCCCTAACAAAGATAAACCATGATTAGCACCATTTAAAGGAAAATATCCCATTTTCAAAAGTCGCATTTCCAATACACAGCACGAGAAGATTTGGTTAATCTGTCCATGTTCTCCCCATCCATAACATTCCTTTACATTCAAATCCTTCACCCATGCATCAGTTTACATTTGAATTAGCCCGCGCATGAGGGATATGCGCGGTGTGAGGGATATGCGCGGTGATCAGTACGGGATAAATACGGCATATGTGTGTGTTAACAATTGGCCTATTCTTCTCGTGCTGTGTATTGGAAATGCGACTTTTGAAAATGGGATATTTTCCTTTAGATGGTGCTAATCATGGTTTATATTTGTTGTTAGGGGGCAAATTTAGTATCAAATTATGCCTAAAAGATTCATCTAAATGCCTATCTAGTCTGTTTGGACAAAAACAAATTGAAAGTTACTCAAAATGACATTAACAAAGTGGTATACTTTCTTATGTTGAACCCTTTATTATGTTACAATTGTAATCATGAATCGATCGCATTGTCTTTGGCTTTCTCCCTATTCGCTACACAGTGAATTTGCCCTAATTCATCGGTTTCACATACATGACTATAACAAAAGAAGTATTCAACCGATGATAGCAAAATTATACATTTTTGGAAAGCTCTCAAATAGGGGAATTCAAAAATGGAGTTTAAATCCGGAGATGGTGCATATGAATATACTTGTAAACTCTGATAGATAGACATGATTTAAATTAAATTTCAGTTTCCGCCACACAGGGATGGCAAAAAGATGGCACACTGAAAACCTAAATTGGTCAGCCTGACTAACTTAAAGCTAGTCCAGACGGTGCTCATCTTGACTAGCTTTAGCCTAGTCCAGCATTGCTGGACTAGCTTTAAGTTAGTCCAGATGGTTTCCATCTTGACTAACGTAAGGTTAGTCAAGTTAGCTTGACTAACGTAAGGTTAGTCTAGTTAGCTTGACTAACGTAAGGTTAGTCCGGCTTTGCTCGACTAACGTAAGGTTAGTCCAGCTCAAACCATATAGTAGATCCCGCCTGACTCAAATTGATTGTTCACGTTGCGTAGCAGTACTTCGTTTCGCCACGGGTGATTACTCTGCTGTCTGGTCAATAGCACTCGTATTGACCATGTTGTTGGCGGGGCTGATGGCTACAGTGTAAGCTGTAGTGGACTGACCCGTTAGCGTTCGAAATGCCCGCGCTACCGTCGTTCTTTACAGTTAGTTTTTTCCTACTCCGAGTCGTCATTCCAAACAAAATGTAGCATAAAATAGTCTACAGATGTTGGCAAACACTATGATGTACACAGTATGCCACACAATGAAATAACTACGGCAAATTACGTCTGGATTGGCTAGCAAAACCGGACCGGCGATGACGTACGTCTTATCTGCATGCCGACATTGATATTTTATCTCAGTGCCTTGACTAAACTAACGCTAGTCCAGCAAGCTTGACTAACCTAAAGCTAGTCAAGCCAGCTTGACTAACATAGCTAGTCCAGCCACAGACTAGTCCAGCAGAACAAATCAAGCTAGTCAGGCTGAGCCGGACTAACCTTAATTAAGCTAGTCAAGTCGGCCATAACCTATCCAGCAGGCTTGACTAACCTACTTGACTAGTTTAAGCTAGTCCAGCAGGTTTGACTAACCTGCTCGACTAGTTTAAAGTTAGTCCAGCCTGTGTCTGACTATTTTAAGTTTTCAGTGCGCGGATTTCCTTTAACATTGACAGATGGCACTGTTTTCCCTTCATACCCCGCTTCATACCTGGAATCCAGATCTTTGAATAGAAACCCACATTTGCATTCTTATGGGAGTCGTTGTCATACCAGCGATAAAACTGTCATTTTCCCAGATTAAGACTCGAGCCATTTAAACATGTTTAAGTAGACTAATATTGTGTACAATTGCTTACCCCAATAAGACACAATTTCCATTCTTTGGTCGGTGTAGGCATTTTATCAGGTGAAGTTCCAGCCCAACAACACGGAATGGGTACTGCACAAGCTGATAACATAGATTGGTAACTACTACTATTGATATGTTTCACACTGCACCACCGATGCAAATCACTAACGTCGACTCATGGTTTGTATAATGATTTAAATAACTGCAATTTTACCACGATTGTTCATAAACATGTATATATTATAATGCATGTGATAAACATGAGGATTATGCGTTTTTTGCGACTAAACCTGACTAGTATTTTTTTATTTGACTATCATAACACACCTGGCTTTGCGTTATTGCACTATATAAATATGTTAACGAAAACGATAATAATAATAATAGTGTGGTGGTAGCACAATACAATGTCAAAATTACTTCCGGGATGTCGAACGGTTGTATGTTTACACATATTATTCACGCTGACCTCTCTGACTGTTTCATAGGTCGATCAAAGTTCGGCGCTTCTATGCCTCACGTATGTAAGGCATACGGGGACGTGCCGCTCCAGTGGGTCGTTTTTTCATGAGACATCCTTAGCCATGGGTAGGCTTTTCAGTGAAAAATCCTTAGACATGGGTCCTGTTTTCGCGATTTTCGCGAAAATTTGCCAAAATTAGGTATATTTTCGCGAAAATTTGCCAAAATTAGGTGTTTTTTCGCGAAAAATCACCCTTAGAAATGGGTATGGGTTTTTAATCTCCAGCGGCACACCTCCGACCGAACCAAATCCGAGTACCCCCCCCACCGGGGGCTTCTAATATTCACACACAATTGCTTTCAGAAAAGGATCGCTTTTCTTTCATGTATTTCGATATTGAAAACACTACAAATAGACGTTATTCATAATTACGGTGCATTTACGTCAAAAGAGGGCCGTGCTATTCAACTGAGCATGCTCAGAGCAATTAGTGCTCCGAAAACGAGGATAACAATGTAGCCGAGACGAGAGTGATGCAGGTTTTTTTTTTAATAAGGTGAACTTTGCACTAATCATAAAAAATGCTTCAAACTTCTTAGCTGTTTAATATTTGACCTTATTACATTCGTGGATTAAACATGAATGTATAAACTATCTATTCCACTAGTTTGAAATTAAATGTTAACTGGTAATCGACACTACCTAGGTTCACAGTTCATTACATTGCACTAAAAGTGCGAGATTGTATGTTTATTGTGTATGTCTCCCTCTTTAGACATGAAATCGCCAATTATGAATAACGTCTATTACCTGCACTTTCATATTTGGGGGAAATTAATAGTATACTCTCAGAAATTAAAGAACCTAGAACCATTTTTGGTCTCTTTAGAACCATTTAGTGGTTTTTTAAATGGTTCTCAAATGTTCCAAGAACTTTATTTCAAAGGTCTTAGAGAGCGGTTTCTCATAGAACCTTCAAAAATGTTCTTCAAAAATTGAGACCAGTGTTTGGAGAACCATTATTGGGTCATTCAGGAACCCTTAATAAGGTTTAGAAATAGAGGACAGATTACAAACCTTTGTTATAAGGGGTCCACTTCTCGATAAACTTCCGATCATGAGCCTAAATAATAAGCTTATGATATTAAGATGACTTTTGGGAATCTTATAACGCATGACATTATTGGTTTGGTATAAGTTCATAGGTGGATACTTCAATCACATAACATAACATATTATTTGGCACAGTTCATGCCGGGCACTATTGACCGCTGATGACACTACTTAACGGTCAATAGTAACCTTTTTTATTGTACTGTATGGAGCGCATTGTGACACCCTGTTTAAACCTCCAAGGTTTTCAAATACCAAATAGGCTAACAGGAATGGGAATTAGTAAAAACTCCTTTAGATATTGTATGAGGGTGTCTCACGAAAATTAATAACAAATATATCCCATGTCTTTTGGTTTTTAAAAACGAACTGTTGGTAAGCCCTATTAGTCCTCTATCAAATACACTTTAGCCCATTGAATTGCATCACCTTCTACCGAGATATGATCAATTCAGTAACAAGAGTGCGAATCCCATTTTTGAACAAGAAAATGGCCTTTATGATTCCGAGGATGATTTTAAGATAGTATGTATTGAATAAAATATCGTCTAAAATTCAAATATGGTATATCATGAATAATACGGATGAAAATATATTTTGTGTTCAAATTCAACTAACTATCAACATTTAGTAGGTAGATTATTATTGATTTGATTGATTATGTTCAATTACACACTGACTGACGATTCTAATAAAAGAGCTCTCTTCACACAAAAAGTGGCCACATTTGAATTTGAACATGTCCGAGTAGATTGGCCATAACTTGATAACGAAAGCTACATAATGCATAGAAAAAAATTCATATGGCACATTAAAGATTGTTGAACACGATAACTAGTATTTGCGAACAATTTTTATAATTTTCATGGCCAAAAAAATAAATAAAGTTTAACATGGGACACTTTTTTGAGATACAATGGGATAAAGTGTATTTGTATGTCCATTTTAAGCTAATCTTATAATCCATCTTTATAATAATATTTGTTCATGTATTATTAACATTAAATACTTGTATTATTTGTATTTTTGTGTTTAAATCTTTTCAAATTTTAAGATATTAATGCACACGCATCGCTGAATCGTTGATACAAACAATTTGTTACGACTTCAACCGGCATTTCTTTATTTTTAATAAACCTTAATCATTGGGGACAATTTATGAGAGTAAATTCTACTGTCTTCAGTTTAAATTTAGACATAGGCCTAATATAACCCTAACTCTACCCCCACTTTTTCAGAATTTTTTCTTCAACGTGGAAAATCGACCAAAATATCCCCCGATCCCCCCCCCCCCGGGATTTGATCCGGGAACCTCTCGCACCAGAGGCGAAGAATTCCCCACTACACCACTGCTGTCAAGGTTAGTTTGCGCAGTGTATTGCGCAAACTATATGGACTGGGTCCATTTTTTCATCCAAAAACTTCCACACCGGGTGGTACCAAGGTGCCCAGTCGTGGTATATTGTGGTATATGGTAGGGTTAGGGTTATATTAACAAAACTTAGAATATTTTTGCAAAAAATTACTTCTTGACCCTAACTCTACCCCCACTTTTTCAGATTTTTTTCTTCAACGTGGAAAATCGACCAAATATCCCCCCCGATCCCCCGGGATTTAATCCGGGAACCTCTCGCACCAGGGGCGAAGAATTCCCCACTACACCACGGCTGCCAAGGTTAGTTTGCGCAGTGTAGGGGAAGGTGGGGTAATGGCGGACGCGGGGTAATCGCGGACAGGGCTGTATCTAAAGGCAGGTGAAAGAAGGTGGTATTTTGCCACCCTATGATGTTAGGTGCCTCTCCATTGAAATCACACAAAACCTAAATGGGATGGTTGTCTCGCAAATTCTCGCGAGAATTACAAAAATCACTTTTTGGGCAAGTTGATATTTTGGTGCATTACTTTCTCTTTGAAACTGGTATTTCTACATCAAGGAAAACAAAGTATTATTTTTATTTTATTTAATGTATGATACCTTCTGATAAAAAAGAAATGAATTCGGAGTCACAATGATGAGCATAATAATAAGAGAGGATGTGCCCATACATTGTACATGGATTGGGGTAATCCCGGACATGTACCGTTTCCATGGTAACCAATATGGGCGTGGTCAATTTAACATCATAAATCGGTAATAGTTGTTGACCATATAAATATGTGACATTGTTCTTTGATTTCTGCTACACTTTTAAAAATTGTATTTTTTAACTCCCATTGAAATACTGTATTCCAATAAAAAGAGGGCTGCCATTGAAAAATACGGTCCGGGATTACCCCCAGAGTGTGGGGTAATGCCGGACAACGCCATTTTTTTTTATTGCGTCGTAGCTTCGAATTTCAAAATGATGAGTTGATAAAAACTTGATAAAAGGTAGAACCATCACAGTGCTTTGTGTTTACATGATTTTTATTGTTATATGACGTATTATATGTGTGTTATACCTCTCTGACAAAAGGTGTCCGCCATTACCCCACCTTCCCCTACTGCGCAAACTATTATCGGCTGGGTCCATTTTTTCATTCAAAACTTCCACGCCGGGTGGTACCAACGTGCCCAGTCGTGGTAAATTGTGGTATATTGTAGGGCTAGCAATAAGGCTGCACAGCGGAGTAGCAGTGTAATATTTCGTCAAATCGTTTGAACAGGTTTTCGACATACCTGACTTTGATCACACGTAATTCGAATTTTTTTTAAACAATGCTAATTATTGTTTCACATTTGAATTGGGTAGATTCTAAGGCTACCAGAATGTATAAACATGATTGAAATCAATGGTTTAAAAGCAAAACTAGAGCTCCGTCAATATTAGTTGCAGTGGTAAACAGCAGCATCGCCATTTCCCGCTAAATCGGTAAGAACAGCGGGTTTTATACCTCTCTTTATATGCGCATATAAATGTGAAAACAGATTTGCCAATCTTAATTTTGACCACACATGTGTAGATCCTCAGCTTTCCAGAAAGTACAAGTATGATTAAAACCCATGGTGTTAAAAGCGGAACTAGAGCTCGGTAAAAAAAATAGGTTGCATGTTTTATTAGACACACTGTATCTTAAGGGAGTCCAGCAAGGCAGCGAATTTATATTTTATTTATAAATACCAATCATCCCTATGTCAAAGCTAGGAAATTTGAGCTAACATTTATGCATAGGCATAACTCTAATTACTGATCATTGATGGAGAGCAGATCGCCAGATCAGATACACTAGGTTGATTATGAACAAATATTGCTATGACACGACAGCACCAAGTGTATGAAGAAATACTAGTAAGGGCGAACTGCCAATCTATTACGTATGGGTCATAGATATAAGTGGCTTGTACACATTTGTACGCAAGACATAAACGATAGGCGCGAATTGCATCACCATATGTACAAACACCAATGAAAATTGAAGGTAAACCAATGACAACTATTTTCACAATATAAATAAGTCAGGTCCGGAACTATGCTGTTTCCCTGCACCCTGGATCCCCGCGCCAACTCACCCCTAGGTGCAGGTACACACAACTCCACTACTTGCAAGATCGACTCTTCACCACATTACGTTATCGCTGTGTTATCATATGGCAAATACGATAGGCACAAGTTGTACATAAGGTGACGTATCGATCGAATACCGAATGCATAATTTGTCGCGCTGCCATGGCTACGGCGCAATGGGAGCTCGCTACACCATGCGTGTGAAGGCCGACGCTGTCGTGGGCGCATTGCATTTGGTGCCAATCAGTGAATTTGTTATGGTCACATTTTTTAACCTGGGCTACATTTGTGTTACATTGGTCATTTTCATGAAATATACATCATTTTTTTGTTTTGGTAGAATATATTAAAATATTTACATCTAAAGGGTATGAAACCAGATATATCTGGAAAGCTCATAATGTAAGGATTGTAAATTCTTAAACTAGAAATCAAATATACAGGTGACCTAAACATTATACAGGGTGTAACAATAAAAATATTATACAAAATGATGATTTACTTTTTTTCTTCCACAGTCTAAATGCAGGACCTATATGAAGGATATACATGTTTTTGTTGTATTTGAGTAAATTACCCATCCATCGAATTCAGTATTAATTAGTCAGCTTATTAGGAAGTATATATATACGGGGTGGTCAAAATACCCAATGTTTAATACTGAAAAAACACCAATTTAAACAAGTTATGAAATATATGATAATTCAGAACAAGTTTGAGAGACTATCGTTTAGTTTAACCATCACTATGTGATTATAAAGCATTGTTTTACACAGCAATTTAATATACAGGGTGTTTAAACTACCATGTACAGTACGTGAGTATTATGTTGTCATCTCATCCACTACAGTTATTGATAACGTAACTCAACCTGCAACAGTGGGCATTTAAAAGTATCATAATAAAGTAATGACAATTAATTACTTTGGCTATAGTACATGTAGTACCAGTTGTGGTCATAGGTCTTAAAGACATTCCTGAGGCAGGAGTCCAGTAATACTTTCAAATGAAGGTCAGGAGAAACCATCCATTCATGCAAATAGGACAATAAGATTTAGTCGGTTGTTGATTACTGTGTGTGGTAGAACATGACATTGTATGCAATGGAATCATTTGCATACTTGGGACTGCTATACCACTCCGCTACCATTTGTCTGTTAGGACATTTTGAGATTTAACAATTTTCCACCCATGTATTGCATTGCAATCACCTCCTCCTCCTCCACTCCCTCCTCCTCCGCTCCCTCAACCACCCTGACTAATTATACTTAACGAGCTGTATTAATTAAAGCAAAAGTGATAGATTTTTTCTCTCTTCAGATTATTAAAAGGTATTAAATTGTCTTTAAGATAAGCTCAAACACAAGTCAATTTGATAGAGAGTTACTAAAATACAATAGCCTAAAGACAAAAAACCCTCTAAAATGTAACAAAACCACCTTTTTGTGGTGCCGAGGTTAAAAAACGTGACCTTATGTTCTAAGCGTGACGCTGGCAATGACCGAATTTATTTTGTGGATTAGTTTACGTCATCTCATGCATATGCATGATTTTTATGCTAGCAAATCAATGTGATGACTTGATTTGCGCGTCTATGGATGAGTTGTGTGGAGCCCATTGATGCAGGGAACCAGCGTACTCAGGAACGAGAGCCCGTTTCACTTGAGGACGATAACCATTGACGAGTGTGCGTCACCGTGGTAACGTGTACCCGTTAATGTGTGCAATCATTGCATTATCGCTTTTCAACCATATGTATTTGCATAAATTAACTTCTTAAAAAATTAAGGGCAGATTAGGTATCAGAATTCCTCGCGGCAGCTAGTCCGATGACTGTATCTCACCTTTGACCCCAACATCTCGCATTACAGCGAAACTGCACCATTTTGAGCATATATACCGCGATGAGACTACCAATTTCTAGGCGAGTTTACACCATTTTAATTCATTTTTAGGGTAAGTGTGATCATGTTTAAGTTAAGCCTTGTAGTATTATAGTGATCAATTTTTAACATTTTCTCAGAGATAAGAGACTTGTCTTGTGGTTGAAAATCGGCAAAATAGGATATTTGTCAATCTTGGAAATTACTGTGACGGGAGGCCGTTCCCATGGAACCGTAGTCCCGTTCCCAAGACTGCCCTCTATTGAAATATCGAACTTATTTGTCACCCAGCGGAAGACGGACTCTATAGTATAGCATACAAGGAGAGGGTGTCTAAAATCTACGTCTAAATCGTGAGTGCCGAAAACTTTGTAAATTATGTTAATTACTTCTAAATATTTCATTAAATCAGTGTTAATTAAAGTGTAGATTTTGCATTGCACTGTGTTAATTTCATATAAATCTAACGCTAATGCGATAGGTATATTTATTACAGATTCTAAAAATTGACTGTACTCGTAAATTTGGTATCAACACTATGGTAAGTGCACAATTTCTTTTTGTTTTAGTTTCTCAATCGCGATAGAAATTTAGTACCAAAATGTTAGTACCAAATTATTCAAATCCATTATGATATGCACATTTCCTGAGATATTCTCATACATTTCTCGCAGGGGATTTGATTTACTCATGGTTTTATGTACATTAGGATAAATGGTGCTCGTCAATTAAGCGATCAAACAATTAGACAAATGATGCACAATGCAGTAATTACGGTGTCGTAATGAATACGTCACGGTTATATCCTGGATACTACAGTTGACGCGTTGATCGCTCCTTGTCAGCAACATCAGAACGATATTTTGATGATAGGAATTTGATTAGTTCAGGACATCAGTTTAAAGGTAGATGACCCGATCACATTTTCGTAACACAGAATTATTTCAAACATACGGAGATTTTCATATCATATGAAAGCTCGTATTTTTCTCATCATCATACTGAAATTTGACGGCCTAAATCGGTATGATTACGGAGAAATCGATGAAATAACGTCGAATTACCGCGAATGGTGGTAACCACCGATATAGTTTGTGTTACTCAATGGGTACAGTTCACAGCATCTTGTGCGTCTAAAATAAGAACCATTAGAGCTATGCAACTTTGGAACACGACTTTTTTAAGGATGACCTTTCATGTAGAATAGAAAACTTCAAGTTGAAAATCGGAACATCTACCTTTAATTATAATTGGATGATCTGGCAATGATTGATTTTGATTTAAGATTACATGTACGACAGTGAAATATTCTATATAGGCCAACTAAAATGTACTTCTATCGATTTATATACATGTATGTGTGTTAGTTTTGATAAAGCTTCTGTAGACGGATGAATGAAATTTCAATTTCAAAAATAAAAATGTTTCGTTTATTAAGCGAATCAGGCATTGAATCAATTAAAGGATAATCAGGGAAAAGGATGTCTTTCATGAGGTCGATTAAAAAAAAAGCACTACAAAACAGTTCATCGTGTATTTGATCCGCCTTCCATTGACAGAAATAAATATCAAAATGCCAAGGCATCGCTATAGGTGATCACGGACCTTCAATTTGCCGCTGACAACAAAGCATCAAAATCAAGTCTACGCTCTACTCGACCATACAGAAGAACGTTCCTAGTGACCATGTGAGGCTGTGTAAGCGACCGTTGTTTACATGAGCAATATTTCCGAAATTCGTAAAATGTTTCACTCGATTTTCAGACTTTGACTTGTAAAAAACATGTGAAAACTTGCATTATGTGTAAATATGATAACATGAGTATGTAGAGGAATCACTTTGTCAAATATTCTGTTCGATGGTAATATTTCACGGGAGTACAAAAAGGGTTACATTTTGGCCGTTTTGGTGATGGTGCAATCTGAATTTGTTTGAATTCTCGTAGTTTGTGGTCAACGGCATGTGACGTCACTCCGTAATCACCTATCGTCAGCCTGCTTCGATAATTGCCTAACTCATTTTTTCTAGTTCTTAGAAAACAACAAAAGTATGAAACCTGTTACCTGTGTACCTGTTACTCATTTTGCATTATTGATGGATGGATATTCATTATGTGGAATGACGCTTGTATTGTTGATGTTAGGCTCGTATTGTTGATGTGACTTGGATTAGTGCATCCATGCACGCCAATTGAGGATTGGCGTGCATGGATGCACTAATCCAAGTCATATAGAAACAGATGAACACAGCCATACAATAATTTGAATAATTCCATGGATTTGTCAATGCAAATTCAAAGATGCAAAATGAGTAACATGTTGGAGTGGTCTGGTGGCCCTTTTAAAACAAAGCTCTTCATTTATCAACACTTTTGATTGGTCAATGACTTAGGTGTTATAACAGCATGTGCATAATGTAATGAAGTCATGATTTATGCAAAAAACTCAATTTTGCTGAAAAGTGAGTTAGGCAATTATCGAAGCAGGCTGACGCTATAGGGTTGTGCCCTAAAAACCGGCAACAAATTTAAATATTCGCCTTCCATCAAAACTGGTTGCTATACGGCATAATTCTCGTGGGCAACCAACCGGCTGTATTGCAACGCCCATTGACGTGGATGTAATTTGCAACATAATGGAAACTCACCCATGCAGTTAGCAAGAAGTACCGCTATACACGCCCCGAATTTAAATATACAACCAGGCAATCCTCTCGTAGTAATTGATACCAATAGGTTTACCAGACCGAATTAATAGCGCTCCTGAGCGGGCAATTTATGTCAGGCACTCCTTTTTATAATGTTGCTCGCTACACCACTACAGCGAGTCTGTGGCCTTGCCAGCACTAAAGAATGCCAGTACAAATTTAAATACACCTGGATAGAGAGTAGTAATTGCGGTGATATGTCTTACTCAAGAGCACAACATGTTGACCACAGCGGGACTCCAACCCACAACCTTTAGATTATGAGTCCAGTGCTCTACCCAGCATACGCACTGCGCCAGAGTCTAGTACTATACCCACTGCGGCACACATTCCCACGTCTGAGGATTTCTTGCAAAACCAGGACATGTGTAAGGATTTTTCTCGAAAAAGACCCTCTAGCGTGGCACACATTCCCGTCTGTGATTACACGCAAGTACCCGCCCCGGGGGCGAATTTATAAACCATAAACAACATTTGGCCAAACACTGAATACATGTACATGTATTATCAATCTCATCATGTGTACTATATATATACGCTTTATTTCGTCAAGGTATCAAATGTTGTTTACGGTAAATAATATCGCGCCCCGGGGGCCAGAGTCAGTTTGAAGATCCTGGTATAAATTTATATTTATCTCTGAACCAGTTGATAAATACCGCATACCGTGTTCACTGGTGTTTGTGGACCCGAAAGACGACCTTAAGCAAGTAAGTGTGTAGCGCGTGGTGTTTCTGGCAGTCCGATATATTGACGAGTTGTAACTCTCATTTAAAGTGCACTATTAAGAAAATTATCAATATATTGCTTTAAAAATTACACAGAATACATTACATTTTGAAAATGATATTTGACAATAAGTTGTCTCTTTATTACACAAAATATTGGGCTATTCCATTTGAAATCCGTACACCCACTTTTGAAGACATTACTTTAATATTCCCCACATGGGGTTACCTAAATGGGTGACTCATTTTTAAATCTACTCTCCCCGTGTGGAAGATTAAGTCATGTCCTCCAGTGAAATTTCCTTACGTACAATTTAATGGCGACGAAAACGAGAGAGAGAAAAGCCGCACAGAATAGTGAGGTTGGAAGGTGTGCAGACGCTCAATCCCGTCGATTTTCTAACCCGCACACAGCGACCCGGAAGTACTCACCCGTCCACCGAGAGTTAACCTCGAAAGTTGCACGATGTAAACATGGTAAATGAACTCTTTTTATGATTTTAATCACACAATTCAATCACATTTCAACAGGCATGTGATGCAACTTATATCTAATATTATCTGTGAACTTCATGACATGTTGAATTTTCGGTGCAAATTATTGCCATCACACAGACCCGAATCTGAGAAAATCTTGACAAAACCCAAGCCAAATTCACTGTAAATTATTCCATTTTGAAGAATCGGGTACCAAGTTTGTCCATGGTATTCTTATATTCATAGTCTTTTGTAACTTGAAATATACTTAACATAATGACAGTATTTAGCCCGGTCAAGCGAACGGTTGTTAAAATATAGCTATCCGAATCTACGCAAATATTAGTTTGGACAAATTCATTTCGCAACGTCCATTGGTTGTTACTGAGCACGTGTGTCGCGCTTTCAGACAGTGTCGTACATTATCGGTACAAGTTTAACATTTATATTTGGTCACATTTTTTACCTCGGCACCCAAATAAGGTGGTTTTGTTACATTTTAATGATTTGTTTGTCTTTCGGCTATTGTATTTGTGTAACCCTCTATGAGATTGACTTGTGTTTGGGCTTATTTTAAAGGCGATTTTCACCTGAAGAGAGAATTTTTTTTATCACTTATGATTTAATTAATACAGCTTAATTGTTAAGCATAGTAAGTAAGGGTGGTTGAGGAAATGGAGGATCTATTGGAGGAGGTCGAAGTTGAGGAGGAGGATGAGGAGATAATGTTCTGATATATGGATGAAAATGGAGCGTTGTCCTGTAATAAAGCTTTCTAATTCTTAGTCTTATGCCAGTTTAGTTCTAAATAATGCAAAAATGCTTTACATCATTACTTAGAGTATCAATTACGCTAATTAACTAATTTTCAAATCAGATTAACGAAGTAGGATGAACCATGTGCATAAATAGTCACAAATCCGTAGGCTTAAAAATGTTACTTGAAGGAAAATGGGAAAAGGGTTATCAAGGCTCTGATTTTGAAGTATAATTTAGTTATTTTTCCATTATTTAAGATTTCGCATTTTGACCACCATATATTTCCTAATAAGCTGACCAATTAATATTGCATATGGTTGGATGGGTACTTTACTCAATTATATTTCATGAAATAGGCCCGTGTAACACAAATGTAGCCCAGATTAAAAAACCTGACCATTTGGTACTGTGGTTGATTTATTTGTGTACTTATCACAGTGGTACCAATCAAGCATTGTTCCAAAATAATTAAATACATTCATCAATGGAAATGAAAATGGACGTTTGCAATTTTCAACAGATTATTTTTCTGAGCAATAGTAACTAAAGGCCCTTGCATGAAATTGATGGAAAATATCATAAAAAGAAAATAATTATATTATTTAAATTGTTTAAGTGTATTTCGTAACTAAGTGTTTGTTGATGGAATATAAATAAATCAACAAAAAAAGACCTTTTTGCAGAGAGGGTAGTGAACTTCAAGTGTTAGAGGGGTTAGGGCATCATGACCTCCGTGACCACCCGCTTCCGCCGCCTATGCTTTGTAACCGCTACTCCCGGCCCAGCTAGCTCTACACAAAAGATGGTAACCATGCATGTTCTTAATCTTTCAAAGTACCCCTTTGCAGGGATTTTTCATCAATTTTGACACCTTTTTTATGCAAAATTTGATGACAAAATGGAGCCTTGAAAAAATACCCCCTATTTTTGGGGTTTCAATAGAATTTAAACACCCTTTTTCAATGAAACTTTATACACACATAAAATATATAGATAAAAACAGGTTGCTAGCAATATTACCAGGAGTGTATTTTTAGAACGTGCCTTTGGGGAAGTACTCGCATGGCGGAGAAGTGGGACCAAACACTTTTTTTCTTTCTTTTCACAATTTACTTACTATTAAAGATAATCATTATAATTGGCCATTATTGTTGTTTCTACTCACAAAAAAAAGCAGCAAAACTTGAATAAAACAATGTTTAAATATGTTTAAATATTATCGCTATTTATTGAAACTTTTTTTTAAAACGCCTTCTATGTAATATCGTATGTAATTTGAATCGAAAAGAAAAAAGCGTAACGCTGTAGGCCTATACCATAAAATGCTGTCCGAGCCGGGGATGGAATATTTTGAAACGACGTTTTATTGCACAAAGACGGCTGATTTTTCTTAATCCTTACAGCTGTAAGTTTGTGCATGTAATACAATTGTAAACATGTAGAAGTCCCGGTTTTTATCCTTAATTGAGGGCGCACACAATGGTAGACTAGGGACATTAACTACAGCGCCTCCAAGCAAGTGACAGCATTTTAACTATTGAACTAATCATCCATGACTGAATTTTCCAAATACCAGTAGGCCAATTTTATGAAATATTGTTATCCTATTTTCCGTCAGTTCTAAAACCTCGCAACCTTATTCATAGTCAAATTACCCGCTCATGCTTAACCGATGGACATATACCTGTATTGTATCAGTGCAGTGGCGCCGAATAAAGACAGCAAAAAAAGTAACTCGGCTGTTGTAAAAGCACCTATAATTTTAAAATTGTTACTCATATTCTAAAAATGAAAATACCAGGAGACGGAAAATTTAATTACGGTGATTTTGACACCTTGTTTGTTAAAATCGACCGAGTATTGTTGTCGCGGTATGTGCTTACAGATGAAAAGTGCCCATTTCCATCGTTGCAATAACGCCTATTGATCTCTCTGATTCAGCGTGAAGATAATAGCGGGAATTTTGATTAGCTGTTATTGTTCTGACAGTTTTCCCATGGCAATGACCTATCCTGTCTGTCTTCTCGGACCTTCTGAGCATTTGAAGTTTTAAATTAATCCTTTTAATTGTAAAGAAGTACGCCTGTCATCCCCATTAAATTTGTCCCGGAGTATGCTAATCAAGTTTACAGCACAACAAGAACAGCTAATCCATCCATGATGGCTGCCAACTAACCCTACCTCAATTTATTCAGGGAAAATAAACTTCTCGTAAGGTTGACATAGCCTTTTAGCGCAAGGTTGACATCCTGACAAATCGATCTTTGCGTGGGTTAGAAACCGGCAAGGTCAGTACGTGACTCGTTATGCTGACTGTAAGCAGGGTCATTAATCATTAATGGCTTCTCCGCCCTCTTCCAAATGACATCCATCCATCTATGTCATATAGAAATATGATTAAGGCCACTCACAAAATCTCACTTATCTGTGCAATATAATCTATAATTCATATAATTTATCTTTTTGACTACAGTATGTTTTGTCAGCAGTTAATCCCGGGCAGTTAATTTGACTGCCTGCCTTGTATATACAATTCATTTTGATTCATGTAACATAATAAATAGATATTCTTTAGTATAGGCACGAACATTTAACGTATGCCTATGTTCTGTCGTCAGATTTATTCTGATGATTCCGTTATGTCTCGCAAGATACAAATGTCCTGTGTATTTTTGAAAATTAGGCTTTTATTTGTGGCATAGGTATTATAATAGCCGATATAACACGATAGGACCATGCTGAATGGATTTGGTTTATAACTCAGCTTAGAGTGCCA
Organism: Ophiura sarsii; assembly: GCA_035610835.1. Lineage (NCBI taxonomy): Eukaryota > Metazoa > Echinodermata > Ophiuroidea > Amphilepidida > Ophiuridae > Ophiura > Ophiura sarsii. The sequence goes on along the minus strand of CM069458.1, from coordinate 41,092,597 downwards.
CGTAAATCGTTCATGGTAACACCACCGTAAAATATATTTATATTGAATTTTACATGAATGATGAGTCAACCTTGTTAAAATTAATTATTGCTTTAAAAATGTGACACTGAAACAAATAACACACCCTTAGTGGTACTTCATAATAATTATTAGATCCAAGTGGATAACAAGCAGGATTCGCGATACAAAGGTTGTGAGTTCTAGCCCCGCGGTGTTTGTATCATTGGGCAAGGTACTTAGTCTCAATAGCCTCGTCGACCCAAGCGAGATTGGAAGTGGTTATAGGGGATATAACAATATAAGTGCTGATACATTGTGCGCGCCGTGTCGGTAGCCTGGTAAATGAAGCGAAGTGTTTCGACGATTTCCTAATGGCAGCAAAAAAAACAACCCATTGGTTCGGAAGTCACGTAGAGTTGGTGGTCCCGTGCATCGAAAGAGTAATACCCGAGCACGTTAAAAAGGTTACAGACTCGTCGGTAAAGTGTAGGGGATCATCCCGGTCTGTTTCTGTTCACACATCAAACGGATCCCAATGGAAATAAGCTAATATAAGCTTATTGGGTTATCCAGGGTCGTAGGACCCAAATGATATCAAATCAAATCACATCATTGATGTTTTTGTAGTCGGTTAATATAGCCCATGCAACCGTTGAACATTCGTGAACATGCCTTTATCGGCCATCGACTGTAGTTTGGTGGCTGATAGATCTAAAACAAGCATATCGAGACCAACTTTTTAATTTGTTTATTGACGCACGACACATTGACTTAACCTTAAAAATGATCGTAAAAAGTACGGACATCCGTGGTTCGCATCATGTTAGATCACGCCACAGATTGGTTACCGAATGTTTGTGAGATTTCAAGCATGCGCAGTGAGCTGTTCGGAGTGCGCCCGCGTGTGCCTGACTATAGTCAGGAGGATATGTGCCGTGGGTCCATTCTTAACTTCATTACGCAAGTCTTTCCTGAATTCTACCTGAATTCTACAGCGTTTCGCTATTTTTCTTTTCGATTTAAATTACATACGATATTACACAGAGGGCGTTTTAAAAAAGTTTCAATACATAGCGATGATATTTCCACATATTTCAATATTGTTTTAATCAATTGTGCTGCTTTTTTGTGAGTAGAAACAACAATAATGGCCAATTATAATGACATACTTTATTAAGTAAATTTTGTAAAAATAAAAATCTTAAATATCTCTTAGTACACCTAAAGCTTTACACTATAATCATAAGAGCTTTAACGTATTAGCATTGAAAGCGCCTTTTCGAGGCCTGGAATCCAGACTAAATCAATCCATGCATTGATTGCTATTCATACACTCTATGTGGTGGTAAACCAATCAGAAAGCAGGAATTACAAATACGCGGAGTGCATTGAAAGTGTCCAGTGCACTCCGCGTGCACTCCGTTCAATGCGCGAATCGCGCGCTTTGTTTTGATTCGTTGTTCAGGTACGCGGGTTCGCCGATTTTTACTGCGGGTGTTAGCAAACTTGTTAACATGGTTTTATTTGTCATTATAAGATAATCATGCCTTAATTGTAATTTTGAATTGTATAGTATCGTATATGAATTAGGTCATAGATGCGCGTGTTAGAACAATCAATGCACGCGCGCTGGTGTTGATGTGAATAATGCCACGACCCCCGCAGGGGGAGTGGCATTGTGAACAAATCAACACCAGCGCAAGTGACCTATAATTCATACACTGTTCGTAGTGTTGAACCAATCAGAAAGCAAGAAACTAAAATATGCAGAGTGCATTGCAATAGTCTAATTGCACTCTGCGGGCGCGCCTTTCAATGTGCGCACCTTTGCCTACTGCGATTTTCCTGCGTGCTTATGGGGCGCATTACGCTGACGTATAGTGTACTCAACGCACGGGATTGGATGGAATGTTTTTGGGTTATTCGATACTAACAGGGGTTAAAATTGATAACTTTGGGCAATTAAAGTTACAATTTTGATTAAATAAATGCCTAAAGTATGACTTTTGAGAATAAGAATAAAGGTATTGGGCCGTATTCCCTGTCACACAATAACTTTTAAACCATGGTATCACTGTAGGAAACTCACGACATACACTTGATGCAGAAGTTTAGTTAAACGCGAGTTAAACTACCCCCATATACCCATGTTTAAAGTTAACACTTTTCAGTGAGTTAGACGCGTGTTTAAATTAAACACATTTTCGAGAATTGCGTTTAGTTAAACGGTGTGTTTTAAGTCAAAGTTAAACGCGCGTTTAGCTTCAACCACGTTTAAATAGGTATGAGAATACGGCCCATTGTTTTTATACCGTACCCGATTTATATTGTCTGATATAAATGCGTTCGGTAGTAGTATTTTTGGCTTGAAACAAATCCGCCTTAGGCGTCATTGTTCCACTTAAAAAATAATACTACCGCCCGCATTTATGTCAGACAATATAACACGGGAAAGGTTTAAAAACAATACTATTATTCTCTAATTCAAAATTTCCAGTTGTACACAAATAAATATTATCGATGTGAAGACACAAATCGCATGTTCTGTATCCTAGACGACGATTTAAACTGGCAGATCATATATAAGGTATGTACAGTCATCACAAAAGTAACTGACCAGGTAATAAATGTGCTGATAACTCTAAAAGTATGACTCCTACATAAAAATATTAAATAATAAACATGTTGAACAATTTCTCTTCTTGAATTTGAGATATTACACGCTAAGAATGGCTGATTATTAGGGACGTTACAATCCTAAATGTACGGTTGATCAATACGGCACACACGCTTTACCTGTCTTACTCTCCCCGTGTTGAAAAGAAAATGTTTAAATGAAAATCAGACTTGCCCTATCGTTTGGGATCGTAACTTCCTCATTAATCAACCATTCTTAGCGTGTTATATCTCAAATTCAAAAAGAGAAGTTTCTCAACAACTTAATAATTAAATATGTTTATGTAGGGGTTATACTTTTAGAGTTATCAGCATGTTTATTACCTGGCCAGTTACTTATTTTGATGACTGTACATTACAGTTAACCGGTTTACATACTCAATTTCAATAATTTCACTCCTCTGGGCAGTGTATTGTCAAAATGAACCTGAAGTAATGTTTGAGACATAAATGTATGATGGTGGTCACATGTCGATACCTTTGTTTTTGGAGATGTAAATATGCCACCCTCTGGCAGTGGTATTGTAGAGGGCGCTATTTCAATAGGTCTCTTCTCTACACGCTAAACTAGGGGGGGGGGGGGGGCTGGGGTACCGCGCCATTTTGCAATATTTTGCGAAATCGATCGTGGTTATCACGTGATACGTATCGTGGAAAAATAATGTACACTGTTTTAACGAAATGCACTGTGGGATTGTGTTACCAGCCTAAAATTATAGAGGTCGCAAACCCGGTCGCAAACTTGCTTATATTGAGCCTAGCTATAACAAGCTAAAAGTGACATCTCTGAATGTATTACCAAAGTGTGAAATTGTTGGACACACTGGTAAAATGGTTTTACAACAAGTTTTGCTATCATATTATCAAACTGAACTCAAGTTAAATCACTCTATATCGAGCAATAATATAATTGTTTACGCATTTTAATTGTTTAGATACAAAGTTAAATAAATCAAGGATACATTTATGATAGATAAATAAATAAAAAGAAAACTATAAACGCATGGGCGGCATTTATAATTGATAAAAATTGACATAACAATGATGTTACATTAATATACCATCAAGTTTAAAAAATAGAAAAATAATGGGTATATTCGAACCCGTGAATTCCGATTGCCAACGACATGGCCAACCTACGCACGCCACAGAGATTTACGAATGTAATTGTGATAGTTTTATTATTTAACCATGTCCATTTATTTATAACGAACGGATTTTTATTGTGCCATTTTTGCCAATTGTGTGTGTTGCTCTCGCACAAAATGTGTTTGTAATTTGATTATAATTCTTATTTTTAAAAGAACGGTAATTTTTTTTGACATTTTCGAGAAAAAAAATGGCGTAACTGATACGGTAAACGCCAGCAGTGTGGTGTCCGCGTGGGCAAGCATACAGATGATGCTAAGCAAATCCAGCATATAAAACAAAAAGTGCTCCTAATGGGACTCGAACCCACAACCTCTCGCTCCTCAAGCGACTTTCTTTCCACTACACTAACCGTGCTAATTGAAAAAATGTAACGCAAATAATTTATTTATATCATGGGTCATGGGTTAATGCACTGTGTTAAATTCTACAATCCCGGCCGCCACTCTGTTCAAAGGCACAAAAAAGTTGACTTGTTTTATGCTTTTTTTTCAATTCTGAGGTGTGCAGTTCGATTTTCTTTCTCGAATTGTTTAGAAAACCATCCATTTTAGAACATCTGAAATTTAAAATGAACTGCACACCTGGGAAAGTATGATGCCAAGGGCATATTTTTTGCACGTAAATCCAATACAAGAGTTCTGAAAATCGACAAAAATATGACGTTATAACCATTGCTTCGGGACAAAATGGCGCGGTACCCCACCCCCCCTAACGCTAAACCAAGATGGATGAATAAAGTAAAGTCTAATCTCCGTAAACCTTGTGTGTCCGGTCTATAGTTAATAGCATTACCACGCAATATAATACATGGTGGCAGCGGTGGGATATGACAGAGATTACGTAATATTGACCGGGCCTTAATTGAGCTTACTTCTTCATTTGAGCTTCATTTGCAAAAGATACTTTATTTGCATTGTTTTTAATCGACGGTCGCTCTGGTGGTGACTTCACTTGCTCATTAGAAAATACCACTTTGTCTTTAGTCTCGTTAATCGACGGTCGCGGACTTTTCATGGACGAACTCTTCTGGGTGGATCTGAACTGCTGCACAAAACTTGCCGGCTCTGGAATGTACTTCCATTTTCCCTTCAGAATATACGTGAACACTTCACGGAAACCGGGATGTTTCAAGCCGTAAATGATGGGGTTCACGCACGAGTTGAACAGTGCCAGCAAGCCGACCCAATGGCGAGCCGGACTTAAGGCTTCGATGGAAACGGTAATGGTAAAAGGTCCCAGGCACGCTATGAACGCGATGACAACGTACAACAGGTTCTTAGTGATCTGAATTTGTTGCGAATCGGAACCGCCGCCTTTTTTACCATCTTTTGTGCGCATGGACATTCCGCTGCTCTTTCGTCTCATGTTGATGACTTTCTGATGGCGACGCACGAAGAGGAAGATCTTTGCGTAACAAAACACGACTATTATAAGAGGTATCGGGTAAACGAGTGCGGCGCTCAGAGCTTCGTAAAGGTGACTCATAGCATTTGTTTCGTCCGAGGCACACGTCTTGAGGTCATGAGAGTATCCAAGAGCTCCCACGTGGAATAAAGGCGGAATGATAACAACAACGAAGCAGTACAACCAGGCCGCCGTCAGCATGATAGCAACATTTCTCGGTGAGTAGATCCTCTGATAAGTCCGTAGCGGATGCATGATTTTGAGATAGCGATTCACGGCGATTAAGGCTAAGTCGATGACCGTGAAACATAGACAAACAAACGATATTCCTGATGAAACAGAGCATATCCAATACGGAATTGGCCAGCCGCCCATCGACCACAGTCCGACGGCGTCCCACGGCTGGAACAGACACGTCAGAAGATCAGCCACTGCGAGGTGCACCACAAAAACGTTGGTGGTCGTCCGCAACTTCTTGGACAGTACAACGGCAAAGATGGTCAAACTGTTGCCGAACAGTCCAACTATGCAGATTATCATCAGAAGGACACCGATTGCAATTCTTTGGCCTTCCGAGATGTCGCTGCTAGGGCTTAGTGGAGTTACTGTCGTCCCATTTAGTAGATCAAGTATGGTGGAAGTGTCCATATCGGTTGCAAGTACGGTGGAAGTGTCCATATCGGTTGGGAGAAGGCTGTCGGTTGTTGCAGCCATGATGATTTCGGCTTCAAATCTATTTGAATGTTAATAATTATAAGAACAATATTTCCCTTCATATATCAGAAAATAAATAACAGGAGACAGTAAGAGTACCGATTAAGTTTGACTATATAAATATTATGCCCTGGTAATGCTGCATAACGGAGATAGGATCTGGTTTTCGGTAGCCTTATATTGACCGCAAATCCTGTTTGGTTTCCGTGTGAGACGTTCATATGTTTGTTTTATAGTTTTTGTATAGTTCCCCGTATAAATATAAAAATAAATCTATATATTAATCCAGATTTTCCATATGTCCTTAGCAGTGCCCCGTACAATTACAGAAATTTATGATACCGGGTATGGTGTCCTGAATAGAGCTCCGTATAGCAGAAACGCAGAACTTATTATACCTTGTATGGTATAACAGCCATGTCGAAACAATGAGCGGATGTCGCGTTGATAGTAGGTCAGATCAGTTTCCGACCGGAACCATTCGTATTCACCTGTGTATTCCAACTCCTGTAAATGGTGAAATAAAACAACCAGGTAAACTCTTTGTTAACACTTTTCAAGCGGCTATTAGTTTTAACATAATACAATACAGACTTTTCAGAAACCTTTTCTAATTTTCAAAGTCTATCTCAAGGATTACTGAACCAACACTAGACATGTTTGTACTTATTTCAATGCCTTTCTCATGGTGATTCCAAATATGATAATGAAATTCAATAATTTTGACATTTTTGAAACATTTTGTGACATTTTGGAATGTCGTCTGCAGACGCCTGCCGCGTGGAGTGTGTTAATATCAAAGCCATTGGACTACTACAGAATTGAAGCGACCACTTGTTTAACATTATTTTAATGAGTGTTTTAAATGTATAAATCAAAATGGGTTATTTCGAAGCAAAATAACTGATTAATAAACAGGTTTATTGATGTGAAAAAGAAGAGTTGAAATGGTTTCAAACAATCTTTATGTAATACTATTAACTAAATAATACAAACTAATACTCGATATCGAAGCCCAAAATTAAATAATTTATTCGTTGCGTAATATTCAGCATTACGCAAACCGAATTTGCAGATTTGCAATGATAGGAGCCGTGTAAAGTAGAACATTTTATTTTGGAAGGAGCCCGAAAAACGGCACTTTACCGACACACAGAATGAAACCATAATATTCACATTTAGACGACGCCAAAAACAACCCTGACCGACCCATCTCTCTTAAAAGTTGGTGACAAATGTTTCACGTGCAAATGAATACAGACCCAAACTTTGCTTGCCGAAAAACGGCCAAATGTTTACAGATTATTTACAGTAACTTTCAAGTGAAAATAAGAAAAGAAAGATGAAGGTAGTTCGACCGACCCGACCTTGATTATTTTTTTTCGTACATAATCCTAGTGAAATCAGTTGATTTGTTCAAGAAATCATTTTTATCCAGTGAATTTTGCTTTATTTCGTAATAAAACGGAATAAAGTGAATTTTACTATGATCATGATGTACGACAAAAAATTGCGACCCTACCTGAGAGGTCCGTTTTGCCGTACAACAGGGTTTTTCCCATCGCCTGAGCGAGCGCTCCATTTGATTTGATAGCGACACATCGATAATTCGATATACTTACTTCCAAAAAATATTCTTTTAAAATCGCAAAAAAAAACAAAACCTTGTCGCTTATTAATCTTTTGTTGACAAACAACCCATTTGTCTAAACGCCAAGTTGTTGTGGCTAAAATGATTGGTTTGGTATTTTGCGGAGTTCGAATAATTATGTGATTTTGGTCATTTCCAAAACCGCATCACATGCGCTCCCTCCTATTACACCGCCCACCCCTGATCTGCTGAATAAAATAATGTAAACGTGATAAAATCGCCAGCATGGTCAGTCCGGAACCACGGCGGTGATCAGTGTGTTATCGGAAGTAATTGAGGATTTCAGTTACTAGTATTCGTGTGTATCCAATGCCAAGCTTACCTACCTATCCATGGTAACATGATTTCCCGATAAAATAAGTAATTTCCATAATCTGGGGGTGTTCAATGGTCACGTTCACTTTGGGCACAACATTTAGGCACGGATAACCGTAACGCGTTATCAAAATGATAACATTTAAATAATTAATTCAAAATATCTTTGATTTGGTTTTTTTTGGAGGTTCATCATTGTCTATCACTTGTTTGGAATACAGCGGGTCCCTAGAAAATGAGTGCACGTGTTCCACGTCATTGCTCTCATTGATTACTCAGTATTTGGTTGCAATATGATGTTCAAGATGATTTAGTTGGCGTTCGAATACCGTTAGTTTTATTGTAATTGCTCTTCCCAATTCAACGATATGCTTGATCAATCATGAGAACTTAAATATGGGTCGTAATCAATTACAACCAAAAGAAAAATATATGCTTGTGGAAACAGTTATTTTTCTCATTTAATAATCAGCATTTACTAATTGACGTTTATATGAGCTTAAAGATGACTAAATTACCTGGTCAAACAAGCCGATCTCTGGATCAACTCAATCAAATTCGACAAAACAAGCTGCATACGAAAGCTTAAAAGTTATCATGAAGCTCGTACAAACACCAAATTCATATACGAAATATTTAAAGACGAAAATGACACATAGCCTACCCAAAAGAGCACCTTTTTTTAAAGTGGCACAAACCCGATTTTGAGTGCTTATTGTTAAACAAACATATATTCTGAAATTGAGAAAAGTAAACGCAATCAAATAAATGGCATTTGAAAGCCAACCATAAAATCGTTTAGATTAGATTATATAAAGATTATAGCCAAATACTAAATAATCAATGAGAGCAATGACATGGAACACGTGCACTCTTTTTTAGGGACACCCTGTATTCTGTTATTTTTCGTTAAAATGTTGATATTTGTACGCGCATCATGGTCAGACCTAAAAAAAGGTTTGATTGGCGTAACATGACCAAAACAAATAGGGTAGGTCGGTCGGGATTTTTTAATTTTTTAATTTTTTTAGATTTTTTAAATCACCTACTTTTGAACACTTAAAAGACAGCAATACACACAAATGAAGAGACGGCAAAAATTCCTTTTTCTTTAAACATTTTCCTTTTTATTTATAGAAACCAACAGACTCTATGAGTACAAGTTTCTGAAGTTTTAAACAATAAAAACTTTAATACTTTGTTAAATTTTTATAAATATATATAAAAATATATTTTTTTAATTTTAATTTAATTTAATTTAATTATTTTTATTTCCCCCCCTCAAAATAATAAAAAATATTCAGGGTCGGCGATGTATTTAGGGTCGGTCGGGTTACGCCAATCATTTTTTTTAGGCCTACGTGCGCGTTCAATCAACTGACATTCTAGATTTTTAAATTTGTTTTTAGTAGGCCTATCTTTAAATACTAAAATCACGTACTGTATTCATAAAATTATTACATTGGATTGGTATGCACTTGGCACGCATGCAGTTATGAAATTCTGTTAATTCTTTAGATTAGTAGCATAAAAAGTATCGCATCTAATTATGTCACCAACTTTTATCAGTTCCAAATTGGCGAGAAATATTCGGTTTTTATCTCTCCTCGCGCAAAAAGTAATCAAAGCGTACTCGCGCGATTATGGCCCCACGCACGCATCACGCTTATGATGCACAGTGCGTTTATTGCCTTCACGCGCGCCTGCGTCCTTCTGTATTCATTCGCTGCTGTAAGAAGGCTTCGCCAATTTGGATCTGATCAAACTATAGTCAAATATCACACTACGAAGTCATGTAAATGTTTTGATCATTATATCAATCGATTGACCGTATATCGACTTAAAATTTGAATTTGGAGTTCCTCATAGATATCATCATTTCGAAGATAAAAATCCGAAACAAATTCATATTCTCTACACATCTTTAAAAAAGAAATTGAGTTTGAAAAATAAAATCTAGGCCTAATATTGATCTAATCTCAAATGGGAAGTAAACCACCGTCAAAGACCTAGATACTTACAAACTATATCCGATATCGAAAGATGGTTGGTTTATGTAGAATGGTATGGTTGGTTTTAGTATTTATAGTTTCTAAAGAAATAAAATTCAAATCTAAGATGACAATGAGCATCACCAGCATTTAATAGGATAACGAACGAATGACGATTGGCTAAGCGATGTGACCTTTGACCGCAAAAAACAATATGTCAATATAGATGGGGTGACATGTCACGTCATGCCGGGCATTTGATCGGCAGTTGCCATTGTTCTTTGCCCAGTGGTGTGCGCGCGCATCATGTTTTGTTTAGGACCCGTGCTTTTAAAACTCGCGCCAAAGCATCATAAAGGGCAATAAGGCATAGCGGACAGTGTTGTGGTCATATGCTGTTACCTCAAGCATGTATCGACAGTCCAGTCCCTTTGACCGTTGCTTTTGTTGATGAACATTGCTGTCACATCAATTATATGTTTAAAGTTGTTGGCACCTGGCTTAATAATATGTATATAGGTAAACAGGACCACCAGCGTTTGAAAAGTCAGTACCTAGACGAAAAGGAATGTCACATATGGCAGTACGCAACACCATCTGTTGGCATGCTAGCATCAGATACCGTGACCTTTGACAGTTAACAACTCCAGCTGTTGTAATGATAGCACACCTGGTCAAATAATACGACATGACAGTAAACAACACCATCTGTTCGAATGGTAGCACCTGATCAAGGCGGTAATGTTACACCTAAAGGGTTCAACAAAAGAAAGTATACCACTTTGTTTATGTCATTTTGAGTAACTTTCAATTTGTTTTGACCAAACAGGCTAGATAAGCGTTTAGATGAATCTTTTAGGCATAATTTGATACCAAATTTGCCGCCTAACAACAAAGATAAACCATGATTAGCACCATTTAAAGGAAAATATCCCATTTTCAAAAGTCGCATTTCCAATACACCTGTTTGGACAAAAACAAATTACAAGTTACTCAAAATGACTTAAACAAAGTGGTATACTTGTTGAACCCTTTATTACAGTTGTGCCACCTGTAGCACCTATCCAGCTTGATGTGATTGTAAATGAATGTTTGTTACATACTACCCGTTGAAATAATTATTTGATAAACCGCAACACCTGTCGAAATGTTTGACAGCTGGCTACATGATGTGACCTATGACAATAAAACGCTACACCTGTTGAAATGTTTGACACCTGGGCCCTGGCTGCATGACGTGACCTATGACATAAACCGCAACACCTGTTGAAATGTTTGACAGCTGGCTATATAATGTGATGACAATAAAACGCTACACCTGTTGAAATGTTTAACACCTGGCTGCATGATGTGACCTATGACATAAACCGCAACACCTGTTGAAATGTTTGACACATGGCTGCATGATGTGACCTATGACATAAACCGCAACACCTGTTGAAATGTTTGACAGCTGGCTACATGATGTGACCTATGACATAAACCGCAACACGTGTTGAAATGTTTGACAGCTGGGTACATGATGTGACCTATGACATAAACCGCAACACCTGTTGAAATGTTTGACACATGGCTGCATGATGTGACCTATGACATAAACCGCAACACCTGTGGAAATGTTTGACAGCTGGCTACATGATGTGACCTATGACATAAACCGCAACACGTGTTGAAATGTTTGACAGCTGGGTACATGATGTGACCTATGACATAAACCGCAACACCTGTTGAAATGTTTGACAGCTGGGTACATGATGTGACCTATGACATAAACCGCAACACGTGTTGAAATGTTTGACAGCTTGCTACATGTCACCTATGACATACACCGCAACACGTGTCGAAATGTTTGACCCCTGGCTGCATGATGTGACCTATGACATGAACCGCAACACCGTGTGGAATGTTTATCAACAGGCCAACTTATTTTTGACAAATTATATCAGTTTCACCTGTTTTAATGTTCTGCACCTGGCTAAGCAATCTTGCAAATGACAATAGACATCATCACCTGTGGCATTGTATGTAGAGCCTGGACAATATAATGTGACGTATGTGGTAAACAATACCATAATGTTGCTTGCTACACCTAGCAAAACAGTGGCGCCTCTTCTAAGGACTCAACATTGAATTGTAGGCTACGAGTTTTAATACATATATTTTGTGTTGATTGTTTAATTCAATGACATTAGAAACTTACCTTTAACATTTCTAGATAACCACGAACTACTTATAATAACAATGTTGTTATGTCTGACAGTGGTGATAGTTCCAGATAGGATACTACATGTATACAAAGTGTTTCATGAAGCTCCAGGCATAAGCCTTTAGTCAATCTTGAATAATTCCGAACCATGCAACGCACGATTAAACAATAATCCAGAAGTATTACACTGCTAAACTGTTGAGTAAAACGTTTACTCAACGTTGAGTAACTATGCAACAGTTAAACAGTTGAGTAAACAATGCCCAATATGTTTAACAGTTGAGTAAAAATGCCCAATATGTTCAATAGTTGAGTAAAAATGCCAAACATTTTACTAAACTGTTGAACATATTGGGCATTTTTACTCAACTCTTAAACATATTGGGCATTGTTTTTACTCAACATTTTAGCAGTGTACTTCAACTGTGAAATATCCCGAGATAGAACACTGGCATACATTTCGTAGCATCAAATGTAAATTTGACCCGCATCAACGGCCACAGTAGATAAAGATAATAATATCCTACACAAACCATGAATGCATTCCCGCTTGAATTAAGTAAACCTACCGTAAAGAGTAGACTTTTTCCTATGTAAAATTGCTGTTCTTATACATGGCTATATAAATTTCAATTCAGACCGAGAGAGCTCTAACACCTCTAACATCTCATTTGAAAGCAAAATATTCTCTCTAAACCGCCAACACTGAACAGCTTACTATTTCGTATTTGTGTCTTACCTTAATCATCTACGATTGACAGATATTCGTCGGTTAAGAGCACCAACGGCACGAGGGGAGGTTGGATGCAAAACGATGCAATGATAGATATGGATTCATTCATCTTTTCTCGCCATACAACTTGTTTCAACACTAGCTAATTGTGTCGGATACCCATACCGGATGCCTTATCATATTCCTAACAGGCAGCATACGGGGTACGAATGACGTTGCATTCTGTATATTAAAGGTAGATGTTCTGATTGCTGGCCCGATTTTAGTACACAAACTGGCTGGTGGTTAAAGGAAGGGTCCCGCAAGCACAACATTGAGCATTATTTGTTAGAAAAATAATTATCGAGCCGAAATTACGTAATTATATAGAACAAAACACCATACTAGTCACACAAATGAATAAAAACTGCCATCACTCAACATGCAATTTTTAAAATTCGCGGCGATCAAAAGTCCCGGTGTCGATGACGTCACAGGTATCGGTGCTAAAATTTGCGCATGTGCATTGTATAACTATGACATCATCGACACTGGGACTTTCGATCGCCGCGAATTTTAAAAAGTGCATGTTGAGAGATTGCGGTTTTTATTTGTTTTTGTCATAAGAGTGTGGTGTTTTGTTCTATATAATTACAAAAGTTGGGCTTGATAGTTATTTTTCTAACATATAATGCACACTTTTATGCTTGCGGGACACTTCCTTTAACCATCTTTGGCAGTAATTCACCACATTTTAGCCTATAATTTCTAAATGGAACGTTTCTGGCCCCTAAGATTTTACAGACATAATAAGAAAAACATGGGGATTCTTCTGATATTAAAATATCTTGATGTGAACAAAAAATCATAGCCCCAAAAAAGTGATCGGAACATACACCTTTAAGTCAACTGAAGTAGTGAAGTACAAGGTTTCCCACCCCATTGCCATCATTGATAAGTCATTCTCTTGATTGTTATCTTTATATAATCTAAAAGATAATTTAGTTTGCTTTCATGTGCCGTTTATTTGATTGTGTTTGATCAACAACGAGCACACAAAAATCGGTTTGTGTCATTTTTAGAAAAAAATATGGACTTTGTGTTTGAACGAGCTTCAAGATAACTAAATAAGCTTTCGCATGCACTTTGTTTGGTCGAATTTGCTTTAGTCTATCCAGAGATAATGCTTGTTTGACCATGAGAAAATTATATCAAAACCGTGCCAGTTATTTGAAAGAAATCATCCATGTATAAAATTACTGTTATGTTTAAAGCTTTGCAGCATTTCTTCTTTAAAAATATCACAAATTTGACTTTCTGTGATCAACTTTAATCAAGCATATTTTCCGATAGGATAAAGCAAATGAGACAAGACAAACGGCATTTGAGAGATGATTTGGTCATCTGGAAGCTCATATAAACGTTAATAAGTAAATACTGTTTTTTAAATGAGAAAAATGACTCTTTCAACAAGCATCTTTTTTCCTTAAAAAGTGTCACAACCCGTTTTCAAGTACCGCACTCGTGATTGATCAAGCATATTGTTGGATTAGGAAGAGCAATCACAATCAAACTAATAGAACTCGAAACCCAACTTAATTTTCTTTAAGATTATATAAATGTTACAGCCAAAATACTAGGTAATCAACGATGGCAATGACGTGAAGACGTGCACCCTTTGTTTAGGGACACCCTGAAGTGGCTATCATGGAAGGAAGTGAAAAGTTTATCTGTGGGTGTTTCAAGGTTCTCTCTATTGATAATATATCGGTGTGTGAATTTATTCTTATTGTCGTGGTATTCAGGAACCGGTGTTGTTGTCAGGGCTTTGGAGCTCAAGTCCTAGGCCACGGGACAAGGCCCTGTCGACTTCTGAAGGACAAGATAACGCTCGATCCTGACCGTCCAAGGCCAAGGCTAAGGCGCATGTTAACGCTCAATCTAAGACAGACAAGGAGGAGGGCAGGCAATGTCAAGTCCAGAGCTCAAGGCCCTAAGGGACTGAAACGATGTTATGCCCCCTCAGAATTGGTATTGGTGGTGTGTACTTTTTGACCAATATTTTATTGAAAAACAGTAACTTTCCCCCGTTTTTTCACTTTTGTGTTTCCCCTTCTTTTTTTCTTCTGCTCCTGCCGCCCCGGTTGCGACGCGCCTGTTATAATTAATGATCTCGGGTTTATTCAAAACTATCAGAATGGTATTCAAAACCTAGAGGTTGTTAATGAAATCACAGGAATCATTGCAGCCATCAATATGCAATCTCAGGAATCATTGCAGCCATCAATATGCAATCTCAGGAATCATTGCAGCCATCAATATGCAATTTCAGGAATCATTGCAGCCATCAATATGCAATTTCAGGAATCATTACAGCCATCAATATGCAATCTCAGGAATCATTGCAGCCATCAATCAATCTCAGAAAGTTTCAAGATAAAATAAATTTATTTTATATGATGTTTATATTGCTCAACTCATTTCAAAGTTGCTAGATACATACTAGATTTGGCTGGTTTCATCTTTTTTTGTCAATCTATAATGTTTCAAAATGCTTACAAATTAAGAGACTAACTTTTTGGTACCATTGTATTGAGAAATAGAATCCAAAACATGGGCCTATTGATACAAATATGAAACGTCGTGCTGATTAGTTCCTCTAACGAAACATGTTTCTCTGCACTTTTAATGCAAAATACGGTAGGTGATGAATTGGCTCCAGAATCCCGACCGCATAGTGCTTCATTTACAACTGCATGCTGGGATTACATTAAAGCAACCTCTGTTTAAAACCTTTGATAAACAATGATTTAGAGAATAAAATATAGTTCGTAGCTGTTTTGCTATATACGACGGTCTTATAATGTATAGGCTGTCCCATATTTGGAGTAGTGTAGTGGTCGCCGGAGGCGGCCATACACGACGACGCAAAAACCAATCCAAAATCCAAAATCACACCCACTACACTGAAAACTTAAACTAGTCTAGCACAGGCTGGACTAGCTTTAAACTAGTTAAAGCCTGCTGGATAGGTTATGGCCGACTTGACTAGCTTAAGGTTAGTCCGGTTCAGCATGACTAGCTTGATTTGTTCTGCTGGACTAGCCTGTGGCTGGACTAGCTTATGTTAGTCAAGCTGGAGCATTGCTGGACTATCTTTACGTTAGGCGCTCACAGTAACTTGATGTGAGTCCGGCCTATTAAAGCACGACTAGTTTAGGCTAGTCGCATTGCTGGAATAGCTTAACGTAAGTCAAGGCACTGAGATGCAATTTAAGGTTATTTATATGAAGAGCTTAGTTCCAAAAGGCGCTAACTCACTAAAAGTGAAATAGGAGAAAAGCAACGTTTTTTAAAATGAGTAGGCCTATGTTGCACTTTTTTTCTCATTTATAGTTTTTTTATTATCATTTCTTTCGCTGAAAAGAGCACATACATCA
Source organism: Ophiura sarsii (assembly GCA_035610835.1). Classification (NCBI taxonomy): domain Eukaryota; kingdom Metazoa; phylum Echinodermata; class Ophiuroidea; order Amphilepidida; family Ophiuridae; genus Ophiura; species Ophiura sarsii. Next base: position 41,076,336 of record CM069458.1, on the reverse strand, counting down.
TAAAAACAATTCAAATATACATGTGGTGATACAAATTATATTTACCAAGGGGTACATTCATATATGAACAAATATTATTTAGATTGAACGTATTTTGTATATAAACAGGTAAATGTATACAGAGACAGTGTATCGTTCCTCGTTCTTATAAACATACATGCAATAACTTTGACAATCTTATTTCTCAAAAAGTGATGTCCATTTATGCCACCGGATATTGAAAGCTTTATTTTTCAGGTCTGCATTATAAATAGTTTTTTCGTTGACATACACATTTATCACCTCTTTCTTTCCATAGGTAAAACAAGGTTTTTCTTCTTTTATCCTGCTTTTGTAAATATTGAATTTAAGAACTAATAGGATATTGTTAAAAACATAATCTTTGTACTGGTAATTTTCAAACAGGATCATTTACTTTTTTCAACCTAATATTTGTGTCCAGATTGATATTAATCCAGTTTTGAACGTCTTTCCAGTACTTTATATAGTAAATTCAAATTCCCAAAAGAGATGAACAAAGTTTTTGTCAACTTCGTTACAAAAGGTACATTTTGGATTGACCGATTTACCAATTTTAACTAATATAAGGGTATTTGTACAAAGGATTCTGTTTAAAAGGCGAAATTGGAACCAACGGAGTTTAACTTCCTGAGTACATTTTCAGTTATACTGACAAATATTCAACCATTCTTTTTCAGTTAAATATATACCTAATTCATGGTTCCATTTGTCAGTACATTTAAACTTAACCTTTAATCCAGTAATAAAAATATTATAAAATTGTTTACAACCTTTGGATTCCTTAAGAATCATACTGGTATGAAAACCTTGATAAGGATTTGGAAGTGTGGTATTTGAACTACAAATGAGATTTGAAAATGCTTCATGAATAGCTCTTTTCATCCCATGATATTGGAGAAAATTTATTCTGATATTATATTTATTTTGAATGTCCTTAAGATATAGGAACTCTCCATCTGTAGAAAGAAGATCATTTATATATTTGATACCAACTTTCTCCCAACTTTTGTACAGTACACATCTATTCCCCACAACAATATTACTATTATTCCAAATACTGGAACACAAAACTTGTTCCCTATTTACAGGGATGAGTATTGAAGCATAATTCCTCCATGCAATAAGCACACTTTGCCAAATATCATTATGACAATCATGAATAATATGGTTCCAATATTCAAATGATGAATAATCAAAATTACATGACGGGACAGTAACTTTAAATAAATTGTGAATTTTACTCTTATTTTCATACTTCAAAATTCTTCTTATCCAAGTTATCTTAAGAGCTTTTGCAAAAGAATCAAACTGAACCATACCGGTGCCTCCCTTCTCATAAGGGCGAGCCATCTGATTTCTACTAATCCTGTCAATCTTCCCTCCCCATATAGAAAAGTCGAATTTATCTCATCGATGACATTATTCTCCGGGGATGGTAAGGAAAGTATTAGATGGTTCAGTTTTGATAAAAGAAGTGATTTAAAATTTTTTAAAACCACTACAATTCTACCCAATACAGTTAGGAACCCTTTTGACCAGTGGTGAATTTGTTTTGTTATAGCTTGCATGGCAGTAGTATAATTCACATTAACAATAACACTAAGATCTGTACATAAAGTAACACCTAGGTAATTGAATGGTTTTCACCAACCCAATTCATTTTATATTTTTTACAAAGGACTTCTTTACAATCTTTCTTTGCACCAATCCATATAGCACTAGTTTTATCAATGTTAATTTTCAAACCGGAAATATCATAAAAACCATCTAGTAACTTAAGAGTTTCCAAAAGTGAGTTTTCAGTCCCTACCAGTATAATAATGGTGTCGTCGGCATATTGCAAAACTTTGTATTCCATGTGGGATTGGGTGCTGCTTTTCAAGATTCTCGATCTCATTAATTAACGTACGTTCTTTCTCGCAACTCTCTCTTCTTGAATGAAGAATAGGACATTGTTTTACCTCGTATCTCAAGTAAAAGCATATCAAATAGGAGCTGGTCATCAATGACAAAATTCATTTCTTTGGGATGAATATTTCCAATGTTTTCAGGATTATAAGGAGTGGCTGCATATTGTTTAATTACATTATTAATTGTTTGTTTAACTAAACTAACATAACCCATATCTTTTAACAAAGCATTATTAAACTTCCAATAACCTTTTCCTTTAACCAAATCATTAAACCCAAAGTCCATTAAAACCAAAGAGTGATCTGATCTATAGCCTGGCAAAATATCTGTATTTTCAACAAAGTTCATAAGTTCCTCTGAAATTAAGAACAACTCTAAACGGCTCTGTTTCAAAGGATTGGGTTGTCGCCAAGTAAATCGCTTGACATTTGGATTATAACATCTCCAGGGATCAACTAAATTCAAGTCATCAATTAACTCTAAAGCCACCTTTCTTGCTTTAGGGTTGTTTACGTTAACATAATTTTCTGGTGTTACCTCTATGTAAGCCATCACGAAGTTTCGTGATGGTCTGCTTGGTTCATTTCATGACATTATTTAAGCCATCACGAAATTTCGTGATATTGTAAGTTAATGCCTAAATACTTTATGACCGCTATGTCAATGTGCCAGATACAAAATACTTACATGAAATGATTACTTCTAATATGTTATCTAAACTGTTTCATCCCGACTTATATGTGTACTTCTAATATGTTATCTAAACTGTTTCATCCCGACTTATATGTGACACTGTGCCAGGGCTGCCTAAATACTTCACGTAGTTATGTCAGTGTGCCAGATACAAAATACATCATATTTTGACTTCTAATATGTTTTCTAAACTGTTTCATCCCGACTAATGTGTGACACTGTGCCAGGGCTGCCTAAATACTTTATGACCACTATGTTAGTGTGCCAGATACAAAATACTTACATGATATGTTTACTTCTAGTATGTTATATAAACTGTTTCATCCCGAATTATGTGTGACACTGTGCCAGGGCTGACTCTAACTTCATGTAACTATGTCAGTGTGCCATATACAAAATACATGAAATTTTGACTTCTAATATGTTTTCTAAACTGTTTCATCCCGACTTATGTGTGACACTGTGCCAGGGCTGCCTAAATACTTTATGACCGCTATGTTAGTGTGCCAGATACAAAATACTTACATGATATGTTTACTTCTAATATGTTATATAAACTGTTTCATCCCGAATTATGTGTGACACTGTGCCAGGGCTGACTCTAACTTCATGTAACTATGTCAGTGTGCCATGTACAAAATACATGAAATTGTGACTTCTAATATGTTTTCTAAACTGTTTAATCCCAACTTATGTGTGACACTGTGCCAGGGCTGCCTAAATACTTCATGTAGTTATGTCAATGTGCCATATACAAAATACATGATATTTTGACTTTTAATATGTTATCTTTACTGGTTTATCTTGACTTATGTGTGACACTGTGCCAGGGCTGCCTAAATACTCTTATGACCGCTATGTTAGTGTGCCAGATACAAAATACTTACATGATATGTTTACTTCTAATATGTTATGCAAACCTAACTCATATATGATGAGGTAGATTTTTACATTTCTTAGTGTTAACATTTACTTTTAGAGTCCTTATTCATTCTGGCACTGTGACACTGTGCCAGGCAGGCCATCTTTAGTTTTACTTATAAATATGACACTGTGCCAGGCAAACCTAACTCATATATGATACGGTAAATCTTTACATTACTTAGTGTTAACATTTACTTTTAAAGTCCCTATTCATTCTGGCACTGTGACACTGTGCCAGGCAGGCTGTCTTTAGTTCTACTTATATGACACTGTGCTAGGCAAACCTAACTCATATTTGATAAGGTAGACCTTTACATTACTTAGTTTTAATATTTATTTTTAAAGTCCTTATTCATTTTGTCACTGTGACACTGTGCCAGGCAGGCCGTCTTTAGTTTTACTTATATGATACTGTGCCAGGCAAACCTAACTCATATATGATAAGGTAGATTTTTACATTCCTTAGTGTTAACATTTACTTTTAGAGTCCTTATTCATTCTGGCACTGTGACACTGTGCCAGGCAGGCCATCTTTAGTTTTACTTATAAATATGACACTGTGCCAGGCAAACCTAACTCATATATGATACGGTAAATCTTTACATTACTTAGTGTTAACATTTACTTATAAAGTACTTATTCATTCTGGCACTGTGACACTCTACCAAGCAGACCGTCTTTAGTTTTACTTATATGACACTGTGCCAGGCAAACCTAACTCATATATGATAAGGTAGATATTTACATTACTTAGTGTTAACATTTACTTTTAAAGTCCTTATTCATTTTGTCACCGTGACACTGTGCCAGGTAGGCCGTCTTAAGTTTTACTTATATGACACTGTGCCAGGCAAACCTAACTCATATATGATAAGGTAGATCTTTACATTACTTAGTGTTAACATTTACTTTTAAAGTCTTTATTCATTCTGGCACTGTGACACTGTGCCAGGCAGGCTGTCTTTAGTTTTACTTAAATGACACTGTGCCAGGCAAACCTAACTCATATATGATACGGTAGATCTTTACATTACTTAGTGTTAACATTTACTTAAACAGTTTATATAGAAGTAAACATATGATGCAAGTATTTTTTATCTGGCACACTAACATAGCGGTCATAAAATATTTAGGCAGCCCTGGCACAGTGTCACACATAAGTCGGGAAGAACAATTAAGATAACATATTAAAAGTCAAAATATCATGTATTTTGTATCTGGCACACTGACATAACTACATGAAGTATTTAGGCAGCCCTGTCACAGTGTCACACATAATTCGGGATGAAACAGTTTATATAACATTTTAGAAGTAAACATTTCATGTAAGTATCTTGTATCTGGCACACTGACATAACTACATGAAGTATTTAGGCAGCCCTGGCACAGTGTCACACATACGTCGGGATGAAACAGTTTAGAAAACATATACAAAGTCAAAATATCATGTATTTTGTATATGGCACATTGACATAAGTATTTAGGCAGCCCTGGCACAGTGTCACACATAATTTTGGGATGAAACAGTTTATATAACATATTATAAGGAAACATTTCATGTAAGTATTTTGTAGATCTGGCACACTGACATAACTACATGAAGTATTTAGGCAGCCCTGGCACAGTGTCACACATACGTCGGGATGAAACAGTTTAAATAACATATTAGAAGTAAACATATCATGTAAGTATTTTGTATCTGGCACACTGACATAACTACATGAAGTATTTAGGCAGCCCTGGCACAGTGTCACACATAAGTCAGGATGAAACAGTTTATATAACATATTAGAAGTAAACATATCATGTAAGTATTTTGTATCTGGCACACTAACATAGCGGTCATAAAGTATTTAGGCAGCCCTGGCACAGTGTCACACATAAGTCAAGATAAACCAGTAAAGATAACATATTAAAATCAAATTTCATGTATTTTGTATATGGCACACTGACATAGTTACATGAAGTATATAGTCAGCCCTGGCACAGTGTCACACATATGTCAGGATGAAACACGATATGTAACATATTAGAAGTAAAAATATCATGTAAGTATTTTGTATCTGGCATACTGACATAGTTACATAAAGTATTTAGGCAGCCCTGGCACTGTGTCACACACAAGTCAGGATGAACAAGTTAAGATAACATATTAAAAGTCAAAATATCCACATGAAGTATTTAGGCAGCCCTGGTACAGTGTCATACATAAGTCGGGATGATACAGTTTAAATAACATATTAGAAGTAAACATATCATGTAAGTATTTTGTATCTGGCACACTGACATAACCACATGAAGTATTTAGGCAGCCCTGGCACAGTGTTACACATAAGTCGGGATGAAACAGTTTATATAACATATTAGAAGTAAACATATCGTGTAGGGGCCTAAATATTTTGTATCTGGCACATAGCGGTCATAAAGTATTTAGGCAGCCCTGGCACAGCGTCACACATAAGTCGGGATGAACAATTAAGATAACATATTAAAAGTCCAAATATCATGTATTTTGTATCTGGCACATTGACATAACTACATGAAGTATTTAGGCAGCCCTGGCACAGTGTCATACATAAGTCGAGATGAAACATTTTAGATAACATATTAGAAGTAAACATATCTTGTAAGTATTTTGTATCTGGCACACTGACATAGCGTACATAAAGTATTTAGGCAGCCCTGGCACAGTGTCACACATAAGTCGGGATGAACAATTAAGATAACATATTAAAAAGTCCAAATATCACGTAAGTATTTTGTATCTGGCACAATGTCATATCGTACATAAAGTATTTAGGCAACCCTGGCACAGTGTCACACATAAATCAGGATGAACAATTAAGATAACAATAGGCAAAATATCATGTAAAAGGCTGCATTTGGCACACTACCTGACACAGTGTCACACATTAGTCGGGATGAAACAGTACCCTTAAACATATTAAAAGTACACAGTATCATGTAAGTATTTCGTGATGGCTTGCATGAAAAGAAATGGTGAGTACCGTACAGAGTCTGTGGCATGAAAATGTGTAAGACTATAGCGTACTTGTCACAGCTGGCATAGAGAAAAAAAATAAGAGTCTGAGGGACCCGGCACAGAAACAAAATTAAAATGGCATGGCATGGAATAAATACCTATAACACTATAGTGTGCTTGCCCCTTCCTGTCACAATTTGTAAGCACAGTTTAAAATAAAAAGTGAATGCGTGCCCAGGTTAAAATAAAAAAGTGAATGCGTGGCCAGCATATCCAAAATGAACTAATATATGCCACCTTCGTGTCACAAGTTATCGGTCGCACAAAATGTATTGCGTCGCCGGCATAGCAATATTGAAGTTAAATCCCCCCTTCCTAGCACAATATTTTGCTTGTCCGGAAGAGCCAAAAAAGAATTAATATGCCCCCCCCCCTTCTACCACTACTACTAACATGCCCCCTTTCTGTCACAAGCCTAGTTCGTACAAAATGTATTGCATCGCCGGTATAGCAATATTAAAGTTAAACCCCCCCTTCCTATCACAATATTTTGCTTGTCCGGCATAGCCAAAAATGAATTAATATGCCCCTTCTGCCACTACTAATAATATCCCCCTTTCTGTCACATGCCTAGTTCGCAAAAAATGTATTGTGTCGCCGGCATAGCAGGCAAAATATTTGGCGTGGCCGGCATAGCTAAATATAAATTAATATGTCCCCTTTTGTCACAAGTTGTCTGTTCGCACAAAATGTATTGCGTCGCCGGTATAGAAATGTTTGGAGCGGAAAGTCCACCTGTATAAAACATGGAAACAAGTCAGTTTATTATTATCCTACATTCACCTGATCCAATATTCATTCTGCATATTACTATGGCTCCCTATTTACTCCCTATATAATTCGTGATGGCTTACATGGAGGTAGAACCAATTTTCTGTATCTAAATCAGGGTGAATAACTAAATTCCAGTCCCCACAAATAATACAGTTTGTATTTTGAAACTCATTTATGACCTTTTTGCTATTATGAAAAAAGTCTGGAGTGTCCTTATTTGTGCCATACAAAGAACAGAGAGTAAATCTCTTATCATTAAAACTTAAATCAATTAAAATAAAATTCCCTTTTGGGTCAATTTTTACGTCATGAATAATGTAATCGAAATTCTTATTGAACAGAATTGCTACTCCTCTTGATTGGGAGCTAGGATAACTACAATAATATTCCCCACTCCATTCCTTGTCCAGATGACTTTTAAAATCATTATCAAAATGGGTATCTTGCAAACAATAAATCATACAATTTTTTTCATATAAATAATTTAAAACATAAAATCTTTACCACGGCAATTCATTGTCACAATTTTAATATCAGAACTGTTATCCATTGCACCCGGGTGATGTAACACCCTATCTGCCCATTGTTGAGATTTTGTTTCACAGTATAGCGCACTCTATAAGTTCATCATCCGGAAGTTAATCGTAAACTGTCAATCATTCGTTGTGAATGAATATTCATTCGTGACTATTCATGACCTCACAACGATGTGATCCAGCGTCCTTCCCAACTGATCTGATTACAATATTCATAAAATGCAAATAACGCCACGCCCCTCCTCTGTCACTGTCAGACGAAGCCATCCACAATTTGAAATTCGTATTTTGTTCCACGTGAAAATTAATTTCAAATAACCAATTCTGAATGTTTCGTGTCATATAAGAACTAAATTCTGCTATCATCAAAGCAAATAAGTTTGACTCTAAATCACAATCAGCTTTTTTGGACCATTGATGTACTATTTATGTGCCACAAATCATGTTTTGAGCCGCTAAAATCCACCGCGTCTTAGGTCCTCTGGTTTGCTACGACCATGATAGTGCGCCCTCTAAGATCATCATCCGTCAATTTAAGCATAGTAAACGGTGGACTTTGCCTCCGAGATACTTGTCCCATAGTTATAGGGTCTCTGATTGCACCCTAAGGTTTGTTTACAAAACCACATATCCCAACTTATGTTAATCAGGTAGGCTAACCCACGTGCGCACTCACTATAATACATGGTCTGAAAGCAAATATAATTTGTTGTCATAGGACTACCTGGAATGCAGTTATTACAGGGATAAAGGTTATTACCCTTACACAAAGGAAATGTGTAAATCTTCAACCTGTTACATTCATTGCTATAAGTTTCTATTGTGACAATAAATGCCTTGATTCTGTGATACTTTCTGCCCACCTGTCCGTCGGTACAGAACATTTCCATATGAAAGAAATAGCACCAATTAATCCATGAGCCAGAATAACTAGCATATAGAGGGGCGTGCAGCCATATTAAACAATGCAAACTACGTAGCACCCGTTCGGATTGATAAGCATACATGATATTCATAAAGTGATAACCTCTTGAGTGTTATAATGTGTAGAAGTATTCATACAATGAAAGTTGTAAAACAGAACAATATACAGTATTACACCGCGAATATTGGCCACATGTTTCTTGGTACATAAATTAGTATTTATGTTGCACTTCTTCGATTACGCTAATTTTCTGCCATATGAAAGATACCATACTTGGAAGCTTGAAAATTGGTTTGATTTCATTTTTTGATTTTCACTGTATTTCCTACGTTTTTCGGAAATCAGTGGAGTTAGCGCCTTTTGGAACAAAAATGTTTCGACCAATTTTCAAAAACCACTTTACCAAGCAATCCAAATAATGTACACCTGAAAGACAATATCAAATCACATTGAAAACAGAAAACCGCATTCAAATACCTTTTCAACTTTTTTAATTATGAATTTTTTGATATTTTGTGAGAAAACTGAAAATGTTGACAATTTGAGACATTTTTTTATATTAACAACAATTTTGTTCGTGTGCAATTTTCAAAACAATAATCCATACATTTTACGTTTTCTTCATTGCATTTCATTAAGGACATTACTATTAATGTTTTACCATGATAAAAGAACCATATTTCTACCATTTTGGCTTAAAAAATAATGAATTATACTCAAATTTCTGGAAATTTCCGGAAATTACAGAGGGCCATAACTTTGGACCCGAACATGCTACAGATGTAGAACAAAGTTTAAAAGCTGTATTTTGTAATTCTCTTTCATGTTCTGCACCTAACTAAAAAAAAGAAGGGAGTTAACGCCTTTTGGAATAAGCACTTCATATCAGCTCTTATTTATATATAATACAGGTGGACTTATCACTAACCCCACTCAATTGTTTAAATCTTCTTCATGCTGACTATATACTAATTTTGAGCGAGAAAAAACTCCTCTAATACAGGAGTAAAATTATTTTCACTCTAAAAGAGTGCAAAATCACTCTTTAGAGAGTGAAAGAGTGATTTATCCAATTCTCATGTCACTCACTCACCGAGTGATGAAATTTAAACAAGAATAAATTAATTATTCACTCCGATTCATAGATTGATATTATCTGTCCATCGCAAAATTACATTTATCGGAAATAAACACCTCTGATATCATATTCTGCTAGAATTACATACAACCATTACTACGAGGTATTGGTCAAAGAATAAAAGCTAGTCGAGCCGGACTATACATAAAGCTAGTCCAGCAATGCTGGACTAGGCTAAAGCTAGTCAAGATGGACACCATCTGGACTAACTCCAGCGACTAGCCTAAACTAGTCCAGCTTAGGACGGACTAACATCAAGCTAGTCGAGCAACTAAAGCTAGTCCAGCAATGCTGGACTAGTCTAAAGATAGTCAAGATAGGCACCATCTGGACTAACTTAGAGCTAGTCGAGCGGTGAGCCTAAACTAGTCCAGCTTAGTCGCGCAACTAACGTAAAGCTAGTACAGCAATGCTGGACTAGGCTAAAGCTAGTCAAGATGGACACCATCTGGACTAGATTTAAGTTAGTCGGGATGACCAGTTTGAGTTTTCAGTGTATAAGAATGCAAGCTTAACAATCTCACACGACGCGAAGTACCATTTCATTGTGCTCTTTGTTTGTTTGTTTTTATTAGGCATGCATCGTCAGCATAAATATAAACAAAATAATAGAAGAAGAAAAAAAATACAATTTAACAAAGTACAATAAATTACACAACAACATTAATAACAAATATTTCACCACAATGCCATGCAGGATGGCAGACACAGACCCGGGACACTGACACCATAACTGACATACCAGGATAGCCTATTAGAGGCATATTATGTGATCTTTTCCAGAGAGCGCCCTCTATTCATGATTTTTTTTAGAAAGTAGATTTTCTTGCAGATTTAGATTTCTGATCATAAATCACAGTTACAGAGTGATACGATTCCTAATTACCTCAAAATCATGGTTTAGAGCGAATTTAGAGTGAAAATATAAACTGTCGTGTTATCCCGACAGTTTATTTTCACTCTAAAACCATGATTTTGAAGTAATTAAGAATCGTATCGCCCTGTAACTTGGAATGTATGTACGATTTATGATCAGAAATGTAAATCTGCAAGAAAATCTGCCTTCAAATCTTTTTTTCGATGTTGAGGGCGTTCCCTTGAAAGATCACATAATATACCTTTAAGCCTGACAATAAGAAGCAAGGGTCCCAAACGAAAGCAGAGGCCGTGAAGAAGTGCGAACAAAGAAGAAACCCACCAGTCTACGCTTCAATCCGTGTAGGTCTATGGAGGTGGGACTATTATAGCTCCAGGGGGACTATACTCTCCCTTCGCACCAGGGTGTCTTTATTGCAATTTAGTACATTGACCTAAAACCAGTGTATTTTGACGGCATTCAGGAAATCACAGTATTGATATTATCTTCACATGTGACAGTTGAGTAACCGCATGAGGACGTTATATAGGCCTACATACATGTATATTAACACTTTCAACGGGGCAGGCGTCTGCAAACGACATTCCACATTTTCACAAAATATTTCAAAAATGTCAACATTGTTGAATTTTATTACCATTTTTGGAATCACCATGTGAAATGCATTAAATTAAGTACAAATATGCCTAGTATTGGTTCAGGAAATCTTGAGATAGACTTTGAAAGTCTGGAAGAGCTTCTGAAAAATCGTCCGCGTGGAAAGTGTTAAGGACAGGAAATTGGTTTGCCTACCGTTCTGTTTATCTTAATATATCATAATATAAACTTTTTAAAAAGACACTTCTTTAGTTTTTAGGTATACATCATTTACATACGGGCTGAGAATATAGGCACCGATGTCATTTTTGGTTAATGGGTAAAAGGACGACTTGCGTTGATCTTCATTCACGCACATAATGTTCAGGTAGTAGAAGAGTTTGTGGCACCAGCCCGACCGTGAAAACGTGACGAAATTGGATAGTATAGGGGCCATTTCCAAAAGTATGTCAAGAGACATACTTTTCATTTTTGATTGTCAGTTTGTTCCAGTTAGGAATTTAACCAGCTCAAGTATGTTATTTGAATAAGCACCCATTGTACTTCAACTACAAACCAAAGAAACCCGATCATGATGGAGTAAGTTGCCGTAGCAACACATTTTTGTGTGCGAGGGACGGAATTTCTCTGTAATTTTGCGAAGGACGGAATTTTACACTTTTAATGGTCTGCTTTTCCAGTTACACTGATTAGACAAATTAATGATATTATTTTGAACAAGTAACCAATACACTTCAACAACAAAGACAAACAAAATAGCTAGGATGAATTGTGTTCCTGTAGCAACACATTATTTTAAATGCGAGGGACGGAATTTTGTATGCAGTCAATTCCGTCCCTCGCATGGACAAAATATGTTGCTATGGCAACTTGCTTAACCGTGGCTATGTTTTTGTCTTCTTGCATGGTGTAGTGTATTGGTAGATCATTCAAATAATATTCTTAGGTATCTAATTTCCTAACTGGGATATCAGGATAATTAAAAATGTCACTCAAATTCCGTCCCTCGCAAAAACGGCGGTTTTGGATTTGGCCCCTAGGTCTTCCTTTAATATGGACCTGTTAATGTTATAGTAAGTAAGAATAATGTGTTTAGGCCTATCTCATGGAAAAAGGCGGATGATAATGTTAAGCATCAAAACTAAAATATAGAACACATATCCTGTAACTAATGATGGAAATAGGTTTCTACTTTCGATTCATGGTAGATGGTTATAAACAACATGGTTCACCAAATCCACTAGCGTACATTAGGCTGTTCAAGTTGAAATTCATGCACCCCTATTATATACATCTATCACAAAGAGTCCCTGACCAGGGGCTTTGATGTTGGCTATTATGCAAAATCGATAACAAAAATCTGAGAAATACATTAAATGTTGACAATTAATGATGGCCTATAAGCATGATTCTAGCAGAATCTATGACGAGCGAAACTCAATTAAATAAACGCGAGGATCAAGTAAATGATACCAGCCGAGTAAGTGAAATGAATATTATTACGTTGCTACCTGTAAACATGGTAAACTTGCAACTTATTATTACGTTGCTATCTGTACAATTGTTACCAGGGAAGTGCATGACGTTATTCTATCTCTTTAATAGCCACGGTTCAAGATTTATCGGATCCGTTTTATGCTTGAGCATCTCCTACATGTAGGCCATTGTTAAATATTTACGCTCAATTCCCAGACGGTACAGGACGTTCGGCAAAGTTCGGCACCCGAATTATGATTTCTGTCAAAACGTTATATAGGTATTTACAGATTACTTGCCAGTGATAGGGATATGACCATATTGGAGAACTATGCGGACTATAGCTCCAGAAAACTGTCTACTGCCACATCATTTTGTACAACGACAATACTATTGTTTTCAAACAGAAAGTGGTATTTTTCCGAAGCGTCCTGATAACTTAGTGTAAACGCCCAATCCTGTTGTAAAATGCATTTTACTTCGTGCACATTTGGCACAACTGACAGTTTATTATTTAAGACTTTGCTGTCAATTAATCTATTCATAAGGAACAGAGAACAAATATTCAATTGAGTTCCGCTTTTAGACGGGAATTTGTGAAAATCTACCCGCGGTTATCGGTTACGTGCTATTGCCCTCTGACGTTTAGTAAACCCAAAGTTTAACATATCGTCAGCCTGCTTCGATAATTGCCTAACTCATTTTTTCTAGTTCTTAGAAAACAACAAAAGTATGAAACCTGTTACCTTTGTACCTGTTACTCATTTTGCATTATTGATGGATGGGTATTCATTATGTGGAATGTGACTTGTATTGTTGATGGCCTCGATTGGGTGCATGGATGCACTAATCCAAGTCATATAGAAACAGATGAACACAGCCATACAATAATGTGATTAATTCCATGGATTTGTCAATGCAAATTCAATAATGCAAAATGAGTAACATGTTGGAGTGGGCTGGTGGCCCTTTTGCAACAAATCTCTTCATTTATCAACACTTTTGATTGGTCAATGACTTAGATATTATAACAGCATGTGCATAATGTAATGAAGTCATGATTTATGCAAAAAACTCAATTTTGCTGAAAAGTGAGTTAGGCAATTATCGAAGCAGGCTGACGATATTCCCTCGGGATATATTTCTCACCATTTACATCATTAGGTTTCAATAATTGTGTATACTTTGACACAGGCACATGACGAACTTTATAACGGGGTTGATGAAGCTAAAATCCACACTACGCCTTTCATATCCCAAAACTTTTAATTGTATCGTATCCTTTAGAATAACATGTCAATAATTTTTGTTAGCAATTTCGATATTAACATATATTTTACACATTCAAAATGTTGGAAACAAAAGGAAAATAAAAGTTGTTAGTATATTTTGAGTGCTGGATTGAAGGTTAGAATGTACTATTGCTTGTCAAATGTCAACATGGAAATGATACGTTATTTTATTCCAGGTTTAAAAAACCCAATAGCAAACGTTTCGAGCACAAACTGTTCCCTTCCACAACCATAATAACGGAGTGACAATCGATCTTGTGTTGTTAGTACTACTATATGGTTCATTGGAAACGGCATTATTGGATGATTTTGCAGCAAGAAGATCGTCGTCAGCGATTTCCCCTCGAAACGACGGCTAAAGATATTTTTTACGTGAATTTGTAGATTTGAGAAACATTTTGGAAATTTAAAATCAGTTTGGATGTTCTTCGTCTTTGTAAGTTGTAGAATCATGTGCATAACACTAAAAACAGCATATATAGTTTGATCAGTTCCAAATTGGCAAAGCATTCTTACCATGCTTACGGTAGCGAATTTATGCAGAAGTACGCGGGCAAGCATTAAAAGCAACAAACACACTGTACATCATGCGTGAAGCGTGCGTGCGACCAAAACTGTGCGCGTGCGGCCATAATCGCGTGCGTGCGCTTGAATTACCTTTCCTTGCGGACAGATATAAACCGAGTGTTTCACGCCAATTTGGACCTGATTGAACTATAATAGGCCTATATCTAGTTTTCAAACCATGGAACACGGATGTTACCACACTACATCCTTTATGGTAACAAACGTTATTATTAAAGTCCGAAATTCGCGCCCCTTGCGGAGGGATATGAACCGAGTGTTTCACGCCAATTTGGACCTGATTGAACTATAATAGGCCTATATCTAGTTTTCAAACCATGGGAAACGGACGTTACCACACTACATCATTTATGGTAACAAACGTTATCATAGCGTAGCAGATTAAAGTCTGAAATTCGCACCCATTGACTAATTTTGAAACCAAACAAAAAATCATATCTTATCAGAATATTGAACCAATACTAGGTATACACATCTTCATTGGTATCTTTGGTAAATTGTCAAAACAATTCAAATTCTTCTTATTTTTCAATCAACATTTGTAAAAAAAACCAGGAATTTTCAAAACTTTTTCAAAACATTTCAAAATCGTTTTAAATGAAAGAGGGTGTCAATTTAATGTTGTTAATGTGTTGGTCTAACTAGTAGACCATTTCTGTTCGCATGGCCTTATGGTGAGAACGGCGGAGAGTCTGGTGCAGACGATTCACTCGTAACACCAGTGTCTAGTGTCTTAGACGGTGACCGCGAAGATCTTCTGATACCAGATGACTCTTCCTTGAAGCGATGCATAAAGCTAACCAATTCCGGTACCTCCTTCCATTGGCCACGAAGAATATATGGGAATACCTCTTTGAAATGAGGATGCTTCAGTCCATAAATAATCGGATTGATCGCCGAATTTGCCATCGCTAGCAGCCCGGCCCAATGACGAGCTATGGGAAACACCGCTACGGATATCGTGTACGGAATGAAACACACCATGAACGCTACTACGACGTAGAGGAGATTCTTCGTTATCTGCACCGTCTGCGGGTTTGGTTTTCTGGCTTTCTTAGAGTTCACCGGCTCACGACGGATGCTACTCTTGCGGCGCGTAGCCGTGATGGCCTTCTGATGCGCATGGACGAAGAGGAAGATCTTGACGTAACAGAAGATGATCGTTACCAGCGGAATGGGAAATATTAGAACGGTGCTGAGTAGAGTATAAAAGCCCGCCCCAGGATTGGTCTCGTCGGACGCGCACGTCTTGAGATCAAAGGAATACCCGAGTGCGCCGACACCTGCTGCCGGCGGGACAATAACAACTAAGCCGCAGTACACCCAGGCGATGGTTATCATTATGGCCACATTCCTGTTCGTGTAGACCATCTGGTAGGTTTGCATAGGGTAAAGTACCTTGTGGTAACGATTGATAGCGATCAATGCTAAGTCTACAATGGTGAACGTCAGACAGACGAAAGACACCGCTGCAGATATGACACAGATGCCCTCCCAGATAGGCCAGCCATCTAACGACCAAAGACCGACGATGTCCCAGAGTTGAAATAAGCACGAGAGAAGATCGGCGACGGCTAAGTTGATGATGTAGATATTCGTTGTGGTGCGTAGTTTCTTGGAGAGAAAACAGGCGACGATCACCAGAGTGTTGCCGCAGAACCCGACTATGCAAATCAGCAGTAGTATGACGCCGATTATGATTCGCTGCGGAATGTCAATTTCATTAATCGTAACGGTGGCATTGGTAACGTTGGCATTGGTGACCACGTTGGTTAATAGCATATACGCTGTGGTTAAGTCCTCGGCCATTATTGCGGGATTTGTGGCCTGCATGCACAGGTGATCTGAAAACCAAGAAAGTATACAAGATAATTAAACACTATGCTGTGCAGGGTGTCAAAAAAAAACACCCAAAAGTGCACGTGTTTACCCAACTTATTGACCATGAAGTTATTCAAATTGGTGTAACATTTTTATACATATTGAGAGACGCCGTTTATTTTATCTGGTTTGGTTTTGTCAATCCTGATATATGACCAATTAACTGAAGTTACCTAAAATCGACGTTGTGCCACTTTACAGTATGCAATGAATAGAAAGGTTTACTTTGGAGATGCAAATCTTCCACCTGTTCGAGTGGTCTTATAGCAAATGTTATGCAATCATATTTTTTTTGTATTGCGATTGAATAGGTTTAAATAATATATAGAATGAGTGTTTGTGTAGCCAAACAGAACTGAATATTTTTTTAAAAATTCAGACCGAATGCCTGCACCCTCCCCTAATGTCTCAAGATGGATTGATGCCCATTGGAAGATACTCGAGTTATTATCGGTTTGATGCTTATAAGCATTCTTTCTGTAAAAGTGGCACAACACGATTTTAGGTAGCTTTAGTTATTTGATCATATCTCAGGATTGACAAAACCAAATTAGATGAAATAAACGGCATATGAAAGCTAAGCGTTTAGTCTTTCAATAAAAATCAAAATGTTACATTATTTGTTATTACTCATGGTCAATAAGTTGGGTAAACACGTGTACGTTTTTTTTTGGTGGATACCCTGTACACTAGATGGCGATTGTATGGAAGGTCATCAGTTCAAATCAATCTCCAGAAAACAAGAAAGTACAAAGCAATTCCTTGGATCAATATCAGTATTGATTATTGATTGGTATTTTTGTATGGTACGTCTTCTGAAAGTTGATTTGAACCAATTACCTTTAACGCAAGCGCTCTATATTGCGCACGATAACCTGTTTTCATTTCTGTTCGACGAATAGCATGCCTTACTGCTATATTCGGTCACGCCAAAATCGGGAACATTGGAATTGGGCTATTAATGTGGAGTCAATAACCTACAATCATGTCGGTAAAACTTAGGGAAAGAGAATGTTTTGAAAGTTCATATAAGGAATACTAGTAGCTGAATTAGAGTATGTTTCCGTTAATGTTTCGCAACCCGTCATGTAACAACAACAATGAACCAAGTCCAACTTTACGAACAACAATATAGCGATAAAGATGGTTTCCTCTGAAACTAAAACTCATTTTCCTCCCAAAGAATGTAAAAAAAAACCATGTTTTAAAGGTACGAAACGGAATTATTATCTCCAATTTTTTGCCATACTTAGGTGTCTAGAAAAAAGTGCACCATGAGTTAGAAAATTAATTAAAAATACATCCCATGTCTTTTTGTTTTATACACATAATGATGATTCTAATAAAAGAGCTCTCTTTACTCAAAAAATGGCCAAAGGTGCATTTAAATATGCCCGATTAGATTGGCCATAATTTGATAACGGAAGCTCTAAAATGGATAGACTTTTTTTCTTATGGCGCATTAAAGATTGCTGAACTTCATTACTAGTACGTCGCGAACAATCTTTATATTATTCATGGCCAAAAAAAATAATCATGTTTCACATGGTGCACCTTTTTTGAGACACCCTGTACTTTATAGGTCAATGGTCAAATACATTGGGGCTGACTTCACTTTTCGATATACTAACAGCAAAAATAGTTAACAACATTTTAGCAATTCTTTTTTGTTAAAGCCGTTTCATAGCAGCATTGAAGTGTTTTAAATGCCTCACAAACTATTTCAAGCGTGTTTCAATTTGAATCCTTACAATGAGCTTTGACCTTTGACTGCTGTTCCAAATGTCATTTTTGAGATTTCTACGAACTTGCTACATGTATGTGTTTTTCCTTATAAAGCTTGTAAGGAATTTTCGGCTGACCAGCTCGAAAGCCCTTTAACCCTAAACATAATACAATTACCAAATGTGAAAAGAATAGAGTATGCCCCATTAAAGACAGATCCTATTTATATACTATCTCAACACATTGGACCAGTTTTTTCAACATGTTGCAAAACATGTTAACGCTTTCCATGCGGCATGGCGACTGCAGACGACATTCCAAATTTTCACAAAATGTTTAAGAAATGTCAACATTATTGAATTTCATTACCATATTTGGAATCACCATGAGAAATGCATTGAAATAAGTACAAACATGCCTAGTATTGTATCAGTAATTCTTGAGGTAGACCTTGAAAGTTTGGAAAGTTTTCTGAAACATCTGTTTTGTATATGGTAAAACTAATAGCCGCGTGGAAAGTGTTAAACTAACATGTTGTGTCGTTTTATTATTTAAAATATGTTCATCGGCGAAAATAAAACATAGGCGTTGCAGAGGCCCAATCTCGGACCCGTCCCACCGAGCCTATTCGAAGTTTTGTTTTTATCTCATTATTTTATCAGTGAAACGGCTACGGCGACATACGGTGAGAGTTCAGTGTGCATTGTACACCAACTGTCACTGATTATACAAAACATTTGTCAGAAATCTTTCCCAACTTTCATAGTCTTATCTCAAGAATTACTGAACCAACTCTAGGCATGTGTGTACCTATTTTAATGCATTACTCATGTTAATTCCAAATGGTGATGAAATTCAAAAATGTTGACATATTTGACACATTTCGTGACATTTTTGAACTGTCGGCTACAGACGACGTGGAAATAGGAACGTGAAATTCCAACTTCACGTACTAGGCCTACCCAATAGGCACCATCAACTGATATGATTTGCAATCAAACCAAATTGACAATAAATAATCATCCTTATTATAAGTATAGAATAAATATAAATTGTAAGTACTTTACCATTAACTGACTATATGCTCTTCCAATTGACGAACTTATCTATCCAGAGAGTGGGAACTTAAGACAGGATACGTAGCCAAACTTCAAATCCGATATAGTGGTATAACACTGACAGAGACACCAAGATAATTTCAGATAAACGGATGTAACTTTAGGCAATTAGCTGAACGGTACGGTGCGCCACATCGCATTAAAACAATGGTGAGAGAAGTTGCTTCCTTTAAATAAAAACATGCCCTTCAGTATTACGCTCGGCCTTTTTATATAAAAGTTCCTTGTTATTTAACGATATACAGGGTGAGTCAACATATTCAGGTTCCAATTTCACTGTTTAAAGAAAAAGAAATTAATTTAGAAACGGAAAAAATGGATGTGGTTGTCCACAAAACAGGCAAAATATATGACATGGTAGAACTCGCAAATGTACCGACGGAACCTCATGTGTACCGACGGTTACATTTTTTTGTATTTACTAATGTAATACTTCAATTATTATAGATCCACTCAGCTCACCCTGTATAAGGTGTTCACTTTGAGGAACTATAGGGCTAAATGGGTGTCGGTTTCGACTGAAACAAGGGCATTAGTCGCCCATACAACGCTTCCAGGAATCCACGACAGGAAAATCAAAGCTATACACCCTTTTGCCGGTAATCTCGGTATGTCATCGTTTTTAACGAAAATCCGCTCACCCTGTATAAGGGCGTTCACTTTTCTGAACTATATATGGGCTAAGTGGGTGTCGGTTTCGACTGAAACAAGGGCATTAATCGCCCATAAAAAGCTTCCAGGAATCCACGACAGGAAAATCAAGGCTATACATGCTTTTGCTGGTACTTTCGGTACGTCATCGTTTTTTACGAAAATTCAAAAATGATCTGAAATTCTAACCATTAATCGCCCATGAAACACTTCCAGGAATCCACTACACGAAAATCATAACATTGTTGGCTATCTAAAAAAATACTGCAAGTCACGACTTGCGAATCCCCCTGGCTGGGAGATCAACTAAATGAGGTCAACGGTCATATATGGTGTTCATGTTTCTTTTCTCCAAGTTTGAGGTCAATCGGTCAACTTTAACGATTTGACCTCTGGATGACCTTTGACCTCAGATGACCTCTAATTATTTTTTACATGTTCCCACGGTGTTCATTGCACAAATTAACCCCTTGTTGACCTTTGACCTTGGGTAACCTCTAATGACCGTTGACCTCGGATGACCTCTAATTTATTTTAGACATGTTCCCCCGGTGTTCAAGTTTCTTGTCTCCAAGTTTAAGTTTAACGTCGATCGGGCAACTTTTACGATTTGACCTCTGGATGACCTTTGACCTCAGATGACCTCTAATTTATTTTAGACATGTTCACCCGGTGTTCATGTTTCTTGTCTCCAAGTTTGACGTCAATCGGGCAATTTTTACGATTTGACCTCTGGATGACCTTTGACCTCAGATGACCTCTAATTTATTTTAGACATGTTCACCCGGTGTTCATGTTTCTTGTCTCCAAGTTTGACGTCAATCGGGCAACTTTTACGATTTGACCTCTGGATGACCTTTGACCTCAGATGACCTTGGATGACCTCTAATTTATTTTAGACATGTTCACCCAGTGTTCATGTTTCTTGTCTCCAAGTTTGACGTCGATCGGGCAACTTTTACGATTTGACCTCTGGATGACCTTTCACCTCAGATGACCTCTAATTTATTTTAGACATATTCACCCGGTGTTCATGTTTCTTGTCCCAAGTTTGACGCCAATCGGGCAACTTTTACGATTTGACCTCTGGATGACCTTTGACCTCAAATGACCTTGGATGACCTCTAATTTATTTAGACATGTTCACCCGGTGTTCATGTTTCTTGTCTCCAAGTTTGACGTCAATCGGGCAACTTTTACGATTTGACCTCTGGATGACCTTTGACCCCAGATGACCTTGGATGACCTCTAATTTATTTTAGACATGTTCACCCGGTGTTCATGTTTCTTTTCTCCAAGTTTGAAGTCAATCGGGCAACTTTTACGATTTGACCTCTATATGACCTTTGACCTCAGATGACCTTTGCAAATTAGACCCCCAAACAAGCAGCTACAGTGTTTGACCATGGCCTACCTATCACTGAAGGTTTGAAGTCAATCCGTCCATCCTTTCAACAGATACAGCATTCGGGCAACTTTTATGATTTGACCTCTAGATGACCTTTGACCTCAGATGACCTTTGCAAATTAGACCCCCAAACAAGCAGCTACAGTGTTTGACCATGGCCTACCTATCACTGAAGGTTTGAAGTCAATCCGTCCATCCTTTCAAAAGATACAGCATTTGGAAAAAAGGCTAACCAAAAGGCACCGCCCCCCCCCCCCCCCCCACCCACACACACACACCTACACACACACCCCGACACACATTACATGATGACAAAATCCCCTTCTGGTTTTACAAACCAGGGGGATAAAAATGGCACAGAAATGTTACAATGTCAGGAATGCTAGTTATGCTATGTACTCCATCAGATCCCACCGTAAAATCCGTATGATTACGCAGAAAATACGGCATATTTCACTTTACGGAGTCCGTAAATTTACGGATATTTTTAACAGTGCATCAAATAATTCCCCCCATCGAAATACGTGTAAAAGGCCATAATTATTTCAAGACACCTTTTCTACCCTCCGGTAACATTAATGACATATTCGCTACGGACCCGCAAACAGCGCCCTCATTTCTTCCCAATTTATTTTCGCATGTCTGTTCACTTTAGGCAGGTTTTTCGGCCCTGGCACTATTTAGGTTGATATTAATATTTTCAAAAAATAAATAAATCGTATTTATCATTGTAGGTGCAATGGATAGGTCCCATTCGTTCATTTTAATACAAAATACCCACCCCTCCCCCGCCCCGCCTCTGGGGAATTAACCTGCCGAAAACCTCACCATTTTAAGCTTAGTCTTCGCGCCTTTCCGGAACTATTTCAGGATATACACAGATTAGTGTTGTAGAGGTGCGCCTTTAACGAGGAAGCGAAACAACCTTCTTCAGAGACACGCGGTTATAATAACAGGAGGGTAATATTTCATCTCAATTCTCCACATAGGGTAAATTCCCAGGCATGTGTGGCGTAGGTCGGCAGGGTGGGCAGTTGCCCCCCCCCGACAGAATTTTTTGTGCCCCCGCCCCATTCTCCGGATGTAGTGGTTATATGCGTTATAACCATTTAAAAATTACCATTTTGTTCTCCTTGTTTTTATAAATAAAGGAAAATGTTATAGAAATAATTGATTAAAACCTTGAGAATTGACCATTTTACCGGTATGTTAACTGGGCTGCTTTTTGGACTGTGCGATTTTTTGACCGTGCGAAATTCTTTTGACCTCATCTCCCCCCCACACCCCCCCCCCCCCCCCCCCCCCCCCCCCCCCCCCCACACTTACGTGAAATTCACGATGTGACTGACTGGGATTTTTTTTTTGGGCAACCTTTTACGAACATTTTAGAAATCTTGCCCCCCCCCTGAAAAAAATCCTAGCTACGCCACTGCCCAGGCATACAGTCTTTAGCAGGGGCGTAGCGTGGTAGTTGTGATTGGGGGGGGGGGGGGGGGGGGGAATTTCTCAACGACTTTATAATTAAATATGTTTATGTAGGAGTTATACTCTTTAGAGTTATCAGCATGTTTATTACCTGGTCAGTTACTTATTGTGATGACTGTATATGCATATGATGTGTGGGGGTGTGTGGGGGGTGTGGGGTGGGGTGTGTGTGTGTGGGGGGGGGGGGGGTGTGTGTGTGTGTGTGTGTGTGTGTGTGTGTGGGGGGGTTATATAGGCCCATTCCGTGTCAAATGTGGGGGGGGGGGGGGGCTATGATTGGTTATCATATTCAATGGCACAGAGGGACATAGGGACATGCCTGATTGCCTACCCCCCTCTGTCAGCACTACATCTGTACCATTTTCGTTTATATAAATTGGTAATTCGACTTATTGTCTTGTCACAACACCTTTTTTTGTTTAAGTTTCTTAATCTTTGTCGAGTCATACCAGTATTATGTATGTTTGCAGGGTATCAATTGGCACGCGACCTTTGGAATTATAGCTATCATGATTACCTAGCAGATAATGTTCAGTTGTGATTGATAATATCATACCATTCTTACACATACACCGTAAGCCTCAAAACATGGCGGAATCAAGCGCAGCAGAGTCCAGAAAGAAGATCGGAATAGTTGGCAGGTAAGTAGAAGTCTAGAGGGAAAACACCACAATATTTACACCACGTAATGAAGTGGGTTGAAAACGAACCTATCTGTATAATGTGTATCTGTATAGAGGATATCCGAGTTTGGCATTAGCTGCCATCTTTTCACAAAGAAGACACACCTGTCTCATGATAGGGCTATATGTAGGCCAATTTGGTAACACGGTTCATGCAATGGATTGGATGCACGGTTTGCACCGATTCAATTGAATGTACATGTAGAATAGCCCCGGTACGATCTTCCCATTTGTAGTCCGTTGCGCATGGCTACATGGATAATAACCTCTATTGGGCTACACAGCCCTTTTATGGCAAAAGAATGTATCTTATATGTACTTTCCTAATGATATACTTCCTTTTAACATGGATTGTGTTAACTTGGTTTAATAATCCTCATTTAGGAAAAGGTTGCAACTTGTAAAGACAATAAAAGTAATATACTGCCATTTACCACTACATGATTTATGGAGAAAAAAGCTAACTTTGATCATGTTAAAAGGAAGTATACTGTTAGAAAACTACTGTAAGATACATTCTTTTGCCATAAAAGGGCTGTAATAACAGTATAATGATTGAAAGTGCCGAGCCTTTTAGGCTAACGAAATATGATACCAAGTTTCCTGTTTCAATTTTTTAAAAGAGTTGGTATAGGTGTCTATTTCATTATTCATGATTTCACTCCATTTCATTATTGCATCTGTACGGGTGGTGTTAACAACTAACTACCTATTGATTCGTATATATTACATCTTAATTAACACTTTTTAAAGAACTTTCTGAGAGAGTCAGGTAGAGGTGTGAAGATGGGGGTCGGCCAATTTTTTTTGTACTTTGGGAATAAGATACATGTCCATGAAGATTTACAATGATGGTAATAAAAAAATATGGGTACCCCCCTACTGGGAGATATATGACCCCCCTAATAATGACCCTTAATAGTACATTTTCAGAAGTGAAAAAAGTAATTTTTCACAATCTTTAGACTAGTGCCAATTACTGACAACATTATAATATCATTTCAGTTATGCTTTCCATCAAACATTCATCTTTTGTCTTTACAATGCAATAATAATAAAAAAATTAAGATATTGGATTGTTCCATTTTTAGAGGGGGGTATAATGGCATTTTCAGGGTTTTCATTAAATGGAGAAAAGGCAAAATGAAGGTCAAGTTTGCAATAGCATAGCAAAATTGCCAGTGATTTTTTTTTATTGTTGTTTTCCTCAGAGCACCAATAGACATAGATAAAACAATTCAACAAATAAAAACGACGGAGACTTGTTCATTATTAATATATTCATACCATATACTCAGGCCATTTTCTGAAAATACAGATTTTAGTATTTTCATACTTGGCGTTAATTTAGTAAATTAGTTCTCTCAACTGAATGAATGTTGCGGTTAAAATAATTATTTCTTACAAACAAGACCAATATTGTTCATTTCTACAAATAAAGTTAATAAGATAAAATAAAATTGGACTGTTCCATTATTTTCATGGGTAATTCCTACAAAAAAAATCCTGAATATGTGAAAAGTCAGGTTTTGTGATGATGCATCGTAACATAAAACTTGTGCTAGTATATTAAGCAAATGACAATAATATTCTTTAAATGTACTTACAATAGTGCGATGGAAATGTCCTATTCCATAAGTTAATGGTACCCCCCCCACCCCCCCCCCCCCCCAACCTCCTGTAGAAGGCAAACATTTGTTAACAGACAATTCTGGGAATTCCTATGCCTTCTATACCATTCTGAGGGGACATGGATGTTTTCTGGGGAATTCTCACCAGCGAAAAAGTAGTTTGAAGAATTCACACACCTTCCATGTGTGTGGGGGGGGGGGGGGGGGGGGCTACCATTAATATCAGGAATAGCCCAAAATGAGACTATTCTACTCATTAAAGAGGGGTGTTTTGTTATATCCGGGCAGTATGAATTTGCAATACGTTTGAACAATCAGTTCCAATGATTGATGATGACATTGTACAATTTATATTTCTAAGACAGCACTGTTCATGCTATGCCATAGTTTTTCTAGGAGAATCTGACATGTTGGTTCAATCTCCCAACTATCAAAATAGTGTAGTATGTATATCAATACAATACATATTTTGTTGATAATATAGGCCTACTGTAAGCTATTAACATACGCCTAATGCTATAAATATATTGTGCATGCAAACTCCAAAAGATTTAGAATTGATAATATAACTTTGATTTGATGGCTGGTTTGATAGCTGTGTTTTTTTTATAAATAAAAGTTTGTTTGTTTGTTTTTCATTTACAAAGACATAAAACGCCTATTCAAACCTACTTTGTCTATATTTAGACTATTGTTATGATCACTGCACATAATATTGTTAATAGAGCTGCGACACACATGAGCGTCAACTCCGGGTTGACAATCATGAAGTATTTCCATTAAAAAAAAGTAAAAGTAGAGACTCGCGCCGAGCATCTCTCTTTCATTAGCGTTTGGGCCAGACTCTCCCATGTAATATATGGCTGTGGGGGGTTCGCCACTCCTCCCGCACAGCGAGTCTGTTTTACTACCCAACATGAATTAATGCCGGAACGAAACGTTTGCTCAAATATGATACTCGGGATGATACCCTTTTCAAAGAAAAAAAGTTGTTACTATTTCATCAGTCACTTTATGGTTAGAGTTTGACAATTTTGACACCCGGTTGAGTAACGTAATTCACAATATGTTATTTCTCGTTTTTTATAAAGAGAAAGGAACTTCTGATCCATGTTTGAACAAACATATACTTTCAGTTAGAGATTCACTTTAGGCTAAATATTAGCCAATATATCGATCATCTAAAGTATCTGTAAGTGTTGAAAAACACCATTTGCTAGTCAAACCTACACCCCTATTTAATATAATGGAATAATCCAAGAGTACTTAATGACATTCACACTTTAATTTCAGTGAGATTCAATTTAGGCTAAATGTTAGCCAATACCTGTAAGTGTCGCAAAACAACATTTGATAGTCAAAACTACAGGACGTTCACAAACAAACAATAAAGATCAAGTAATACCAAGACTTCCACATATTGAATACATACAGTGTGTTGCCTTCTCATTGAACGAATTGCCACACCTACAAAAACATGAATTGTTATCTGATTTTGAACATTTGAATAGTACCCCTGTGAAAGAATGGAACAATCCAGCATCATTATACTTTTAAAATGTATTTTATATATTTTGTAGTCTTTTGCAATCAATATCATGATATTTCACTGAAGAAATAGTGAGTAATACTGAAAAAAATACAACGATTGTACTTCCTGTATCATACGGGTGAAATTGGACCAATGTTATATAAAAGTTGGGGGGTAATAAGTGGTTGTGAGTAATAAAAAGTTGAGTCTCCTTCGTTTTGAATGCATTGTATTAACCACCTTAGATGAGAGGTTGCTTCCAGTAAAGATCAATCTTCTAACTACACTGGGAAAGGTACAGTGGCATTGTAAAATATACCTACATTTCAGAGTTTTCGAAATTTTAAAAACTTTCGAAAATAAGCTCCCCCCCCCGTACGATAATGGAATATTCCAATGATAACAACTTTTTTCTGTGTGTGTGATAAAGACAAGGGATGAAACATCATATGTACAAAAGATAGTGTTCATAGATCTTCATCTTAGGTATCAAACCCTAGTCTAGATTTGGTATGAAACAGTATTTTTCAGGTCTGAAAAGTAGGTTCCTGGGGACCATTTTAGGGGGGGGGGGGTCGAGTTTTCTGGGAGGGGGCTATGTCAGATTTTGTAATAGTCATTTTTTGTGAATATTGGACCAAACATGTTAAATCACCAAAATATGTTTAAAACTGGCTGACCCCCATCTGTACACATTTTCCCATAGTGCCTGACTTTCTCAGATATCTGCTTAAAAGTGTCGCAAAACACAATTTGCTATTCAAAAACACACCCCTACGGAATATAATGGAACAATTCAAGGGCACTCAACAACGTTTACATTTTAAAAGAAACAATAAACAACAGGCAATAACAGGATCTTTACTTCCTTATACTCTGTGTTGCCTTCACATTGAAAATGATTGACATGCCTACAAAAACATGAATTTTATCTGATTTTTGAATATTTTAATGGTACCCCTGTGGCAAAAGTGGAACAATCCAACATCATTATACTTTTATAATGTATTGCATACATTTTGCAATCAATATCATGATAATTCACTGAAGAAATAGTGAGTAATAGAGAGAAAATACAACGATTTTACCATTGGTTTGACACAGGTAAATTTGACTAATGTTGAAAGTTAGGGTAATAAATGGTTGGGAGTTATTAAGAGTGTAAAAGTCTCCGTCGTTTTGAATGCATTTTATCAATCACCTTGGATGAGGCATTGTTCCCAGCAAAGATCAATATTCTAACTTTGCTGGGATTGGTACAATGCAAGAGTAAAATAGACCTAAATTTCATTTTTTTGAATTTTTGAAAATTATCAAAAATAGGCTCACCCCCCTGTTCAGAAATGGAATGTTCCAAATGATAACATTTTTTTTCTGCATGCATGATAAAGACAAAGGATAAAACATCCTATGCAGAAAAGATGAAGTTCGTAGATCCTCATCTTAGGTATGAAACCCTAGTCTAAATTTGACACAAAACTGTATTTTTCAGGTCTGAGAAGAGTGTTCAATCAAGGGGACCATTCCAGGGGGGGGGGGGGGGGGGGGGGGTTCCTATTTTCTGGGAGGGTGTATGCCAGAATTTTTAATACTGATTTTTGTGAATATTTGACCAAACATGTTAAATCACCAAAATATGATTAAAATTGGCTGACCCCCATCTGCACAGATTTTCCCATAGTGCCTGATTCTCTCAGAAAGTCCTTCTTAACACTTTGAAAAACAATTAAGGAAGCAATTGCAGATGTGTTATTTAAAATGTCAACAAGTCTGTCCGAAAAATTGAAACGTCAATTACATCTGAAATCTGAGTAGGTAATGCAAACAATTTCATTCGGCCGAGTGCACCAATGACGGGTAGCTGAAGAATAGCGCTACCTCGCTAGTAACTGAGGCGTAACCCAAAATTTTGAGAGCGCCAATGCGGGGTTAGCTACTAGGCTAGTAACTGGCGGGTAATTTACGCTAAATGTTATACCTGACCGGACCCAAGAGTAAGTTGGGGCATAACGTTTTATGCCACAAGTCAGTCGATTCTAGCAGTAGCGTAAATTTGCTGTGAACATTGGAGGGGATGATTCGCTGATGCTGAAGGACCAATTGCGCTTGCATGCCCAGGGGGTGTCTATTTGAAGTGGAATGTGACCCCTCCTAAGCTGAAATATTTTTATATTTTTGAAAATCCATTCATGCAATTTGGTGATTTTTTAGTCAAAATTTAGATCAACTCCTTTTGCCCATTCAAACACTAATCGCACCGACTTTGGGTCATATTTTGACCAAAATGTAATAATTGTCCAAGGATCTTAAATAATGACCAAATAAATAAACTTATTATGGTTTTTTTAATTAAAAACTGATAAAGCTAAGTTTCAACATTATTGTGAGTGGAAGGGTAGAACTAGAAGAACGAAATAAAAAAAGCATATCGACGTGCCGTGCGTGGTCTGGGAATCGAACCGGGGTTCCGCGGTTAACAAGCGAGGAACAAGGTGTCCACGCCACGGAAGTATTTGTGTTAAGAGATGTGTCATAATTGTATATAATTGTTTCCATCGGGTGCTTGTGTTTGTCATTAAAATTGTGCTTTTTGGTGCAATGTTTGTATGTGCCCCTCGCCCAAAATATGTTTGTAATGTCATGATAGTCCTTATTTTTGAAAAAGCGGTAAACAAACTTCGAATTTTTTGGCCATAAAATGGCATCATTTTTTTCCGGATCGCAGGCCGACTCCACGTGATTCTTGATTTACACTCACTTACAGGACCTAGCGAGTGACGACACGTTTTTAATATTAAGGAGGACCATTCACGCCAGAATTTTACAGTAAACTATAGGTTAACACTTGGCATATGCGCCAAATAATTTTGTAAGGGGACGATGCTGATTAATGTGGATATTTACCTCACTAGTTGCTATTCTGGTGTTACTCGTCAGTTATGCTCTAAGAATTACATCGTAAGTAAGTTATGTTACAGTTAGAGCATAACTACTAGGGAGGTAGCTTACCTCCCTATTAAGTTACCCGTCATTGGTGCACTCGGCCGATTATTAACCATATACCATGAGACACCTGCCATTAAAATCCCTTAAAATCAACAGGAAGATAATGTCTGGTATTTTGAGCCATTAAAATATTTGATTTTTATTTAAGTTAGTCAGAAAATATAATTTTTGCACAAAATAATGAAAGTTTCGGTAAAACTGAAAAGTTGGGTCGGTCGGGAAATGGGAAACTGGAACTTTCACTATATTAGCCTAATATATAGTGACTGGGTGGGTTATTATAATAATGTTGTACATATTAAATCCTACATGAAACCATGGAAGTGACACTAGTGAAACATATACATATTTGGGTTTGGTGCTGGTGCTGTTCTTTCAGACAAACTGCTATCTCTTGATATTATCACTATAACAATGGCCTTTTGCTATACTAATAACCTACACCTAGCACATAAAGTCCCTGACCAGGTGCTTTGAGGTTGGCTAATTCAAAATATATAATCGGTACTAAAAATCTGAGATATACATTAAATGAGCAAATTTCTTCTCCGCAGTTTGTTACCTCCTTCAACAAAATCGAATGGATACTTTTAAAGTTATGGCGATTTCAATGACCTCGCATAACAACAGCAAAGTTGCACTAGGTACTCATTGAATTGTGTGTGATTACTGTCATAACTGTCACACAAATCATTGATTTCCTATACCAGTAATACCAGCCTGTTTTTATGGAGCATACCAGTCTGTTGGTATTAAAATCGTAACAACTCGGTGAGCCCTCATTAATCAAGTTTGACAAAATGGGACTATTGGCCATGTAGGCGTACCAGTAAAATGTTCCATTCGTGCCCTCGCGGGCACTCATGGAACAACTTATACCTGTAGCTAGCATCAAGGTAAAACAAGCGACCTGCAGGTTATAATGTAGGCAGCCAGGTATACAGCTTCCTTCATTGATCTATTAAACTAGGTCATGGTATCCTAAAGCTGACCACAACATCCCGTTATCATAGCTATAGGAAACAGAAGGCGTAACGCCACAACTATATCATGACAATTTACAGATGTCATAAAATTAACACATACGGTATATAATTTGAAGGTGTTACAGTATGAATCGATTCCCTCTATACTATTTCCATCGAAATTCATATTTTAATATTAGGAGAAATATCTCAATAATGTGCAAGAATGATGTTTTCTTTATGCTTTTCTAGCGGCCACACTAATGAAAGCTAATACAATTAATTATCATAAAAAGTGGTAAAAGCTCGTGCATTTTTCTATAGGCACTTTGAAGCCAGTTTCAACTGCTATATAATGTTAACTGGGGAATTTTATCTTACATTTTCTAATGAGACTGTATAGTCGCGTCAAAAAGGACATGTTGTCAGCAAACACAGTTTTGAGATAGAGGCCAATATATTTGGTGAAACATAAAGAAAATAATAGACAAAATATGCTTCTTCAATTCATATCTTGTGATTACAAAGTCTGATTATTTTCAACAAGGTATCATTTCAAAGCTTAAAATGTTCCCTTTCAAATCATACCAATAACTAAGAACTGACTCGGGCCTCCAACATGTCCATTTTGACGTGACGGGTCACATGCCCCAACACAGCAAAACAATTAAGGGGGGGGGGGGGGCTTAGCGGCTGTGCGTTTTACAAGATACGTAAAAACGGACAGAAAATAATATAGATTTACAAGTAATCTTCACTCGTAAAATATTAATGCCTTGAACAATGATGACACATAAATAAATCGAATCTTCAAAATCGGGCTATTCCATTATTCGAAATACATACATCCCCTATGGAAGACACTCCCTCAATCTTCCCCACAAGGAGTGTATACATCTCAAATGGGATTACTTGCATGTAAAGTCTGTGTGGAAGATTGAGGTCATGTCCTCAATAAGGGGGGGGGGGGGGGGGGTTAGGATTAGGATTATCCTGATACTAAGATCAGCCATTTTATCTATTTTTGCGCCATCATATTTCACACTTGTATTTTTAACACTTTCCATGCGGCTATTAGTGTTACCATTTTTTTTAAATTTTCTTTTATTGTTTATTACTATCATAACTTTCACCATTCACATAGTTTCATTGTATTATCGTTACATGTATAACACATAATTTTCACATTTTACATAGTTTCATCATGTTTACATTTCCTATCATATGCTTTTCATCATGTTTACATCATTGCATAACATTACGTATATCATGTACAGGGTGTCTCAAAAAAACCCGTGCACGTGTTTACCAAGCTTATTGACCGTGAACTTATAGAATTTGGTGTAACAATTGTATACATATTGATAGCCATAACGGTTAGCTTTCATATTCCGTTTATTTCATCTGATTTGGTTTTGTCAATCTTGAGATATGACCTATTAACTAAAGCTACCTAAAGTCGACGTTGTGCCACTTTACAGTTTGCAATGAATAAAAAGGGTTACTCCGGAGAGGGGGTTGTTACCACCGGGGTTACCACCCTCTAAAAAAATCCAATCCGAAATGCAGAGTATGTATATTTTGGTACCATGTTATAGCTAGAGGTTCCCTCTATCCATACATACTAAAACAAGTACAAACATTCCACGCATGACGTCACAATGACGTCACCAAACATGGCCGACCTCAAAATCCCGCCGTATTCGCTGGACAGTGAAATATCATAGAAATCTTCGCCAAAAAGTTCTAAATATCGGAATTTCACCCGGTTTTTTGCTTATAAGTGATGGAAATGGTGTTTTTAACATAGGCCCATGCTAAAATATTTCAGGAACACATAATAAAAATATTTTTCAAAATGGCGATTTTAAAAAAAATGGTAAGGTGGCAACCACCTCCTACTATCGGGTTTTGATGGCTTACCCTACCCCCGGGTAAGGTGGCAGCCTCTATTTGTTTTCGTCAAAATGAGCGCAGGGAATGTAAAATCGATCACCTAGACGCTGATCACCTAGATCACCTAGATCACCTAGATCACTGTTTGTTGCGTTCTAGCGCAATCTGCGGTCACCCTCCCTTAAGAGGACGAGGGTTTTAATGCTTATCTTAAGCATTCTTTCCGTAAAAGTGGCACAACTTCGATTTTAGGTAGCTTTAGTTAGTTGATCATATCTCAGGATTGACAAAACCAAATTAGATGAAATAAACGGCATAAGAAAGCTAAGTGTTTGGTCTACCGATATGTATACAATTGTTACACCAAATTCTAGAGGTTCATGGTCAATAAGTTGGGTAAACACGTGCACGGTTTTTTTTGAGACACCCTGTATAGCACATTTTCATATGCTTTTCAGCAAGTTTATACATTTTCATATGCATTTTTGGCATGTTTACAATCACGTTCATTGCATATCATTACATAACATTTTCATATGTTTTTCAGCCTGTTTACATTGCAAATCATATAAGCAAATTGTCATATGCTTTTCAGCATGTTTACACATTTTCATTTGCTTTTCAACATGTTTACATTCACATGATTTTCATGGTTACATTTCATATTTCTATTAGTGTTACCATTATACAAAACAGATTTTTTAGAACCTTTCCCAACTTCCAAAGTCTATCTCAAGGATTACTGAACCAATACTAGGAATGTTTGTACTTATCTTAATGCATTTCACATGGTGATTCCAAATATGGTGATGAAATTCAATAATTTTTACAAAAGAATTTGTAAAATTTTGGAATGTTGTCTGCAGACGCCTGCCGCGTGCATGGAAAGTGTTCAATGTGATATGCAATCATTGGATCTACAATTTATTAATTGATCATCATGGAACAGATTTGTTGATGATCGGTTTATTGAATTGATTTGTTGATTGATAAATGAAATTTTTCCTTTCAGTGGCTTGATTGGTAGAAGTTGGGCCATGATTTTTGCTGGTGCTGGCTATCATGTTTCGTTGTACGACATACAACCTTCACAGGTTAGTTTAGCGAAGGAAATATCCACAAAGTCTAAACCAATAACAGTGTACCTTTCAGAAAACAAGGCCCTATCTTTATGGTTGCCACCAGTATGCCCAGTTGCTATGTGGGTTTATTTGTGTGCTGAGAGCATGTGAAACAACTAAATGTAACTGAGAGGAGCTATAGCAGATATGGTCTTTTTGTTCAGATATCTAGCATTTTAGTGACAGGAAAAGGCACTATCTGTAATAGATGTACCACATTTCAGTATTTATGGTTATACACTAGAAGTTCTATGGTGCACCCTTGTTAAAATGCACGTGGGAGCCATTGTAGATTGTGGCTTGTGGTTTTAGAAAAGATTAAGAGGCCTTTCTACAGCCAAAGGGCTGTATGTGCAATGTGCATGTAATGTTTCAGAATTCCGATGCAGATTTTAATAGGCACAAGAGTAAGAAACCTTTAGATGCAACTCCACATATACGTCAAACAGTTGCACTTTATCCAACTGGTTCATGTAAACAACCCTGGATTTTACTTCAATGTCCTATAGTGTAGTACATTTTGTATACAGTCCTCGAAAACGTAACTAAACAGATAAATAACATAGTTCCAACTTAAAATATCGAATAACGAAATTAGGGATTAATTTCTCCTCATCAATTTGAGTTATTGTTCACCACGAAGATCGGTTAACAATTAAGAACGCTACACTGAGACGAATGGAACAAAGTGCAACTTTCATTTTCGCAATTTGGTTTTGAACACGCAAAACAGGTATGTGTATGGGCTGCATTTATCAATGGAAGCATCCATAATCCTCAACTTTCTGTCGACCGGTGAGTCGTCTCTAGCAGTTAATCAAAACCTGCCTATCATGCATATTGCTACAGCGAGGCTGCGTGTAGAAGAGCAAAATAGTAAAATGAAAAATGGACTTTGTTTTGTTTTTGAACACATAGCTCTGTTAATATCAAGTCAATTTCACGTGTAATATCTCAAATTAAAGAGATGATTGTTTTTTCACAAATTAAAAATGTAATATTTTTATGTAGGCGCTAATAGTAATAGTTATGAAGTTAAGAGCATATTCATTCCCTGGTAAATGACTGTTTGAGGACTGTACATGTTTTGATTACTCATAATTGATACATCACTCCAGGTTGCCACCGCACTAGATAATATCAAAGACCGTCTGGAGGAGTTGAAAAAATCGGGACAACTCCGAGGTTCATTGTCACCGGAAGCACAATTTGCATTAATCACTGGAAGTACCGACCTCGAGCAGACGATAAAAGGCGCCAAATTTGTACAGGTAACTGACGTCATTAAGCCAAACAGTCGTCCTTCATTACATACAGGGTGAATCAAAAGATTCAGGTTCCGTTTCCGAAAAATATCAGTAAAAATAGTTGGAAAAATAGTTGGCAAAATAGTAGGAAGGATCCATGGTGTAAAGTATAACAAGCTTATAGTTACATTTAAGCAAAACGTTTCATGCTCACTGAGCACTTCATCAGACTATTTGACACCTGATCTCTTCACTGTCTTTTTGCAGTGATTACCGTCGGAAGTAGAGGGCGGTATAGAGATCAGCTTGTCGCAGATGTTGTTGAGTTGGTAGACCCCCTCGTCTTTATTCCCGGCACGGTTAAGTGCAAGTTTCTTTATCCATAGCTTCATTTGATTAGTTTGATTTGATTAGTTTGGATAAATATCAGCATGTCAGAGTTATAGGGTTAATAAGAAATTTCCCTTTCGATTGATATTATAAATCTACCATGTAAGTGAGCCTCGTCAAACACTGAGTTTTATTAAAGGAGGAGAGATATTTGATATAGTGATGAATAAAGATATTTTGTAACAAACGACTTGAGAGGAGACTATACATCATTCCCTAATAACAACAATCACGTGATTCCTTCTTGCTCCAAAATGTAGGGTACGCCATTGCTTAAGTAAATAGTAGTTAGTGGAATATCAAATGCGGCTAATAAGGATAAAGGTGCTATAACACATATATTAAGGACAGCAACACATCAGTATTTCTGTTCATATCTAGGAATCCGTACCCGAAGATTTAGAGCTTAAGAAGAAAGTGTTCGGACTGATGGAGCAATACGCAGATGATAGTGTGATACTAAGTAGTTCCAGCTCATGTATTCCTCCATCAAAAATCACAGACGGTCTTAAACGTAAAAACCAATGTATCGTGAGTCACCCGGTGAGTATTAATTTTCATATCATTTATTCTTCAGCTTTTCCCATTGAAATTACATTTAGACAAAGTAATAATAATAACGAAGAGCAAATGATTTTGGAGGTGGGGAAGGAAAGAACCAGCTTTTAAAGTGATCCCTTTTAATATTACGAATCTCAAATGTCCCGCACGGCTGTTTGACTGTCCGCTTTATAATTAAAATGATGGGATAAAAATAAATAAATTACATATTGGCCCATTTATGGTTTGACCTGATAGGTAGCGCTAATGAATACGAGTATACGGTGTAAATTTCAAGAAAATTGTTCGAGCCCTTTTAAAAATATCGGCATTTACTACTTGACACACATTTAACATGTAACTCTATGGGAAATATGGCCGATGAGGGCGCTATTATAGTAAATCATAATATTCAAAGCTCTATATCTCAGAATTGGCACCAACAAATGTTCTGAAATTTCTACAAAAGATGGCCAGTATATTCAGGTGAATCAGTTAAAACCAGAACCGGGCCAGCAAGTTACGGTGTTCCCAGAATAAAACGGACAAATTATGTGGGATCAAACAGCCGTGCCCGGTCGTCCATTTGATCTTGTGTTATTATATTAAGTGATGTTTTCAATCATGCCGCACTAGTCGTTGTCAACATGGTCAACATGGTCAAAGACACTTCGCAAAATTACCTGTCTAGCCGTATTTGCGCACTAATAGTAATAGCTATTCTACTGTGTAAGCAGTATGTGTTGATCATGCACCGTCGTCATCGTAACACACTATTAGCTCCGCCTAATTCTATTGACTACAACGTTTTAAGATAAAACTATACAATTGCGGAAAGGCGTTGTATTATACTAATTTTACAGAGGGCGCTTACACTGTCTTAAAAGTGGTCACACACACCACTAGCATAACTTAACCCTCGCTCCGCTCAGCCGCCAGTAGAAGGCGGTCGACAGGTCGGCATACGCCTCGCTTCGCTCGTCGCTCAACAGGTAATTTTGCGAGGCATCTTTGACAAAGACTAACACACACCACAACGCCTTGATGAAAGGCTAATGCAGCTCATATTAACGCCATTAGGCTCACATTACTATATTACATAGCATAAGAATGTAGGCTATGTACCATTTCGACATAACTTGTGTTAATAAATTCGGGTGTTTAAGAAAGTTGCTTCACGTGGATTTTTTTCTCACGAAGTAGCAAACTATTGTATATATACATGAAGTTACATTGTAGATAAAAATACCAAAAATACCACACAGATTGGACATGTAGACCGCCCTCCTGCATGCTGACTAAATTTCTAGGTTTCGAAGGTGGAAATAAATATAATAATTCTTGATTTTGATAACATTGAGAATATTTGTCAATATTTAAAAAATGTTGAAACCTATCTTCTTTCAGAAAGACCCCAATAACTTTATAACGTTGCCAATAAACGGCTATCGTATCCAGTCAGTACGCAGGTATCGTTTTTAATGAGTGACCTCGCCGATTTCTAACCCACGCAAAGATCGAATTCAGGATGTCAACCTTACGCTAAAACATTAAGGGAAGTTTGTTTTCCCTGAATTAATTGAGGTAGGGTTAGCTGGCAGCCATGATGGCGAAGTAGGTGGATTGTTCGTAATTTTCTCTATAATATGATGCCAAAGCTGACACAATTGGTCCACAAACAGTGATTTTATCGCTAATTTTAGAATTTAACAACTTTCGTGACTTTGCTTCTTGTATCTATTCACTTGACCGGACTAAAATGCGTACGATATTTTAAGAGCAATTTCCGTACTAACGGAATCTTAAGCTCTAATTTCATATCAAAAACATTGATGCCCGACTTCTTTTTTGATAAGAAAAACCGAGTTTGATTTTCACCGATTTTCGGTCAGAAAACGAAACTTTACGATCCCCCGTTAGGCCTCGCCAACTTGATTTTTAGCCTCCCGTAACACGCCCGCGTTTCATTTTCATGCCCGCGTTTGAATTCATTATTGAAACTTTGGAAAAAAAATACCGTTTTTCCAATGAAAACGTCCGAATTCATGCATTTTGTGTGATGAAATTGTGAAATGTTTATTCATTTTGACCAGAATAGCCTTTCTGTAAAAAAAAAAAAAGACATTGTATAGCGCAGAAGGATCGATTTCGAACCCCGGACCTCTCGCTCCCAGAGCGAGCTCTCTACCATCTGAGCTATATAGCAAATCTGAATATAATCGTGAGATTTAAACACTTGATCAACAACCCGTCGACGCTACAAAATGAATTTAGATCGAGACAAGATTCGAGGAGCTATTTTATAAGCATTCACTTGACCGGACTAAATAATTTTATAAAATTGTATGCATGTTTCTAGTTACAAAAGACTATGAATATTATGATACGATGGATAAAATTGATGCCTAATTCTTCAGAAGCGACTTTTTTACCATGAATTTGGCTTTAGTTTCTTCAAGTTTTTCTTGAATTCGGGTTTGTCGGATTGCAATAATTTGCACCGAAAATACAACATGTCATGAAGTTCACAGAAAATATTAGATAATATTATTTGCATAATATGCCTTTTTACTATACAATTTCATGGCCAATGTGTTTGAAATGTGTGATTATAATCATGAAAAGAGCTCATTTACATCGTGCTATTACGAGGTCAACTATGACTGCGAAGAGGTTTCGCTACGGGTGAGTACTTCCGGGTCGCTTTGCTGGGTTAGAAAAGGAACGACTTTTGATGATGATGCGAACTGACTGTATCGTTTAATATCAACACGTAAGATTCTTCAATAAATCATTGTGATTGTTTTGTTGTCGTGATAAATATTCCTCTATACGGTGGTGAATTGTTTATAGGTTAGCCCACCATACTACGCCCCACTCGTCGAACTAATACCGGCACCATGGACTGATAAAACTGTAGTCGATGTGACGAGAGCCCTCATGGAGGAAGTTGGACAAGTACCGGTGACGTTGAAACGAGAATTACCAGGGTTTGTACTCAACAGAATGCAGTACGCCCTCATCGGGGAAGCCTGGAGATTAGTTACGGTAAATTATTTAGTGTTTAGATCTAAAGTAATATATAATAGTAACGTTTTATCACCAATAGTGTATACGTATTTTTTGGGCAAAAATCGGTAATATCAATCTGAAATAATATTTAATTCAATCAATTACCTTGTACTATTCTCAATACATCTAGCTCTATAATTATTTGAAATTACAACGACTGTTTACTTCGAATGAATCATTTTGGTATCATGTTTGTTTGTATAAATCTCTCACTTTTTTAACTAACAATATTTGTGAAGAAAGGAGTACCGGAAACTTAACGGTAGACATCAACAATGAGTTGGTATAAACGGTATACGGTATATCATAAGGGCGCCACCAATGCCCTAAATTGAGCCATTGTTCACCTTGTTGATGCTCAGTATACAAATCCTTTTCAATATCAAGAATAAAATTGAGATTACGACATTGAAACGTTATTTTATCTTGATACCGCACTTAAACAATGCACTATAACGATATTTCACCGGATGGAAGGGGTGGGGGTAGAAGTTGCGCAGTTGACTTCAAGTTCAAATTCTCTATTGGTATTTGCGATTCAAATTGAAGAATAATTCTAAGTGCTCCAGTAAGTCTCTTCTATAACCACTGTGAACGAACGAATATAACGATCAAGCCACCAATTATGAGAGGAAAAAAAAATTTGTTCAATGATTTTGGAATATACTTTTTTGCTCAGAATGGAATCATGTCGGCCGCCGATGTAGACAAGGTAATGTGGGCTGGGCTGGGAATGCGCTATGCCTTTATAGGTCCACTGGAGGTCATGCATCTTAACGCTGAAGGTCAGTATAAAGTAAATTCTCATTTTTACAAAAATAAGAATTTTGATAATTGAAGTGTCAATATGATTTTGAAGTGTCAACTTTTAGCAATTTCCTAAGTGAACCGCTTTAAGATCTACTGAGAGTATGTTATTATTTAATCTAGAAGATACGAATTATCACTGTTGTCTGGAACTTCCCCAAAGAATATGTCTTGATGAACCCCAGGATGCTTCACTTTCATCACATGACCACTGATTTCTGTCACCAGTGTCTAATGGTTCCCATCGACATTACAGTACAAGGAAATGCTTATAAAGTTGTTAAACGAGGGTCTTTAAGAAAATCCTGTTGCAAGTAGTATGATTGATGTGTCTTTAATACAGTCCTCTCTTGATTTTCTTAAAGACCCTATATTTTTATAAATACAAGTTTTAGTTGGGATTCAACTTCTTGCATATTTGTGGCCAAGTTTACCCTATCTGCACCATGTATTACTATGGTAGAGGTCAGACGATTGCTTTAACACATGTGTGTCACTGTTTGTTTTGGTGATAAGCCCTGCTGGTACTGTAGGGGCGCTAAGCATGACGGGGTACATCAAGAAATCTTCTTTTGGAACTTCCCTGTCACTGAGACCCCTTTTTTGTAACTAGTCGAATTCCTCTATACGATTTGATCAAAATGTGAGATTTTATTCAAACTAATAAAACACCCCCTTCCTTGTTTAGAGAAAATAATTGATTATCACTGATTGACAGCATTTTTTGCCTTCACATCGAATGATCCTGTTTAGGTGCGAAAGCTCTATCGGAATGAATGAAAACGTGATTTATTAAGCGCAT
The DNA here is from genome assembly GCA_035610835.1 of Ophiura sarsii. Classification (NCBI taxonomy): domain Eukaryota; kingdom Metazoa; phylum Echinodermata; class Ophiuroidea; order Amphilepidida; family Ophiuridae; genus Ophiura; species Ophiura sarsii. The sequence goes on along the minus strand of CM069458.1, from coordinate 41,035,585 downwards.
TCCAAAAACACGATCAATGCGCTTTACTTGACCCCTCGTAATGAGTCTCTATCGCAGCATCAACGTCTTCTCTAAATTCGAGTGCCCCTGGCTTCCCCTGAATGATATCAAGCTTCATCCTCAATGAATTGATTTAAAGGGGCACAAAGTGGTGTTGACATTTAAAAAAAGAAAAATTACTTCAGAATTCAAGATGAACATTACAAATAACAATTATTGTTGTTTCTACTCGAAAAAAACCCAGCAAAACTTGATTAAAACATTACCATGGCTATTTATTGAAACTTTATTAAAACACCCTCTATGTAAATATGATCACGCATACACTGTCTGACGTAAAATGCTGATCTTGTAATATCAGCATTTTTGAATCGACGTTTTGTTGTACAAAGAGGGCTGATTTTTCTTAATCGTTATACGTAGGTGTAAGTTCATGTAATATAATTGTAAACATAATACCAATCCCGGTTTTTATCATAATTGAGGGCGCAGCCTCCAACACATCTCTTAGTGCCCCTTTAACTGATACTGAGATTTTGAGAGCATGTGTGGTCCAGTGGAACAGCGCAGGACTCATGGCCATGAGGTTGCGAGTTCTAGACCCGCCGTGGCCAAATTGCTTGTATCCTTGATACTTAGTCTCAATTACCTCGTAGTTGTTAAATATCTAAACATGACATAAATTGCCCGCTTAGGAGCGCTATTTATTCGGTCTGGTAAACCTATTGTTATCAATTACTACGAGAGGATTGCCTAGTGCGCGTGTACAACCAGGCAATCATATTTAAATTCGGGGCGTGTACGAGCGGTACTACTTGCTAACTGCATGGGTGAGTTTCCATTATGTTGCAGCCGGTTGGTTGCACACGAGAATTATGTCCTATAGCAACCAGCTTTGATGGAAGGCGAATACTTAAATTTGGTGTCGGTTTTTAGGGCACCAATTTACATGAATTTATAGCACTGCTAAGCATGCCTTGTAGCCTAATGAGGGTGATTGTATTACAATCTAAGTGATAATGTGGTTGTGCGCAGCTGCCACGTAGACGGCGAAGCGACATGATTGTGACGATTTCCTAATGGCAGCGTAATAATAATGACAATTGTGCTTGGAGCGTCGTGTATGTAGGATGGATAAGTGCGCGTTATAAATCGACATTATTGTTATTATTATGAATGCGATTTCTACGCTAATACCTGATGCAAGACATATTTCACTGTTTATATCCTTCCAGGAATGGCAAGCTACATAGAACGCTATGCAGCAACTATGCAATCCGTCAGTGCTGATTTCGGTGAAATACCCTCGTTTAGCGGGCCAGGTTATGAACAAGTCGTCGAAGAACTTAATGAACTTGTACCTCTAGATCAATTGGAAGCGAGACGAAAATGGAGAGACCGTAGAATGGCTGGATTGGCTAAACTGAAGAAGGACATGAATGAACAAGAGGATGCTAGTTGATATATTAACAAGTCGTAGACAACCACAATTTGACTGAATTGATGGTGTTATTTCGTACACTCTCGGCAAAAAGGGTTCAAATCAACTTAGAACCATAAATGGTTCCTCACGTTGTCCTCCATATGGAACCCTCATGGGTTCTTCCCAAGAACCATTTCATTGAAGAACCCTTTTGAAAGGTTCTTTAAAGAACCTAAAAAAGGTTCTTCAGTTTTGTCCTCTATATTAAACCCTGAGGGTTCTTCAGGGTTAAATAACCCTCTTGAAAGGTTCGTTAAAGAACAAAAAAGTTTTTCAGTTTTGTTATTATAGAACCCTTAGGATTCTTCAAAAATATTTAGGAATAGATTGTTTCAAGCACCATTTTATTTTGGTGTTTGCATACTTTTCTAATTTACTTCATTAATATAATGCATGTATCTGGTTTGTGAACAATCACTAAGTGAGTGACGTCTTGAATTAATCATTTCAATAAAATGGATATATAAATCCTTACGAAATCTACTTTTCATGGTGTTAATTTTTAAGTAGCCGATGCACACCCGTGTGTCAAATAGTTTTGAAGTGCATGTCATTATAAAGAACTCTCACAGCTTTTCATGGAAAACTTTTTTCGTATTTTAGTGTTCTATAGGGAACCATTGACTCAGGAAGAACCTTTTAATCTGGATTTGGAACCATTTGTATCCTTCATAGAACCATTAAAGGTTCCTTGAGTGCAGAAGGTTTTACATTGAACCCCGAGCTTACTCAAAGAACCCTTTCCAAACCATATTTGCTGAGTGTATGCAGTGTTTTGAGGGATAAAAAGAAGAAATGTTGAAAATAAACTGGTCGAAAAATCTCGCACGGTCACAAAATTTCGCACGGTCACAAAATTTCGCACGGTCACAACATTTCGCACGGTCACAAAATTTCGCACAGTCACAAATTTTCGCACGGCCACAAAATTTGAGTAACCGGCCCTGAGAGGCCCAAAACCAAGCGGCCCATGTGGCACCACAACGCCACAGTGGCCAGTCCGCCCCTGATTGTCGACATATTATTGTATGACTTTCAACGGTCCAGCAGCAAGATACAGCTATGTTAGGTAAATTTGACTCGAGATTACATTTGACGACCGATGACTTTATATATATTTAATATGAATAGGCTGTGTCCCCAATTTCACTAAGTATAAGAATATACTGTGTCAAGCGCCTGATAGGTGTACGTGTACGGTATATTCCCTCAAATTAATTCATCCTCTAAAATACAGAATTGTCGTTTGTTTAGTATGTTTATGTAGTTGTCATGATTTGATACGCTATATTCACCCATCATAATATGAAAACTATCTTTATTGCAGCTGACTACAAGTCACATATCAGGCGCGTGTCCAGGAAGGGGGTGGGGTGGGGGGGGGGGGGGGGGGGGGAGGGTGGGGGGGGGGGAGGGAGAGAAGAGGGGATATAAGAGTATTGATGACAATAAGTTCGTTACACACCTCACAAAAATCAGTCAGCAAATCAATGAATATAATATTATTAAAGGAGAGGCCTAACATTGGTGACACAAACGGCAAAATTCCACAATTATTATAATAAAATGTTGGCCCATTATAAATTTTGATTTATTTTACTCTTCGGAATTAAAGAAGGCCTCCCTGGGTGGTGTTAAAAACGCTAAAAGTCCAGGAGCTTCTGGGGCTACGCCCCCTGGACGAAGCCGAAACGACGTAACAATTGGGTCTCCATGCCGTGTCCTAATTCATACACGACAATGCAAATCCAAATTTATAATTTTGTGCGTACTTTTAATCTCTTTAATGACGAATAAAACATGTTAGCAAGTCCTATATCACACGCAGTAAAATCGGCGAACATGTGCTGCGTGAACAATGAATCAAAACAAAGCGAATGCTGCACACACGAAGTGCAATATTAGATACTTTCAATTCACTTCGCGTAATTTATCTTACTACTTTCTGATTGGTTCATATAACTACAAAGAGTTTATGAATCACATATTATACCCAACATTTTCACACTCAGAGGGATTGTCTGTGCACCTTAAAACTGTTTTACGCATAAAACACACCAAACATAAAAACGTCACATAAAGTAACTAAGCTGTTAGAAATGCGTATGATTCTAAAACTGTTTGTTACGCGTATGCACAATATTTTAACATAAAAAGAAAATTGTTTATCTAATTTTGGATACCTCATTTGCCTAATTCTGTTCAGATATTAACATAAAAACCATTGTTTATTAAAGAAAAAATTAGAATTTAACAATTGCCCATTAAGAGTAATCAATGGTTATTGATCGCAGGCATTGCGATGCATTGGGTGGTAAAATCATGACGACACGATTCACTTCAATGTAATTTACAGCAACAATCAGAATCTGTACTTTGAATTAACACAGAACCACCAATAAAATTGAAACAAATGGTGTGTCAAAATTACTGTAATTATATCACGGTTCACAAGCCTTACACAAGGTAAACATTGGACATTATTACGAGCGCCCTCTTCGACGTTCAAACTGTGTGTTTGTGAATAATCATGAACCGGAAAGGTACTGTGCTCACGCCTCCTGGATATAAACTGCAATATCAACGCCGCCTAGCGACGCTATAGGGCGTTGCTTCGTCTGCTTCATTTTAATATTTAAGTATAATAACAGAGGATGCAGTCTATCGTCGCTATATTTAAATGATCATTATGTTCCAAAATGTTGAAATATTAGAGAAATAGCCCATCAGATATCACTATCTATAGGAGTGTTAGATAAAATATTGGAATAGCAATTACGGAATTATTATTCCATGATGGTAAGATGTTTTAAAGTCTATGAAACAAGTACGGGTAAGATTCAAAGCTTATATTCTCAGTGAATTACGTTCATATCATATTTATTTTTAGAATTCCGTACTTCCTTATATACTCAAGTTATATTTTATTCTCATTTGAAAACAATCCAGGTAATACAACGTCTAATGTAGTGATATTAGAATTACTAAACTTTGTTCACCAAAACTACCAGAAGTAAAAAGCCCATTTCATATTCATGCGAGTTTACTCTCCTTTCAAATATCCCGCGTCAATCCCAAGAATAAACTGAATGGTCTGTAATATCGATGAATGACTGATGATTGATTTATTTTGATCCACTTTCTACCAGAGTCGTCGGTGCTCATCAAAATACACCGTGATGCAATGTAACGCAAGGCCAGTCTCTAGTCAATGTTATTGATTGAGATAATGTTACGAATACTGCATGTAGTATTGAGATAAGTCATTGATGTCTGACAGTGCTATCGATTTAGGGATTATAATTCCGTGAAGTAGACATTAACTTTTCTGTTTGATTTACTGATTAACAGCTATTAACATTTGAATTGCATAATGTCTGGTTTACCGCGAGCTTTGGGATAATATATAATAATGTTCTCGTGCAATTGCTTGACCGGGAAGGGACCTTTATGGATTTTAATGGAAATCAGCCCAAACTTACAACTGTAAGGATTAAGAAAAATCAGTTGCCTTTGTGCAATAACACGTTGTTTCAAAATATTATATCCCCGGCTCGGACAGATTTTATGGTCATTGGGAAATAACGACATTCAAATAAGTATTTGGTATTTGTTAATTCTCTGCCACTGTAATCGGGAACTGTCACTGTGGCCGAGTGGTCTAAGGCGGTGGTCTAATGGAAACTTCTGCGCGTGAGTTCGAATCTCACTGGAGTCACCTTTTTTGTCTTTATTTTACTTATGATTTTGAAGTAATTATGAATCGTATCGCCCTGTAACTCAGAAAATATTCATGTTTTATTATCAGAAATGTAATTCGGCATGAAATCTACTGTCTAAAAAAAGTTTGGTACATAAACTATGATGTGACTTTGATAAAATATGTACACAAATATTATCTAAATATGTTCATTTTGCATGTTGGTTCTCGGGGAGGGGCATCTATTTTCAACTTATTTTCTACTACAAGGGAGTTTGTTTTCTTAACAGAATGCCCACTGAAGAAAATTGAAGCTGCATACATAATTTGTACCACACGCAATTTCTATAAATTGATGTAATGTGTTATTCGAAACATTAAATTGTAAAAAATACATTGATATCACGAGATTCGAAATAGCTCAGTCGGTAGAGCTTTAGACTCTCAATCAACAAGCCGTAGGTTCGAATCTTGATTGAAGTTCTTAATGTTATTTATTTATATTATTTCACGTTATTTATTTATTTATTTAATATTATTATCTATTTACATTTATTTAATTTTTTATTTAATTTTTATTCATATTGATTTTCTTCTTTTTTAAACTTTCTTCTATCTTGATGGGTTTATTTATTGATTATGTGTTCATTTGATTTTCAATTAATTGAACATTAATGTTATATATTATATTTATTTATTCATTTGTTTGTCTAAGGATTAAATAACTTACCTAATTAATGAATTAATATATTCATTTATTTATCTATTTATTTACCCATTAATTAATTAATTATTAATACATATTTTGATGTGGTCGAGCTCATAAACTTATCTTTTCATAAATAAAAAGATCACATGGTGTTTCAATTCGTATTAAAGCAAACACAAACTATTAACTTCAATTTTATAATACATTGTTTTAATTATAATTTCAAAATCTGTCGTAACCAGCCCATACTAAAAGCGTGTTCAGGTTATTTGAAATGACATTGGATTACAATATCGCGGACGCTAAACTGAATGACTGGCTTAATATATCGCGCTGACGCTAATAACGAGGTCGTACTACAAATTAAATTGAATGATGATAATCGATTGGCCATCCACTATTTACTATTGAAGTGTTACGTGTAATGTAAACCAATTATTACCATATCAATTGGATCACGCTTTCAAGTCCTGAACACTGATTGAAAAGATCGCTACATAAAACCAATGGGATGTGCTAGCATTAATAAAGGTGCGTAACCCATTTACCAGGGAGTTACATAATCACTTCGATAGTGAAAAGTAATTATGCAGTATCGGACCTGGATCATGATCCTGGATCATGCGCATGAATGGTATGAATGGGCGCTTATCCCTTTAGGTATACTTGTCTCAGGATAACAAATCTCGATAAATACGAAATAAAATAACATTGACAAAACTACATGCTGTGACAGGATTCGAACCCGCAACCCGCTGATTTCAAATCCGACACCTTACCGCTGAGCTAAATCTATTCGATGTAAATTAAGTTAGAAAAAACATTATACACTTCAACATAAGCTTAAAATGCTTAATATTTCCTATTTTAAGCGTTTTTAACACAGAGTTTTCGCCTAAAAGCAGTTAAAAAGCTGTTGCACTTAAAGAATCTAATTTTGATTTAAACGACACTTAACAATTAAGGACATCTATTTCGTTCGTACACACTTCAATGTGTCGATTAACAGCCACAGTCTATTGTTGCATCATGGGGGTTTAAACGATGGGTACCTGATGACTCGGGTACGTACATCGACTCGTGTGACTTTTGTCTAGGACAATCACTTGAGAGGAACAAAAGATGTTACCTGTCAATCAAAAATAAATTGAGACAAGATAAACTAGCCATCAAGCGATGGCGCTCTTGATAATGTCCCTGCTCTAAGGCTTGTGGGTTCTGGAGTTTTCATATTTACATTCAATTAAGAGTTTTAAAATTACAGGTTTATTTACAACGGCTTAGTTACTTGCTGTGAGGTCTTTACAGTCATCAAAAAAAGTAACTATACAGGTGATAAATGGACTTTTAACTCTAGAAATATATATCCTACCTACAAATATTAGTTGTTGAAAAATTTACCGTTTTTAATATGAGATATTGCACGCTAGGATCGGATAAATATTAAAGAAGTGACAATCCAAAATGTAAAGTAAAGTCCCAATTTCATTTTCACATTTTACATTTCAACACAGGGGAGAGTATGACATGCAGCGTGTGTGTAGCGTATTGATCCTTCGGAAAAATACGGCCGACTGCCCAACCTGCGCATGCATCCCCCAATTGCACTATTCGTAATCGATAAGGTACCCGTAGATGGGTCCGCGTGTAGAAAATAAAAATGTGAAAATGAAAATCGGACTTCACCTTACATTTGGGAGAGTCATTTCCTCAATAATCAACCAATCCTAGCGCGCAATATCTCATATTGAAGAAGATGAATTTTGTCAACAACTTTATAATTTAATATTTTTAGGTGGGATATATATTTTAAGAGTTAGAAGCCCATTTATTACCTGTATAGTTACTTTTTTTGATGACTGTATATAGAAGTGCTTCAGTAGTATTTATAAAAACGTTTCACGCTATTTGTTCAGCCTAGGGGTAGGGAATTGAGGAAATTGCAAAAGATAATTAGGGCTTCTTCGTTTTTATAATATGAGGCCAAAAGCTTCGGGAATTGGAATTTCACACATAAATGAATAGTAACAAAAATAACATAATAACAAAAACGATGCATAATATTATAGCGCACTAACATGCACGTAAATATTGTGTTACATTCCAATAGTACGCACGATTACACCAATTATGCTGCGACACTAACTAGGTTTTATGCACGAACAGGGCCCAGTCAGATTGGGTTCAAAATAAAATTGGTAATCCCCGAGAACCACGAAACCCGAAAACCGCTCTAGTTGATATTGGTTTGGGTATCAAATTGTCCAGCTGTTGAAAGGTGGCTGGTAATCCTGGTATTGTGCGATAATAAGTTCCAAAATCGATATTTAAATTGATCTATTTTAGTAGATAGAGCAATGGCATGATATAATTGATTTTTAAATACCAAATTGTATGGCAACGATGTGTTGTTTTTAAAGGGTAATTTTTATTTTTTAAAGCTCCAAAATAGGTGACAAAACCCCAAATTGGGCCTGTTGCTATGGCAGGGCCGTCAGCAACTTTTGCCCAAGGGAGGTGCGTTTTCACGATTTTTTACCGGAAAGGGGGGTGCGTTTTCACGATTTTTTACCGGAAAGGGGGGGTGCGTTTTCACGATTTTTTTACCGGAAGTAGTAGTATGACGTCAGAGTGTTAGTGCTGCAGCACGCTGACGATGCGAGCGTCTCTGGCGCGAAGCCAATAACGGGTGGGGTCCAGGGGGCGAAGCCCCCGGAAGCTCTGAACATTACAGCGAATTTAGGACACAATTTTCATGTATCTTGCCATCCTTGACCCCATTTTCCATTCATAAAACAACATGTAACCCTAAAAAAAAAGAAGAAAAAAAGAGAAGAGATTTTCAAGGGGGGTGCGTCCGCACCCAACGCACCCCCCTTCTGACGGCCCTGTATGGTAACGGAATTCAGCTGAATTTTACAAAATAAATGTTTGTAACATTCAGCCAAAGGCCTTCCCCCAGCATGATTTTTGTTTTGACCATGGCCAACCCTATTATTAAGTAAATACCCGAGACTGCACTTCCTTGTTACAGATCTACACATCCGGGTAGAAATATTGTACCTTTTCAGTCTTTGTTAACGAATGCAATTTGATCTCTGTATGTTTCCATTGAATCTTAAATCGTATCCATCAATGACCAGACGAAAACTTCTCTCTTTTCGATAACATCGTTTTTAGGGACCAGTTTTTGATGTCATGTAAATGGTACGAACTTTGATTCCGGAGTTATCGTTATATAATTTGGTGGTTTATATCATCATCATCGGTTGTCCTTGGACGAAACAGTAGAAGCAGCTGACACATGTTGGTACCATGCAGCTTTATTCATCATGAGCTGTGGAATAGCATTAGGTCAAGACCCATGTCCTTTGCAATGCTGTCAGGGTAGGTGGTGATTAATATACTACGAGCTCAATGTCCTGGTTGGGAGATCAGTGAGTAGCAGTAACATCAACGAGCTGAGCAGAGCTGAGTTAAGCAGAGCTGAGCAGAGCTGAGCCGAGCTGAGCAGAGCTGAGCCGAGCTGAGCCGAGCTGAGCAGAGCCGAGCAGAGCAGCGGCAGAGCTGAGCAGAGCTGAGTTCAAGTACTTCAACTTCTGTTAAAGCTGGTGTATGTTAGTGAGGTGATAAATGTTCAAGGAAGGGTGAATACATAAAGGTACGATACAATCATTCATTTAAAATTAACACTTTCCACGCGGGTATAGCAGTTTTACCACATATACAAAAAACTTTTTGTCAGAAACCTTTACCAACTCTCTACTATATGCATGTTTGTACTAATTGTTATGCATTTATCATGGTGAATCCAAATATGGTGACGGAATTCAATAATTGTGACATTTTTGAAACATTTTGTGTAATTTTGGAACATACGTCTCCAGACGCCTGCTGCGTGAAAACTATTAAGCATGTTCCTGTTGAGAATAACATTTGTCTACCAGAGGTTTTGCTTTGTAATGACCAAAATGATGCAGTATCAGATGTGACAAATTTGAAACGATAACATACGCTCTGCACACATGCTGTGATCTGAATCAACTAGCCCACCAGCTAATCATTTGCATACAGTTACTTTGAGGCAGTCAATACTGATTAACGTTACGTTTCCATACATTGATTTACGAGCTATCTTGATTATTCAAATTTGAAGTAGCACAATCATATATCCCTCAACAAAACCTCGTCACCGTTGAATGTCCCCCTATTTAGTCTGAACTTGCACTTTTCTTGAATGTCGTAGAAGTAGAATGACCTGAAAGTCGCGACTATTCTTTTAACATTAAATGTGGGTGTTGAATCAGGCAAAGGCTGTAAAAATGAATCACGAAGTCAAATGGGACTTATCGCGGGTGTAACATGTTTTATGACGTGAATTTAGGGAACTCGCATGGCTGAGAGGTAGTTACAAAACAAATTATAAAATACAACGGACAAAGCTTATAGTGACATACAGTCAGTACGCAACAGGCCGCTTTCAATGCGTGACCTTGCCGATTTCTAACCCGCGCAAAGATCGATTTCAGGATGTCAACCTTGCGCTAAAATCTTACGAGAAGTTTGTTTTCCCTGAATTTATTGAGGTAGGGTTAGCTGGCAGCCATGATGGCGAAGTAGGTGGATTGTTCGTAATTTTCTCTATAGTATGATGCCAAATCTGACATATTTGGTCCACAAACAGTGATTTTATCGCTAATTTTAGAATTTAACAACTTTCGTGACTTTGCTTCTTGTAACTATTCACTTGACTGGACTAAAATTCGTACGATATTTTAAGAGCAATTTCCGTACTAACGGAATCTTAAGCTTTCATTTCATATCAAAAACATTGATGCCCGACTTCTTTTTTGATAAGAAAAACCGAGTTTGATTTTCACCGATTTTCGGTCAGAAAACGAATACGATACCCCGTTAGGCCTCGCCAACTTGATTTTTAGTTTCCTATAACCCGCCCGCGCTTCATTTTCATGCCCGCGTTTGAATTCATTAGAAATTTTGGGAAAAAATACCGTTTTTGCAATGAAAACGTCCGAATTTATGCATTTTGTGTGATGAAATTGTGAAAAATGATTTTGACGAGAAAAAAAATATCATATGAAATTGTGCAGAGCAGAAGGATCGATTTCGAACCCCGGACCTCTCGCTCTTCAGTCTAACGCTCTACCATCTGAGCTATCAAGCGAAACTAATTCGATTCGTGAGATTTAAACACTTCATCAACAACCCAACGACGGTACGAAATGAATATAGCTCGAGCCAGATTCGGACACCCATTTTATTAACTATTCACTTGACTGGACTAAATAATTTCATAATATTTTAAGCATGTTTCTAGTTACAAAAGACTATGAATATTATGATACTATCAATACAATTGGTGCCTAATTCTTCAAAAAGGGAATATTTACTGTTAATTTGGCTTTAGTTTCGTCAAGTTTTTCTCGAATTCGGCTGTGTGTGATGACAATAATTTGCACCGAAAATGCAACATGTCATGAAGTCACAGCTAATATTAGATAATATTATTCGCATAATATGCCTTTTTATTTTACAATTTCATGGCAAATGTGTTTGAAATGTGTGATTATGATCATGAAAAGAGCTCATTTACATCGTGCTATTACGAGGTCAACTATGACTGCGAAGCAGTATCGTTACGGGTGAATACTTCCGGGTCGCTTTGCTGGGTTAGAAAAGGAACGACTTTTCGTGTGGTTGCATACTGGCTGCATACATGTATATACAGTGTGATTTTATTGAATTATATTTAACTTACGTTAGTTACAGTGACATTCACACCCAGCATCTAGACGTTAAATGGAACCAATCATATCACGCACTAATCCGAGATTCTAAGTAGAATAGAGAGCTCACCCGTTGTCATAAAAACTGCCAACATCCTATCTTTAACATGGCCTTAATCAGATCGTTGCGTTTATTAATGTACATTCATGATGCGGGTAGACTTGATCTAACCATGCACAAGAAATTGGAATTCGAGAACGGCGGGAAAAGTTGTCGAGTCTAAATATCGCGGCCTAAATAATAAGTTTGGAAATCCATAGAATGTAAAATACTAGTTTAAAGAAACTAACAGGTCCAAAGTATTGGAGAGGTGGTATAACATGATTTAAAATTAGCGTCACAACAAATGCCCTCCCTTAAAGGTAGATGACCCGATCACATTTTCGTAACACAGAATTATTTCAAACATACGGAGATTTTCATATCATATGAAAGCTCGTATTTTTCTCATCATCATACTGAAATTTGACGGCCTAGATCGGTATAATTACGGAGAAATCGATGAAATAACGTCGAATTACCGCGAATGGTGGTAACCACCGATATAGTTTGTGTATAACTCAATGGGTACAGTTCACAGCATCTTGTGCGTCTAAAATAAGAACCATTAGAGCTATGCAACTCAAACTTTGGAACACGACTTTTTTAAGGATGACCTTTCATGTAGAATAGAAAACTTCAAGTTGAAAATCGGAATGTGATCGGGTCATCTACCTTTAATTGACACCTGGCAATTTACCTTAATTATTTCATAAAACATTTGTTTTTCAAATAATTTATTCTAGAGAAACGAATTGCTTATTTCGTCTCTATTTCTATCAGTGCTTCCGTCTGCCAAATTGACGGCATCTATTATCAGGATTTTTATTTTGAACTATCTGAGAATGTCATTATATTTCAATGAGTGACCTTGAATATAAATCTATTATTAGTCTTCTGGGGAAAAGTGTACTTTAGGTCCCTGATGCTGGTATACCACTATCGTAGAATTCTGGAACACAAAACTTGCCAGTATCGCTTGATACTGGTACGATTTTATTGTTCCAGTATCGGTCGATACTGGAATACCAAATTGTGTTCCAGTATCGTACGTTTTTATATTCCAGTATCGGGCAATACTAGTACAAATGCTACCAGTGTATTTTGTCCCAGTATTGAACGATACTGGTACATATTGTTGTTCCAGTATCGCCCGATACGGGTACATTTTATATGTCCCAGTATCTACCGATACTGGAACACTGATTTTTCGATACTGGGTGTTCCAGTATCGCCCGATACTAGTACAGTTTAGAATATGGGACATAAAGTACACTTTTCCGATTACGCTCACACGGATTTTCGAAACATCACGTATCACGGGATACTTTTAACAAGACTAAGCACGCCTACAGTAATAGAGCTGGTCGGATATTTGAATGTTAAAAAATGTTTTGGTCTTGTAATATGGCAGAATATAATTATGATATTTGGAAAGTGGTGTTATGGTACTAATTTGTTTTAACTGTGTTTATGTTTATTCAAGATTGATTAGGATAAATTATATGTTAGTGTATTTTGTGATCAGGTTATTGAAAAATATAAAATTAGCCTCTGATGCCGAGCATCATAAATGTATTTGGGCAATGGACGACCAAGTGCATGCCCTTTTTTCTTAGTGTTTTTTATTTTTATTGAGTAGCCTAATTGAATACATCATGGACTTTTTAAATCAATGAAAGCATAAGTATCTTAGACGCATCTATTTGTTTTTAAAAGGTAAAGAACATTGATGAAATAGAAGAAAAAAAGAGAAGAAAAGTCCCAGGTGGATGGGTTGATTTCGTCAGAACTAATGAAATTAGATATTTAAAAAAAAATGGCAAAGTAAGAGAATGAAATTAACAGAGGACACGAGTAAATATGAATAAGGAGATTTAGACAATGTATGATGTATTTCAACAAAAACAATTTTAATAAACCATAAGTAATATATCATTTAAAAAAAAAAATATGGAGATAATATACTGGAGTGTTTGGAAACTGTGTTATATTTAGAAAACATAATTTAGTGACAGATTGTTTCAACGTAAGTTTTTTACAACATTTTAGAAGAGCTTTCCTTATAGTAGTGACTATTGAAATCTGCTTACTATAATTGCGTATGAGTTGTAACCAAAAACCAGTATTGTTATAAACTGTTACTAAGTGTAAGCACTTCGATCATGTTGGTGGGTGTTTTACCGGGGTACTTTATGACAACATAATAAAAAAGAAATAAAGAAATAAACAAATACTTAAACAAATAAATAAGTAAAATATAGAAATACCACCGGTATACTTTTTGTTGTTGTTTGCTTGGCTGCTGTGACGTTACGGGTGACATCGTCTATACTTTACTGTCTGAATACAATCAAAACATCAAGTAACATTTCTGTAAAGTCTAAACTGTTTCAAGTAACAGTTTAGAAGAAAAAAATCATGGACGGAGTCTCAGTTAAAACTAAACGAGATATCTCTAGTGCACTAATATTTAATATGTCTTGTATTTATTTATTTTGTATTTTATATTTTATTCTAAATCAACCTAAAAATCAATACAGAACAAGTCTAACAAATTCTACACCAATTCGGCTTCAGTATCTTCCACATTTGAATCTTCGACATTCATGACTCTTGAGTTGTTTCATATTGATTATCATCATGAATACTATCAGATGTAAGTCTCCAGTGCTTGTACTTACCAGGGATCAGTTTACACCTACACTAGCAACCAAAAGTATTAAGACACTTGGTTAAATGGTGTCAAAATCATCCCATATATTCAACTTGGAGTGTAATATTTCACTACGAGTTGAACAAATGTGTCGTTGAATCTCTTCTCATTAAGGGGAGACTGAAGATGAAAATGTGATTTTCTAAAGTACTAAACCCACATACTCCAAATTTGTTGTGATGAAGTGTCTGCCAAAAACTTTTCATTTGACGCGAAAAAAAAGTCGTTTCGGACACCGTTGCCATGGCAACGGCGGCCATCTTGGATTTAAACAGCACATTTTGCGCGCAGCTTTTTACGATAACGGTTCGTTCAAATTTTTTTTAAATTTGGTATGGGTTGGCAGTAAGTGTATCTTGAATTACTCAGAGCGATTTTTTATTATATTGCGAATTGGTTACGAAACGATACGATAAAAGTCGCATAATCCCGATTTTTTGCGAAAAAAGTACGAAACGTCACATTTTTCAAGGTTAAAATTTGTTTTTTCAAATTTCGCTCTTAGTAATTCAAGATATAAATATAATTATCCCATGTACCAAGTTTCAGAACAATTGGACATACCGTTACCGAGAAAAGCTGCGCGCTTCATTTTAGCACGCATCAAATCGCTTATAGTAGAAAGGCCATTTTAAGTTTAGAAACACTGAATAAATTAAGCAGCAATTATGCAAATTAGATGCTCAAAAATCTTATTTTCATCTACAATAATAATTTTAGTAATTATAAACACAATTTACAATGAAAACAAATGTTAATTTAATGTGCAATTATTTTTTATTCTAAAATTCCTTAAATATCGCCCCTTGAAAACAATACAATACAAAAGAAATACATTACATGTATTCGTATAGGAAGAAATTCAATTCGCGTCACAATAAGCGTCACTTTGTTCCCTTTGAATAAGCACAGTTTTCGAACCAAATGTCCGAATTGTTTCAAATAAAAAGCAAATAAAAGCTTAAGTCCTATAGATTTTTAAAATTTAGAAACACTAAAATGACCAAAATACCCCAATTTCACATATTCTCATGTTCAGTCTCCCCTTAATAAATTCATGTTTCCTACAACATCTGCTAATTCAATTCCATGCAATTGAAGAAAAGATGTGCCTTCTTGAAATCCTCATATAAATTTGCCATTGGAAATAGCTCATGAATAATTCATCAACCTCATTATAGCCAATGTCATCCTATGGTGGGTATTCTGACAATTTGACTTCCTTTCAAAAAAACCTTTCTCAATTGTTTGTCAATGGATTTAATCAAGTAAAACTAATCCCAATATTGTCACTAGTCTTTAATCTCTCACACATATTGACACCTGATCTCGTCATTCATCTTCATAACAAGATATTTGGGAGGGAAATTTAGTTTCATTTAGACACCTTTACTTTCATATTTTAAATGGAAACCAACCAAATTCTCTGTACTTTTTAATAGCACCCACATAACACGGGCCCACTACACAGGGCTATCATTATATCATGACTTAAGAATGGTTGTTCAGCAATTTGACTCAAATTAACTAAATATACATGCACCAATGCAAAAAACCTTAATCACGGAAATATTGTTACAAATGTTTTCCTTTTATATAATAATGTCTACAATAAAGTTGGGATGATAAAAAGCTAACACAGTAATTCAATAGATTCCCAGTGTTTTCTCTCAATTTGCAGCTTGCAAGGTGTCCTAATACTTTTGGTTGCTAGTGTATAATGGTTCAGTGATCTATACCTTACTCTCTAAATACAAACAAAACATCAAGTAACAGTTTTAAAAAATGTAGCGGCTACTAAACAACTGAATACCAAACTATGGTATGATGACCTTTTGCAGCGATAGATATTTTAGATCAATATTTACCAGTATTTTCCTATAAATAAATTTGCTTGACGATCCGAAAAATGTATTAATTTACCCGATGAGGATACAATCAATAGATATGTCAATCGATTCTGATAATTACAGCTGCGCTCATATACAATTAATCAAATTATATTACAACGTAATTTACTAATATAAAGTTTAGCAATTATAACGCAAAACATAATTGATCATATACAATGTTAGAAGTATTGCATCTCAAAAACGTGTAATTTATTTGAAAATCAATAGGATCAATATAATCATTGTAGCGTTGAATTGATTTTCATGAAACATTTTACACATTTGTCACATCAAATATATCATCAATCATATAGCATATCAACAACATAAAAATAAAAATAAAGATAGACATATATAAATATCTATGATTTCAAAATGTGATGTTTCAAATTTTATATAGGATTTTATATGAATGTTCATGGTTTTATTTTTTTTATCATAAATTCATGTACAACATATCAAATATAATTCGCCAATTCATAATCAAAGTAATCAAAAGTGTGTTCAATTAGCTATAATATTTTGTCCATGTTTTTTTCCTTATGAGTAAATATATAACATTCGGTGTTTAGAATCTCAGAAAGTAGGGGTTTGTACTTCTTACAAATATAAATCATAAATTCACCAACTATTTCTATAAAAATAAACAAAATACGTGCATGTCTTTACAATCTTTAAAACATAATTTAACAATTCATCAAATCATGTTATTAACATGATTACAGTTTAACGGTTTTCATAACATTTATCAATGACTTAATAATACATATTACAAAATAATATAGTAATTTGTATTACATTTACAATAAAGGTATATAACTGATTACAGTGGTTTTTTTTTAACAAGTTTAGATATTCATTTTTAAATCGACATTCAGTTTTCTAACTTCCAAATTAAACAAGTAAAATATTGGAATCTCTTTGTGGGTTTCATTGTATATCATTCGAAAATTGTATATTGCATGACACGCCAGGATGATTATAACATTCGCTAAATCAAATTCAGGATCGTCAATTTTCCAGCCACAAATTACGTTCTCTTAAGATATTCTAAAAGAAAAAAGTATTCACGCAAGTTGTGGCGCTATCATAAACAGCGCCACCGGTATATGTTCACAGACGATAGAGGTCACATAAAATCATAGTAGCAAGACCCCTGGTCACGTGCTTGTATCGCAAGAACACACCGGCAACGCGAGAAAAATGCCTCGGGAATGTATCGTTTAGTCCAAAGGCCCAAAAGAAGAAAACAAATGGTATTTAAACGTTCGTGGAAAACGAAACTCCTTATAAACAAGGCGCCGAATTTCCCCTTCCTACCTATACTTGGTCCCCACGTCCCTATAATATATGTCCGCCATCTTTAAAAATGGCGGACTAAAAAGAGGGACTGGGAATAGAACACGCTTCCGTGAGATAGCAGCCTCACTTACTGGCCCAGGACCATAAGCGTATTTGTGCCGTCAGTTATTGTAGGAGTGTTCCAAAAAGTGTTGAAAAAGTGTGCGGTTTTCTTGTGGAATTCCACGTGTATTTACCATATGCAGTGGCGTAGCTACAATCTTAAGCATACCACTAATATTAGAGGAGAGCAGTGGTCGTCGATTAGAGAGCCGGTGGATGGTTAGGCATGACTGGTCTGAGGTATACGACAAGCTGGATGCCGTGAGCAAGTGTTACGCTTTCTACACACGTTTCTACAAGTCTCTAAATTACGCCATTGACACGCACCTTCCAACTATAATTATACAACTCCACAGCAAAGACAAGATATAAAATGTGATGAAAATAACCTTGATAACTTTTATGTGCAATATCATGCTGATAAATTATGTGCTGTCTGAAAAACTCAACATGAGCAAACTTGGATGGACGTGTTCTTTGTCTACTTTTACGTAATCACTCATTTCTCCGTAATTATTGAACCGATTAATACGCGATTTTCTTCAAATTATAACCAACTAATTTGCTTTTAATTTGTCGTTTGAATTGTTCTAGTTATATTCTGACACTTATTTAGGAAGTAACGATCGCCTAAAGGTGCGTTGTAATCAGGGATGGAAATAAGACCCGCCCGCCCGCCCATAGCGGGTAACTTTCGTGTCGGGCGGGTGAAGATTCAAAGGTACCTGTCCGACTGGCGGGTAACATTTTTGAAGCTCAAAGTGTAAGTAACAGTAAGTTCAGGGTAATTTCATCATCAGATGATCGTGTGTCATGATGATAGAGGAGATCAGGTTGATAGGAGATTAAAGAGAGTATTGGATTGATAAACATGATGAATACGAGGAGCTGTTACGGGCTAGGTTTACAGTGGAACATCGTACAATAAAGACAAAAACATGTAAATGTAGTTTAAAAGTAGTCTTGCATTGTTTGCTGCAAAATGTTATGAAAAAACCTTGGGCTGGTAGCATTTTTGTCGGGCAGGTAGATTCTGTGAGTTACCTGCCCGACTGGCTAGTTGAAAAAAATCTGAAGTTCCATCCCTGGTTGTAATATTTGTTGAGGCACACCCTGTAATGCCGTGAGGGCGTGTCCTGGTGATGAAGGTGACATTTACGCGCACGTACATGTACTGGGTTTGTAATTTATAGCGTGGGTACTTACGCCAGTGCATTACCTATAGTACGCGCGGGACAAATAGACACGATTATTGGAATACGCTCTGATGTCAATGCACAGAGTTAGATGAATAAAAATATATTGATTTAATTATCATTTAGATCCTTGAAGAAGATGAAGAAAACAACAGTCCACCAGCCAGTAGGCACGACACTTAAATCGCTCCATCGTTGGTTTTCTGGTAGTCTAATTTGCATGGTGACGTGTATAGTATTTCTTGTGGTAAGTTCAGCCAGCTACCAAATCGCAATAAGCTGCTTTATAGCAATTCAAAGAAGATTTCTTGAGCAATACTAGTATGCTTTATTTTTTCATCAAATGACATTTCTGTATTTAATGACCACAAGTGATCATTTAATAAACACAAATGATCATTTATTGACCACAAGCGATCATTAAATGACCACAAGTGATCATCAAATGACCACAAGTGATCATTAAATGACCACAAGTGATCATTAAATGACTACAAGTGATCATTAAATGACCACAAGTGATCATTTAATGACCACAAGTGATCATTAAATGGCCACAAGTGATCACAAGTGATCATTTAATGACCACAAGTGAACATTTAATGATACAATGTGATCATTTAATGACCACAAATGATTATTTAACACCACAGGTGATAATTTATTGACCATAGGTAACCGCAGGCAATCATTTATAGACCCGACCGGTTGTTTAATTGACCCTACATGATCATTTAATGACCATGAGTGATAATTTATTTACCCCCAAGTGATCAGTTAATGACCACAACCTATAGCATAATAACCTAAAGCAATCATTTAAAGACCCGACTGGTTGTTTAATTGGCCCTATTGATTATTTAATGACCATGAGTGATTATATTTACCCTAAGTGATCATATTTACCCCAAGTGATCATTTTGATGCCCACCAGTTATATCATAACAACCCCATAGTAGGCAATAATTTAAAGATCTGATCGGTTGTTTAAATGACCTTACGTGAACATTTAATAACCGATTTGATCATTTATATACCCCAAGTGATCATTTATTGACCCAACTGGTCATTAATTTACCCCAAGTGATCATTTAATGACCACAAGTTATAGCATAATAACCCCATAGGCAACCATTTAAAGACCTGATCGGTTGTTAAATTGACCCTACGTAATCATTTAATGACCCAAATGATAATTGATTTACCCTAAGTGATCATTTAATGACCACAAGTTATAGGATAATAACCTCATAGGCGACCATTTAACGACCTGATCGGTTTTTTAATTGACCCTATGTGATCATTTAATGACCCAATTGATCATTTAATGACCCAATTGATCATTGATTTACCCCCTAGTGATCATTTAATGACCACAAGTTATAGCATAATAACCTCATAGGCAACCATTTAAAAACCTGATCGGTCGTTAAATTGACCCTACGTGATCATTTAATGACCCAAATGATAATTGATTTACCCCAAGTGATCATTTAATGACCACGATTTACCCCAAGTGATCATTTAATGACCACAAGTTATAGCATAATAACCTCATAGGCGACCATTTAACGACCTGATCGGTTTTTTAATTGACCCTACGTGATCATTTAATGACCCAATTGATCATTGATTTACCCCCAAGTGATCATTTAATGACCACAAGTTATAGCATAATAACCTCATAGGCAACCATTTAAAAACCTGATCGGTCGTTAAATTGACCCTACGTGATCATTTAATGACCCAAATGATAATTGATTCACCCCAAGTGATCATTTAATGACCACAAGTTATAGCATAATAACCTCAGGCCATCATTTTAAGACCCGACTGGTTGTTTAATTGACTCTACGTGATCATTTAATGACCATGCGTGCTCATTTATTTACCCCTAAGTGATAATTGATTTACCCCAAGATATAGCATAATGACCCCAGGCAATTATTTAAAGACCCGATTGGTTGTTTAATTGTCCTATGTGATCATTTAATAACCCCGAGTGATCATATTTACCCCAAGTGATCATTTAATGACCACAACTTATCGCATAATAACCCCAGGCAATCATTTAAATACCCGACCGGTTGTTTAACTGACTCCGCGTGATCATTTAATGACCCCGTTTGATCATTTATTTACCCCAAGTGATCATTAAATGACTACAAGTTATAGCATAATAACCTCAGGCAATTACTTAAATAACCCGATCGGTTGTTTAATTGACCCTACTTGATCATTTAATGACCCCATTGATCATTTATTTACCCCAAGTGATCATTTAATGACAAACAAGTTATAGCATTATAACCTCATGCAATCATTTAAATACCCGACCGGTTGTTTAAATGACCCTACGTAATCATTTAATGACCATGTGATCATTTATTTTCCCCAAGTGATCATTAAATGACTACAAGTTATATCTTGCATAATAACCTCAGGCAATCACTTAAATAACCCGATCGGTTGTTTAATGTGTGATCAGTTATTTTCCCCAAGGGATCATTTAATGAACATAAGCTATAGCATAATGACCCAAGGCAATCATTTAAAGACCCGATCGGTTGTTTAATTGACCCTATGTGGTAATTTAATGACCCTATGTGGTAATTTAATGACCCTGAGGGATAATTTATTTACCCCAAGTAATCATTCAATGACCACAAGTTATAGCATACTAACCCCAGGCAATCATTTAAAGACAAGACCGGTTATTTAATAAACCCTAATTTAATAACCAAGACTCGCACATAGAACCTCAATTGGTTGATAGCATTTATAAGCATCTACTTATTATACTTAATTATAATTGGTTTATATATTTTCCATGGACAGTATTTAAGATTAATTTTTGCAATATCATTTTCCAAAACATACTTCATTGAATAAAACATACCCGAATCATCATTTTTGTTGACCTTTGAAGTTTTGGAGCACTTTAGATCTAGCCGTTTTGGCTTTTGTGCTCATATTTAGTATAAATAGAGTTCCATTGATAAACAAATAATTTCAAAAATAACAAGTGGGGATCAGCGTGTTCGTTTTTTAGCATTTTTAACATGTTTTTTTTTAAAGGAAATATACACAGCGGTCTATATCAATTATTTTAACATATTTCGCTTCATTTCGCCTGTTATGCCATATTTTTTATAAAAAGTGGCGCAACAATATACCCTTTTCATTTCCAAAACAAAAAATGGAAGTCACTGACTTACTTTTCTTATAATTGGTAGGTAATCTTTCTGTGAGATTGGGAGAAATCCAATGTGTGCGTTAATGTGCACTACACACGTACATTATTTCATGTAAATATTGCATCTTATGATACGTGGTATGAGATCGCGATTATAATCCGTAAAAAATATAACTCAATTTGGCCTATATCTAGAACCCCGAGTTATATTTGAAGAGCTTCGTTGCAAAAGGACCACCAGACCACCCCGAATCAAATCATTGTATGGCTGTGTTCATTACTGTTTCTATGACTTGGTTAGTGCATCCCATGCACGCCAACTGAGGCACCCACAATACAAGCCACATTCCACCACATAATGAATAGCCATCCATTTAATAATGCAAAATGAGTAAAAAGGCAGAAGTGGATGTAGGCCCTTTTGCAAAACAGCTCTTCATTTATAGATTAATGCTTTCTACATCTCACTTACACGTAGCCTGTATTAGTTTATAATAGTATAATCAAAATATTATGACTAACCGGGGCCAAATATGCACATAATGAGCGTGTTTCTGCTGGGCAAGTTACCGCTAAACGCTAAGTTTGCCCAGTAGAAACAGGCAGAACCGGGCAATAATCGGTATTTTTGGTAATCCCAAAAACCTGATTCTTAGCGGTTTGCGTCGTGAACCGTGCCACGCTTGGTTATACACATTATTGTGAAGCAATCTTTTTCAGGTGCGGTGGCATTGTTTGGGATTACAAAAGGTCACATGTCGTGGCCCATCGACTAGGATCGATAAACTTAGCGGTAACTTTTCGCGAGTAGAAACAGGGGGATTAAAAACTGACCGATTGAAACTTAGCGTTTATTAGCGTTTACTTTTTGCAGCAGAAACAAGCTCAAAGTGAGTCAGAAATTGTTCTCAGTTTAAGGGGTGCCTTTCTTACTGGACCTTCTGAACCCTTTAATCACCCCTTGGCAGCCTTGGTTGCATATATTATCATTGTTTATTATTAGACAATATCTCTTTCTTGTTGTTCTATATAATTTGCGCACATTTTTTTCTGGCTTTTTATCTTTTTTTAAGGACATTTTGAGCAAGTGAAGAAAAAGGGTTCTTTTCCTCTTGCTGGTTTCTTAATGTCCTTGATGCATTAACTTCGCTATCAATAGGACTGGGAAAAGTAATTTGTACCATACTTATTTTATTGTGATGTACCCATTTCTTTACACTTTTTATGAAACATACCTCGTTCAGAAGAGACGCCTGGTATTTAAGGTGAAATACATATTTAGAGTGTGTCTTGAAAATAAAAGTATTATATTTAAGTGCCCCCATGATGGCCTAATACAGCAGATAAAACAGTTCCAATTGATATATCCCATTGTCAGTTATGTGGTGGCAAGGAAATAAATACAAATACATCAACATGAATTACCACCAAAATGTCTAACATCTTGCTTATGATAAAAGGACCCAAAAAATCACCCCAAACGCACCCAATGTAGCCCCAAAAGCAGAAATAATTCCATAGTATGACTGCTATTTCTTATTTTAAGATATTTACTTATCACATATTCCTAATTATATCATCTGCAAATGTTTCACATGCCAAGAACTCCCATTTTATCAATTTTTCAATACCATCAAAAAGTCAAAAACAAAATGTCCGCCAAAAGTAGCCCAAAAAGCGCTTAGAAACAACTTTTTTTAAAAATCTTCACAAAATGTTGATACAAATATGAAATTTGTGGAGATTGTTTATAAAAAGCCCAAACATTTACATAAGCTTATGCACTAATATCCTGCAAATGTACCTGATACATGTACACGTACAGCATGTAGTGCAATATAGATAAAAGCTCCTTCAGGAAGACTGTTCAATGAAGCCTTCACTAAAATGACCGCGCGTCCTAATTGGTCAATCCTAAACTCGTCACGCCGCTCACACGCATGCAAGCATAGCTGTCCGCGCATTTCATGCATGTGTATGTAGCTCCGCGCACAACAACAAAATACGCTCGCGTGATATAGCTTGAATTTCGTCAATAGCATTATGACAGTGACTACATGTATATAACCGCACGTACTTACGCCGCTAAATCTTGTGGCCAGTGATAATTGTGCATTGGGCTTATTCCATTCGAAATCCACACACTCTCTACTGAAGACATTACCTTAATCTTCCTAACAAGGAGTATGAATTTCAAATACTGTGTGTTTTACTCACCCTACACTCCCTGTGCGCGAAGAATGGTTAGTCGTCAGCTTATACCTCATGTACATTTTGGATGTCGGAGAATTAAAGACAGCAATGGAGGACAGGAAAGTGTGGAGAGCCATTGTAGATCGAGAACACAACTCGAATTAAGCAACATGAGCTGATTATGCGAGGCGTGTCTCTTGACTCT
Source organism: Ophiura sarsii (assembly GCA_035610835.1). Taxonomy (NCBI): domain Eukaryota; kingdom Metazoa; phylum Echinodermata; class Ophiuroidea; order Amphilepidida; family Ophiuridae; genus Ophiura; species Ophiura sarsii. The sequence goes on along the minus strand of CM069458.1, from coordinate 41,011,044 downwards.
CCCCTGAAGAGAGAATGTTCCCTTGCTCTCTCAAATTACACCATGATGAATTTTGTTTGGTCAGGCCATTTATTCTAGCTCTTTTGCACATTGCTATTACTCTTTACATTTGTTCCTTATGTGATTTTGTCTTTGATAAATGATCATATCTGTTGCTGATTTCCAATGCATGCAACGCAAGTGGAACAATTGCGAAATAAATACGGTGATAGGCACCGGACTCGAAGTGACTTTACCTAAACATGCTATACGATAAGACCAGAAAATGTACTAGTAATTAATCTAGACGATTAGTGATGCTATGTACTACTCTGGCTTCATTATAGAGTATAGAGTAAATTAAGTTACTTATCCTCTGGAGCGAAGCATATTTATTTCGAAGTGCCGCCTATGAGGCGACGAAAACACTTGTTGTACGGGCCTGACCAACGCATTTTTTCCAAACATTTTGGGCAACATTTTTGAATGTTTTTGAAATGTTTTGAAACTGTTTTTAAATTGTTTGAAAATGTTAGATATAAAATTTAAAAAAATATGCCCAACCTACCGACCCTACCTGAGAGGTCCATGTGCCCGTGCAACAGGTTTTTTTTAGTTGCCTGATCGATATTTAAATATCTATCGACCATCTTGTAGAAGGATTCATCTGGTTAAATATATGTTTATATCGACAGGTTATGAACGAGCCGGATTGGATAAGCCTACGTGAATCACTGCAGAGGAACCGGCTATTCAAACCACCAGCAATCAAGCATCAATTACAAGCACCAACAGTGCCGGTCAGACAGAGTAACTTCTTCAACAGTAACACGGCCATCAACAGTACAACTAGTGCCCTGTTCTCTAGCTACCAGTTAAAGACCAATTTGGACAATATTCGTAAAGGCGTCTTGATACATTTTGCGATCGTCGCTCGCGATGAGCAGCAACACTTGATGACAACAGGAGGTGATTTCTGGTTGGCTACAATGTCCTCAGACAAGCCACGAGCTAGCAGTGCTGGACGCATAGTGGACTACCACAACGGCACTTACAGTGTGTTTTTCTACGCTGGCTGGACCGGCTTTGCCGAAATCAACATCACTCTAAGTCATCCCAGTAGGGCAATCCAGTTTCTGCGGAACAGATTTCGTAAGACCGACTGTAAGGTGTTCTGGACGGGCACTTACGAGAATGTTAACAACATAACAAATGATAAAGCATCAAAAACACTGTGCTGCATAGCACCATCCTCTAGTGTTTATAACAACAATACCAGCTTTACGTGTCCTAACCCGGCGCCTCAAGCGCTAGGTGACTACGTTTTAGCGTGTAAACCGTTTATCAAAGAAAGATGCCGCCCAGTGAAAGTAACCTGGATTAACCAAGAAACAATCAAAGCAACGGTTGAGGTAGCAGGCATGGACTACATATTATTTGCAAGGTGAATACAATTGCTGTAAACTGCTCAACAATCCTCAAAATAAGTAACTGACCAGGTAATAAATATAGTCTGAACTCCAAAACTATAACTCCTATCCTATGTACAAATATTAAAATATAAAGGTGTAAAGAAATGTCTTTTCTTTAATTTGAAACATAATTCACAAACATCGGTTTAGAGGTTAAATACTGCGTACTGGCTGTGTTGAGGTCATTGTTGAAAATCAAAACAAATGGTTTTAGGCCCAAGGAATTTTCGCGAGGGAAATTCCGCGGGCCTAAAACTATTTGTTTTGATTTTCAACAATAACCGAAAAATCAGCCGGTACAAAGTATTTAACCTCATTCATTATCAAATATCTTTATATAATTGGATAAAAATTCTTCTTTTAGAACTCATTTTAAGGAGATTCTGAGAGGGATATATTTCACATTTAGTAAACAATTGATATGCTCTTCCCTGTGGCGATAATGATTCAAACCATTCGATTCCCGGGGAATCCCCATCCCAAACCCCAAATAAGGTTATATGAATATGAATGAGATGTGTCACTTACGAAATAAGCCAATGAAATGATCATTAGTACAATTATCTGACTGTTGTTAGGGGAGAAGTCGTCGTAAACAGATTCAGGGGCCAAGCAATGATTGCCTGCCTCTACGGTCATTTAACAAGGTCAAGGACGAAAATTAACACACTGTTGTGAATGCATTTTTAACATGTTTAAAATTAAAGCTTCTGTGATCTTATTGATTCTTTATCAAAACAAAGATGCTGTAACTACTTCGACCATGCGTCACGGCCTAGGCTTTTTCAAGTTAAAGGCTTAGCTAGTATCAAAGTATGGTTGTAAAACTTAAATAATAATACATGGTTCAATTAAAATGGAACACATGCATTCATGAACTCAGAAGTTGTGAGAAGCCAGATGTCAAACTATTTTCTGTTAACCTGTCGGTAACAAAAACAAAAGGGATGGAAATATAAGAGAATATAAATTGGAATATTATATTCTCCGACGGTCAGTTTTTGTTGACAAAGCGTTTTCTTCACCAGGTAAGTTAAAATGCTTGGCCAGAATATTTCTAAACTAAAGCAGTAAAAGGCATTCGATTTCTAAAACGTGATGAGGCCGATAGGCTTAAATTAAATCTAACTTTCCGAATCGTAAACTCTGATCGTAAACTGGTCTCGACCTGATTCGGTAATGATTGGATAGGGATTGCATAAAATGTATCAAATCATGGCGTGTCATTTACTTGCTTCTTGTAATCTTGTTAGCATTTAATATTTTCGGACTTTTTCTTCTACTTTTTTCTGCTAGTTAGGCCTACGTTCGCTATTTATTGTACATATAGGCCTAGTCATAGTGAGGACTCTCCCGGGCAAATTGTCTGCACTCCAGATTAATTTAAAGTTATGGACGATGGTAGGCCTAGTCATGGACTGATTGAATTGATTATATAAATAAGATTATACAATTGACAGCTTAAACTGACCGCCTTTCGTCAGAATGTGAATAGGCCTAAGTTTATTTATTATCTGCAAGTTTTAATAAATGCAGGGGCAAAAAAAATCGGCGTATAATCAGCACCAACTGACTCGTACGATACCGTGAGAACTTTAATTTAGCCTAGGAATGCTCCGGGGAATGCTCTTTTAAATAAGCTTTTTAAATTGTGTTTTCGGACAAAGCCCGGAACATGGGAAATCTTCAGTAAACATTTAGCCATTTTGGCACTGTAATACCACCATATAAACATGATAAATACGCGTACAATATTTGCGATTGTGAGACATTTCATTGGGCCGCATCTAACATACATATTCATGAGGTAATGAATAGTAAATAAGAACGTTACACTGAAAAGGATAGAACAAAGTGCAGTTTAAATTTTCACACTTGGGTTTTGAACACGCAGGACAATATGGTCCTTTCTGAAGGTATTCCAATAAACTGTGCATGCCAGTAATCATTTATAAATTTCTGCACATGGGGTTTCCCAACACCAGATGATCTCAGTTAAAAATTCACATAGCGTTACACTGCCGATAATGAGCTAATTGATATTCATGAGGTGATTTACAACGGCGATATTACATAGGAATTGTGACTTGCTCGATAAAATCATGAATTGTAATGCTTTTAAATCATGAATCTTAATAGGAAACATGAATTTATTGGTATAAAATGTACAATTAACACAATGAAACAATAATGGGGTCTGATGGCTTAATACTGTGTTGACATCACAGTGATTACTTGCAAGCTTCCAGGGGGGAAATACTTTTGGGCGGCAGTGTATGTGTATGGGCTGCATTGATCAATTGAAGCATTCCAATTCTCATCTTATTATTGACCCGTGAGTTATCGCTCCCCGTTAATCAATGATTATATGCCTGTTGCTAGTCCGAGGCTGCGTGTAGACGAACAAAATGTTAAAATGAAAAACGGACTTTGTTTTGGGTTTGGGCACATAACTGAGTTAATATTCATTCAATCTTCACGTGTGAAGTCTCAAATTGAAAAGAAGACAATCATGGCCTTACGACTTTATATTTGTACGCAGGAGCTATAGTTTTGGAGTTGAGAGCATATTTATCACCTGGTCAGTTACTTCTTTTGAGGACTGTATACTTCGTTGTAAGGACACTTGTTAAACATTCTTTGCGTAAAATCATGAATGTACTAGACCTGGAAGCTGGTCCATCAAGTCTTTTACATAACACCTTCTTAACAGCGATTATATTTCTAAACATATAATGATCCCAGCGGATCGGAATCAATGGATTTATTAACTATGACAGATGTATACACAATAGCACTCCATTCCAAACCCCGTCTCTGATCTACGATCAGGAGGTTTGCCGTGGTGTTGCTAATTAATTTGTTGGTTAAATGAAGTTTCGAATTGGTAAAAAATAGGTCGATTCATACTTCAAGGCTATACACACGATTCTGTCATGCGCGTTGGTGAAATCATGCGCATGTCGGTCCGTGCTAAATTGGTGCAGGTGGAGTAAATTACGAAAGCGACAAAATACCTTCTTGGCGCCTTGGGGTATGGATAGACGTTAAAAGCTCTTTTCGGATACTTTTAAATCATGTTAGCACCATGGGGCAAACATTTCTTTGGTCTGTTGGTCTCATAAATGTTACGAAAGTATGATATTAGTTTTTCAAATCTGCCCAGAATTGGCCGAATGTGTAGTTTAATGTGCAACTGTGTCAACTAAATTGAGGATTTCTCTAATCGGACGTTCATATTGAGCTTATGTTTCTGTCAACAGTATCTACAGTATTACTGACTTTACATTTTTGAGTAATAAATGTCGAGCGGCAAGTGTGAATATGACTTTGATCAGAGGGCTGACCAGCTTCTAGGTCTAGTACTTTCATGGTAAAATGAACAATATTTGTTGTGTACACAGGAATACTTTTCACTAAATACAATACCTTTCACTAAACACATGTCTCAATCTCTTCAAATGGAACAGGTTGTTGAAGCAAGTATTTTTGAGGCATTTTCAAAAACAAAACCATTCCTAGAGAAAATTTTGCTACGTTGACAGTACATTTTGAGCCAATAAATGGATATTTTGGTCAAAATTAAAAAAAAAAATCAGAATTTTTAGTGACATTTGATACCAAAAATGGATTCGTCGACTCATTTCCTTTAAATAAAAAAGGGTATAACTTTATATACATCACCTTAAAAGTTATAGCGCTTGATACATTTCATATTTCATATAGCCCCCTTAACCATTGCAATGCAAAATGTGGGATTGAATTTCGACGGTACATCTCAGCTCAGCTTCCGGTCCGGTGAAACTCTGAAGCTGTGTATTAGCTTGTATTTTGTAATTATCTCTTTCAGTAAATACTTCGAGAAACGATTGAGCCTTGGTCCGAGACGATTATTTATACCTGGTAAATATATTCATCCTTTTGTACAATAATATTAATTTTCAATAATTACAATTAGGAAACGCTTTACCAAGATGCGAATAAATGCCAGACAGGTAAACACTGTATTAGTCGAATTACCCAGCTAGCGATTGCTGCGTTTGTCTCATTAGCGGCGCTGACACAAACTACAGTATAAGCTTAAGCTTAGAAGGCAAGGAATTCATAGATCAACACTGCATTACGTGAATTACCCAGCTAGCAATTGCCGCGTTTGTCTCATTAGCGGCACTGCCACAACCATTTAATTATAAGCTTATAAGCTTAGAAGGCAAGGAATTCTGTACACCAGTCTGCGCATTCGTGGTATTCTATGTTTTGCTTAAATAGAGGTAGAAGTACCCCCGAGGTACGCCATGCTTCTAAGTGATTTTAAAGATTTACGAAAGATTAACTCGTAGGCTACTGGCGTATTATACAAATACTAACGGACACGGTAAAAGGGGGAAAAGGGCACACTTTCCCCCTCGGTAATGGCTACGGGCCAATCATCTCTCATCCAATGGTATACAAATATTTAATGCACTCGCGTGTGATAGTATCGCCGAGTGTAATGGAATAATCCAAATTGGACCGAGTGATATAATTTTACTATTGCACAAGCAAAAGGCATTCAATATTTGTTTGATATAATGATATCCCCCCTTTTTTCAGCCATAATGATAGTAAAAACTATCACATGGTTGAAATCAGACCTATCATGAAACCATAATAATAATTATTATAATGCATTTATAACGCGCCATCTATCTAGACAACCTATTCCGAGGCGCAAACATTATAACAAAGAAAGATAAAAAACAATTAAATTATAAAAACAGTTACATAGAAATCAATGAGTCAAATCATAAGCGATCTTAAACAGATGAGGTTTTAAAGTGTTTTTGAAACCATCAAATGAATCGCGAATCACGGAAACTACTGTTTTATTAAACCTTTGAATCTGGATTAGGTTTTAGGGGGAATCATGCCCGTAACTGGATTGATTGATTGAATGATTTACTATTTGTTTTTTTGTTTTTTTAATTAAAATTTGTGGTTTGCAATACATAATACATCAACATAATAACACAATACATCAAAACATAATACATCCAAATGCATTTTAAGTTAACCCTAACCCCACTAGACCATACAAAATCATCCAAAATCTCTACGCGCGTGCTGCTGCATAACCCCACTAGACCATACAAAATCATCCAAAATAAAACTATCTCCACGCATTGGCTCGATTACGTCACCTACCGCAGGCATCATATGCGCTGGGGAGTTAGCTCAGTTGATAGGGGCACAGACTGGGGTGCGAAAGGCCCCGGGATCGAATCCCGGGGGGTGCTCGGTGATTTTTCGGGTTAAACAAATTGTACTTTTCCCCCCTCCCCCCGATACACGCAAGAACATAGCCGTGGGAGTTAGGGTTAAAACACACAATTTTTCAATGTTCCTTAAAACACACAATTTTTCAATGTTCCATAACCCTAACCCCACTAGACCATACAAAATCATTCAAAATAAAACTATCTCCACGCGCGTGCTGCTGCATTGGCTCGATTACGTCACCTACCGCAGGAATATGCGGCCACGAAGTTTGTGGCTGCATATGCGCTGGGGAGTTAGCTCAGTTGATAGGGGCACAGACTGGGGTGCGAAAGGCCCCGGGATCGAATCCCGGGGGGTGCTCGGTGATTTTTCGGGTTAAAAAAATTGTACTTTTCCCCCTCCCCCCGATACACGCAAAAACATAGCCGTGGGAGTTAGGGTTAAAACACACAATTTTTCAATGTTCCTTAAAACACACAATTTTTCAATGTTCCATAACCCTAACCCCACTAGACCATACAAAATCATCCAAAATAAAACTATCTCCACGCGCGTGCTGCTGCATTGGCTCGATTACGTCACCTACCGCAGGAATATGCGGCCACGAAGTTTGTGGCTGCATATGCGCTGGGGAGTTAGCTCAGTTGATAGGGGCACAGACTGGGGGTGCGAATGGTCCCGGGATCGAATCCCGGGGGGGGGGGGGGGGCGTGATTTTTCGGGGGGTGCTCGGTGATTTTTCGGGTTAAACAAATTGTACTTTTCCCCCCTCCCCGATACACGCAAAAACATAGCCGTGAGAGTTAGGGTTAAACCTGTAATGTTATATTACAAATGTATATTATACCACAATAGACAATGTACATTTAACCAGAGAAAATAAAACAAGACAAGACAATACTTGACATGACTTGACACGACACGACACGACACGACACGACACGACACGACACGACACGACACGACACGACACGGCACGGCACGGCACGACACGACACGACACGACACGGCACGGCATTGCATGACACGGCATGACATAAAATGACATGACATAAAATAACATGACATCAAATGACATGACATAAAATGACATGACACATTTATTTGGGTGGGTGTTTTGTTTGTTTGTATGTTTGTTTTGTTTAGTTTATTTGCATGTTTGAGTGGGAGTTTTGTTTTTGCTTTTGATTGATTGATTGATTGATTGATTGATTGATTGATTGATCATTCAACGCTTAAATTGTCAAATTTGGTCTAATACTCACTAATTTGGTAGGAAAATGCGCGCAAAATGTAGCTGTTTTATGTTAAAGTTGTCAACATTTGGTTTAATTAAACCTAATTTAGTAAGGAAATGTGCGCCCAGCGTTGAAAAAAATTGCCTGTTTATGCTAAAATTGTCTATAATTATTTTCTCATTTTAACTAAATGTGTTTTTTTAATTTTTTTTTTGTTTGTTGGGGGGGATGCCCTCCCCCTTGCCTCCTGTAATGCCGCCACTGCTACGCGTGTGTATACGTCAACGCCTCGAGAGGGTGCGCAGGTTTATTCACCGCAATCGGTGTACGTCACTGTCTCCTGGAAAGGAAATATACTATAGATTTATTGTTCCGACGTTTTGTCAACCAAGTCCTGCTTCTAATTTTGCCTACATCCATCTGTTATGCTATATCAATTATATTGTTTGTTGTTTTTGCAGATGCTGTTAGCGTTGGTTTGAGCTTCGATATCGACAGCTGTATTCCAGATCAAACGCCACCGGAAATTGGTCATGGTTTCTGGGTTAACGGCACTTGGACATCCTTCGTGTGTAACAGTAAAGACCCACCCAGTGCGATGCGCGAATCTTTTCGCAACAAGACAATACTTTTAATTGGTGATTCGACATCGCGTCAATGGGCGCAGAATATTCCTAAATTACTAAATATCAAAAAAACGTTACCATTTAATATAATAACTGAATATTTTATATACAATCGCACCTATAGCGAATTAAATTTGACGGTGAACTTTCGATTTCATCCATTACCCATTTCTATCAGGAAAGCTTCCCAGGAATTAACTCCGTACGAGGTTGACATCCTAGATTCATTCCAGACTCATAAATGTGTAAATACTATTCTCGTGCTTAGTCCATGGTGTCATTTCACACAATGGTCACTTGATAGCTTCACGCAGAGGCTTCTTAAACTTAGAGAGGCGGTCGACCGATTTTTGACGCGCTGTCCAAATGTGCCTGTTCTAGTGAAAGGGTCTCATTACCGCGAACATCTAGGCCAAGTATCTCGGGTATATTCTAGTGACTTTTTGCTTCGCGAGATCGGGAATCTTTTGAAAGAGATATTTCACGGCAGTGGAGTGTTCTTTGTAGATGTTTGGGACTTGAATGCTTCGTATACGAATAGTAAAACAGTTCACATGCCCGATCGAGTGGTAATGGAAGAGTTAAAGATGTTTTTCGCATATGTCAGCAAGCATCTAGAATAGTGTTATGTCGCTCTATTCTTTATTCAATATATGTCTAGAAACACTGTTATAATAATTTAAGCGTCCACATGAATTATGATACCCCGCTTGCTTTCACTCGGGGTCATTTGTCATCCCCTTATTGTGAGCGTTGGACGGTCTGTCTATTTGTGTCAGTCAAAAGTTTAAGTAACTAGAATAAATGAAATGTAAATGGTATCTTCCTATGTGTCGTATGAAATTAGTTATGGTGCAAGCGAGTGCTAAACCCAACACAATAATACATCATTTCGTCACTCGTAGCGAACTTTCTTTGGCAAAGTTTACATTGTTTGAATTATAGCACCTTTGTAAAATACCCGCATCATAAACGTGTTAAATATTGTATGGTACAAGTATTAAGTGCAAGTGTTGGTACAGAGGTCTTCCATTTTGTGTGTGAAAGAAATTTTAAAATAAAGTAAAGAAATTTTAAAATAAAGTAAAGAAATTTTAAAATAAAGTAAAGAAAATTTAAAATAAAGTAAAGAAATTTTAAAATAAAGTAAAGAAATTTTAAAATATAGTAAAGAAATTTTAGCATAAATATGATATGGTCTGGTTGTGTCGCATGTTTGAGATTTTTTAAATTTAAAAACAATTATGAATTTATCTTGTATTTTGAACATGGTCAACGTCTGGTTTAAAAGTCACTTTTATTCTAAAGCTCTCAGCGTGTTGATTTCACAGCCATTTCTAATGTTGATTGCATACTAAGGTCACTGAACTATCCAGGCTGTTTCCGATGACAAATTTATTTTACGTCATTAGTTCTTCAATCGTTTCCTATTTAGTGTATAAAATATTACTTCTGACTTATAAATGTCTTCATGGTACTGCGCCAATCTATCTTCAAGATCTAATCAAACAATATACACCATCACGCAATCTTCGTTCTTCATCTCTATCGCGTCTTGTCTGCTCTTCAACGTCCACTCAGTATGGTCAACGTTCCTTCTCTGTGTCAGCTGCAGAACTCTGGAATAATATTCCACTTCATGTGAAAAATGCAGAGACCATATTTCAGTTTAAGAAATCCTTAAAGACTCATTTGTTCACAAAGGCTTTTTAATTGTAGTCCATATCCATGTATGTGTTTGTTATTATGTTTTTATGTTAAAGCGCTTAGGGATCTCGATGTTAGGCGCTATACAAATATGGTTATTATTATTATTATTATTATTATTATTATTATTATTAGTCAGCGGCAACTTTCAAGTTGAATTACTAAAAGATTGGGACGGATCGCACCAGTAGTCAGGTAAACGGAAAAAAATTAACCGAGTAAATTTACTGGACACGTGACTACTGTTGCTATGGAAACAGGTAAAGACTCCGGGATGTGAACTATTTACTGTACAACAGTACAGGACTTTAAAGAGGGGAACACAAGTAATGGAAAGAAAACGGGCTGTGGCAACAATATTTAAATTCGAGACGGCCTATAGTTTGACTCAGAACTTCAACATATATTAGACACATTTTTTTACTAACAGAAATAAAAATTCGCTGACGGAAAGATCCAATTTATGGTCTTACAAACAGCAGCTCAGAACACCTTCCCAGAAATCACTATTACGAAAATATTGTATTTTGGTGGAACCATTGAAATACACGTAAATAGAAGACCTAAAGTCAAATGATCGTCATTCAGGTAACTAATTTAGGGCTTATGCTTATGTTCTGTTTAAATGTGTAGTCGAAGCTCTTTCAATAAATGATCTCTATAACAGGTTCAGCGCAACAGTATTTAAATATATATTTGCTCCTAAATTTCAGAAGTTATGACAACCGGCCAGCTATTATAAATATCTGCGTATGCAATTACGATGAACACAGTTTAGATATGGGATTGTATACAATGTCTGTTTGTGATACATATTTATAATTTGTTTAATACTCATCGTGAATGCCTATTATTTCTAGGTATGAGGCTATTCTGTATAGGATTCAACTTTCAGCTTTCGAGAGTTTGATTAACAGCTTGCTATGGACAATACAATTGTTCATGAAGTTATTTGAGAGATCGCGCTTTTTAAACATGTCAGTCATAAAGTGTGAGCGAGACGCACATAATTATATTATTACCTCTACACAACATTTTAATGGGATTTCAATATACATGATTGTCCAGCTAGGAACTGAAGAAAATTCGGAAAAAGTGTATAAGGTCCCAGATTCTGTTCTAGTATCACCTATGCCACTGCTCATCGTTCATATTCTGAGCGACAATCTTGCGGGCAATCTTGCCACCCCGCTTGCAACTAGTGGGTGTTTTCTGGGACACAGTGAATGCATTGCTCTAAATAAACGCACACATCTGTGGGATACAGGTGCACGATTCATTGTTTAGTCTCAATTTGACGCGATATTGTCTAGCCTACGCATTGTATCCGGCATAGTAACGCACAGCTGACTTCACATTCTTAAGTTTTAACCAGGATGTGGGTACACAAACTGGGGTGTTATTTTCCACACAGTAGAATGTCAAGGATTGTATAACTTCTCAATCGAGAGGAAGTTGATGTGAATTAATAAGTGTGATCAAAATTGTATCGGAAAACGAGCATCATCCATACTTGCAACTTGTATTATATAATCAATTGCATACCGGGGGGGGGGGGGGGGGGGGGGGGGTGCACTTGTATACGAAGGTGGATATCATGCTCACGTATGCCTTCTAAAAATGGACCCTAAACAAGTATTTCTCTCATGCGCCACAGACACCCTAAACAAGTATTGTACTATTTGGTCCTCCTCTAAACAAGTATTTAAACATATAGCCACCCTTAACAAGTATTTAGCAATTGTTCATACCCTAAACAAGTATTTACACATTTGGTTTGTTATCATACCCTACAGACCATCAAAGTACATAACAACTCTTTTATGTTCTGACTCTTTTATGTTTTAAGGCCCTGTCACACCATAGCGTATGGCCTGAACGTGGCCTGAACGTATGCCAACGTATTCAAAAAAATAGCTCGAAAATTGTCAGAGTCCGAGAACGTCCAAGAACGTCCAACTTCCCAACGAATTGCGTCAACATCGGTGATGGAATGGACGTATCCATAGCGTATTAAACGCATACATAGCGTATGACTAACGTATCGATAGCGTATCACTAACTTATAACAAACTTATGACAGCGTATCACAGCGTATGCGATCGGCGAGCGTATGACCAACGTACTCGTAGCGTATGTCTGTCGTGCTCGACGTATCCTCAGCGTATCCTCGGCGTACAACGACCACGTGACTCTATGCCGTTGCAGAAATTGAGTTTCGTACACGGCGGGACAAGTGTTGCCAGTTCAAGTAAACGCAGCCTAGATGATAACTATTAAAATATCTAGAAGGGTAAATATATATGTCCAACCTATAACTTAAGACGATTAACGTACCTCTAACGTATGTCAGCGTATGTCTAACGTATGTCAGCGTTTGTAAACGTATGTCTATCGTACCACGAACCTATCGGGAACTTATGCAGAACGTAAGTTAAGCACACGTTGAGTACGTCGAGAAATTTTGAACATGCTCAATAATTTTTCGCGGGCTCGACGTTATCCAAATTTTCACAACGTATCACAGCGTGCTCTTTACGTATACGACGTATCCCAAACTTACCCCTAACTTGTATCAGCGTACACCAACGTACGCCAACGTACGCCAACGTACGCCAACGTATTTTTCGATATTTCGCATACGTTGTTATACGTTCAGGCGATACGCCATGGTGTGACAGGGCTACCGTACAGCTAGCGCGCATTCGGTGTTTTGGGAACTTATGGAGGGTTTGAGTATATAAATGGGTCCCTTGAGTATCTCATCTTCACTTCTTCATGGTCTGTCTTGGCCTTCTTGCTTTTTCCTCCTCCTCGGCCTCGGCCCCTGGTTGCTTGCTTTTTCTTGGGAGGCATGTTAACTGCTTGATGACATCGGCGGGAATGATGTAATGTGAGATCGGCGCGGTATTTATACGTGCTACAGCGGCATAATAAGCCACGTGTTCGTTGTACGTCGAGGATACGCTGACGATACGTCGAACACGGCAGACATATTCTACGAATACGTTAAGTATACGTTAAGCATACGTCAGTCATACGCTCGCATACGCTCGCATACGCTGTGATACGCTGTCATAAGTATGTTATAAGTTAGTGATACGCTATCAATACGTTAGTCATACGCTATGTATACGTTCAATACGCTATGGATATGTGACAGGGCCTTACGCGATCGCCCGGCATAAGGTGAATACGTGAGAATACGTCGAAACTCGTTGGAAATACGTCAGGCATACGTTAGACATACGGCAAATATACGTTATCAACTCGTTATCACTACGTTGGCTGTACGTTTCCCTCAGCCTACGTTCATCAACGTAAACCAACTTACGAGTAACGTACGAGTAACGTACCACTAACGTATGTCAGCGTATGTCAACGTATATTTAACGTACCACAAACTTGCTGGGAACTTATGCAGAACGTATTAAGCACACGTTGAGTACGTCGAGAAATTTTGAGCATTCTCAATATTTGTTCGTGGTCCAAATTGTCACAGCGTATCACAGCGTGCTCTTAACGTAAACGACGTATCCCCAACGTACCCCTAACTTAAATCAGCGTACGCCAACGTACACCAACGTATTTTTCGATATTTCGCATACGTTGGCATATGTTGAGGCGATACGTTATGGTGTGACAGGGCCTTTAAATTAAAATTGTAATGTGTTTTTATTTCACTACTTGTATACCGTATACAAGGTTGAAGTATATTAAACTGCGTATGTCAATTAATGCCCCCGACTTTACGAAAATAGGAGCCCGGCCATAAAACTTAAACACAGGACCGGAGAAAAAATAAATCACTCTTCGGGGGAGGTTTATTTTAATTTTCAGGGAAATTGTGTATGTTCCTTTTTATCTTGAAAAATTACCCTAAACACCTGTATTGGAGTCTCTCAAAACATACCCTTTTGCTGATTTTGGCCGTTTTCGATACCTAAGCGATACATCACCTTTCCGTGAAAAACAACGCTTTTATGCGTTTTTAAGCCAGTGTGATATCCATCTTCGTATACAAGTACCGTGATGATAAGGAGATGATCTTTCGATATCAACACCAAAAAATGAATACCTTGAATGTCAGATGTTGCTACCTCTTTCATACAGGATATTATATCAATCCATGTAATAATCACATAAATACAAAAGGACAAGTGAGCGCACACATTTATATGTCATGCCGTATGTGTCTGTGAGTCTTAGGGTCCATACCGTAATCCTGAAATAATATTTTTTCTTCTGGGTTTTCATATTATTTGCCCAAAGACCATTAAACTATGACAGTATTGTCAATATTTATCAATATAATAATGCTTTCTCCCCAAATAAAAATGTGAAATGAAAACGAAAAAAAAAAAACCTTGAAAAACTTCTGAAGAAAAAAACCGACCGAAAATACATGATTAACGCCGTCATGACTTGTTGCAATCCCCAACCCTCTCCATGCCCTTTCAGACCACTTCGTCTACAAACATGTTATGTTATGTTATGTTATGTGGCTGGATTACGGAAGAGTTCAAGGACCTCCATTCATCCAGCCAGCCTTCGCACTTGCTCATAGTATTCCTGCGTATAGACGCCACCGTATTGTTCGGTTTCACAACACCTCGTTTCATATTGACGAAGTCTTCGTGCGAGAAACAATCGGTCGTATTCCACGTCGGATTGCATTTATTCCACGGCAGTTCTTCTTGGAAAGACGCGATGAAATACAGTCATGAAAAAGTAACTTATACAGGTAATAAATGGGATTCTAACTATAAAATATATATCCTACCTAAAAATATTAAATAATAAAGTTGTTGAGAAATTTATCTTCTTTAATGTGAGATATTGCACGCTAGGATTGAGTCATTAATGAGGAAGCGACAGTCCAAAATGTAAGGTGAAGTCCGATTTTCATTTTCACATTTTTCTTTCTACACGCGGACCCACCTACCTAATGCAATTGGGGATGCATGCGCAGGTTGGATAGTCTAACGCATTGTTCCGATGGATCAATACGCCACACACACGCTACCTGTCATTCTCTCCACCGTGATGAAAAGTAAAATGTGAAATGAAATTGGGACTTTACCTTACATTTTGGATTGTCACTTCTTCAATATTTAACCGATCCTAGCGTGCAATATCTCATATTAATGAAGATAAATTTCTCAACAATTTTATAATTTAATATTTTTAGGTAGGATATACATTTAAGAGTTAAAAGCCCATTTATTACCTGTATAGTTACTTTTTTTGATGACCGTAGAACAGAACCCACGCAATGATCACGTTGTATTATGTGGTAAACAGGAATGTGATCATTATGGTAGCGGCACCGGTACCTAAAAACCAGAACGCATGGCATAAGTCTTAACAATGCTGGGAATGTAAAAGGAATATCTGAAAAGGCCAAAGAACAGATAGGACAAAGACTATTTTGGCAAAGATTGAGGAAAGCGCTCGAGACCTGTATACGTACAGGCCGACGGTACGATGTTTAAAGACAGAGGGAGACTTTCAAAAACATGATACACCAGGGGTAAAATAACCGAGGGAGGCTCTAAAATCCCATGTACATAATAAATTGGCATTGGCAGTATCAGTTACAAGACTAAAGGAGTCTCTCAAAATCGTATATCCTTTAACAGATATTGGTAGCATGATGATGTTAAAAAGACTAAGGACATCTACCACAGTTCTTTTATAATTAAAGGTGATATAATGTTCAATCAAATCTGAGGAAGGCTCCAAATCTCCCAATCCCGTACATGTGATTGTATACCATTAACAGTCTTTAAAATAAAGACTGGTAGGCGCTTGCCACCACATGTGCCATTTGGGACATGTTACATCAGAACCGGGTCATTAGACACTTTGTCTATTTTAAAAAGTTGACTTTTCTGTTGTGGTTGTAGCGTGAACGAAAAATTCCAGATGGTCAAATTTGTACCCTGACCAAACTTTGAATACGGTATGTTATTGTTAATCATCTTTTCATTTTATGTTTGTAAACAGCAACACATAAAAAATAAGCCTTTCTTGACAGCTAATGTTGTCCCAATATTGAAATTACGTAAACGGTTTTTGTAAACAATTACGTCTTCACCATAATGTAATATTTTGAGGTAAACAATAACGAAAAATTAAATTTCAAACATGGAAGATGAAAGAGTTAGACAAATAGTTGGTACAAATTACCACAGTATAAATATATTATACTAGTATTATAGTGGTGTTGGTCTTGAGTATGTGTTTGTATAATTCCTTTATACGAGGGTCATTCAATAAGTTCTACCTCCTAACTCATAACATCGCTAATATGAATGTCAGTCTCATGACATTTGTCATGATTATAGCTCAAAAATCATAGATACACATTTATAGTAAATGATAATTGATACCTGTTTCACTTTTGTTATGATGCAATCAAAGTCAGAGAGAGATTTTGGACAACAGACACGGAGAATTACCCTAAAGATAAATCCTTTTTTTTTGCGTTTTTTCACCGTATTGTATGATTTGATGTAACGGCCCGATTTAAAAACTGAAAATAAAAAACAATGGATTATTTCTGAATATAATACTGTATTAATATTGAAAGCAATATTAACTTTTGTGGGGTAGCAAATAGTATAATAACAACTCGAATATAATGCTACGCTTTTAGCATGCTGGAATACTGCTATTCAGTCAAATTGTCGTTGTTACAAGTCAAGTCACAGTGATGCCTCGAATGTTAAATCTTAACATGATAGTCACTTTATGAGTTTCCTTATACATGTTATATGCAACCTTTAGAATAGTCAATCAGGTAGTCAGTGATATAAAATTGTCTCTTCAAGAGACTTGAAATCCCTCCATTTAGTCCAGTATAACGATGATATCTTAGTTTTTATGAAAAGCAAATATGTCTTTTCCTGTGGTTCTCTATAGGGTAGGGTTAAAATAAATGGCTGTCCTGGTCTGGTTCTGGGTAATTAGAGGTCATTTCCTCCCGGAAATCAGCCACTGTTATTGTTTATAGTCTGTTAAAGAGATATCTGTAATTTATAACGGTGTTAATTAACCGAAATAGGTACGATTTGTCTCTTAGAACTGGCCAAATGAATAGCACGTAGGATATATTTGGCAGTTTTCTATCTGTTTCCGTCGCACTAAATGGACATTTGGTTTTCACTGCATCTCCAACAAAAGTATATACAACCAGTACTCAGACTAGTCTACGATGAGCTAATTTGTCTGGAATACTTCATACGACTGGCATATATAATAGCAAAGTTATGCGGTAGGAGGTAGAACTTATTGAATGACCCTCGTATGTTCATGATGCTATCATGTTTTTTGAAACTAAAACTAAGGCCTGCATTCTAGGAATGCATGCCCAATCGCAACTATGTTTGAACTTTTACTTTCAGGGTTAAACTTGCAATATCCAATGTAGTCCATAATATTTCATTTGATTTTAATTGAATCGACACTTGGTTGGGGTTATGGCTAATCAAAGCGAGCACGGTGACGCAAAATTGAAATTAAATGTACTAAGGGGTGATATTTTTGAAATTTACAAATTAAAATTAATTACACAGTTAATCAGTTGATTTCTTCATAGGAATTAAATGAAATATGATTGTAAATAATAAGTAGTATTTTAAAGATCTAATTTTACATAATTTGCTTAATTTGAATATTCAGTGTTTCTAAACTTTAAACATCATTTTCTACAGGTTGAAATTTGACGCGTGCTAAAATCTTCCGCGTCACTTTTCTCTACATCAGCCCCCCCCACCCCCTTAATAAAGACTGACGGATACTCCCAATACTCCCAATAGCTCTGCACGTAATATCTGTGGTTCAAAGTTTAATTAAGATCGATTGAAACTCCCAATAGCTCTGCACATATGTATCTGTGGTTCAGTGTTTAATAAAGACTGACAGAGACTCCCAATAGCTCTGCACATATGTATCTGTGGTTCAATGTTTAATAAAGACTGACGGAGACTCCCAATAGCTCTGCACATATCTGTGGTTCAGTGTTTAATAAAGACTGACAGAGACTTCCAATAACTCTGCACATATGTATCGGTGGTTCAGTGTTTAATAAAGACTGACGGAGACTCCCAATAGCACTGCACATATGTATCTGTGGTACAGTGTTTAATTAAGACGGATGGAGACTCCCAATAGCTCTGCACACACGTATCTGTAGTTCAGTGTTTAATAAAGACTGACGGAGACTCCAAATAGCTCTGCACATATGTATCTGTGGTTCAGTGTTTAATAGAGACTGATGGAGACTCCCAATAGCTCTGCACATATGTATCTGTGGTACAGTGTTTAAATAACCCTAACGCTACTACGTCTCACAGTCACCTCACAGCCAGCACCACGTGGCTTGCGCGCGCACAAGTTCTATCTCCTGTAGCACTAAACTACGGGTATATATGGTCTCCGATTTCTTAGCCTGTGAAGCCCTCCCCCCGTGGCTGAGTGTTAGTATATCTCGCCTGTCACGCGGCCGACCCGGGTTCAACTCCCGGCGTCGGCGGACATAATTTTTCCCATTTTTTATTTAACCCCCTCCCCCTGTTCTTCGTTCCATCCCCACTGCCACGTTCTAGGGTTAGGGTTAATACGACACCACACAGTGCATTTCTATAACCCTAACGCTACTACGTCTCACAGTCACCTCACAGCCAGCACCACGTGGCTTGCGCGCGCACAAGTTCTATCTCCTGTAGCACTAAACTACGGGTATATATGGTCTCCGATTTCTTAGCCTGTGAAGCCCTCCCCCCGTGGCTGAGTGTTAGTATATCTCGCCTGTCACGCGGCCGACCCGGGTTCAACTCCCGGCGCCGGCGGACATAATTTTTCCCATTTTTTATTTAACCCCCTCCCCCTGTTCTTCGTTCCATCCCCACTGCCACGTTCTAGGGTTAGGGTTAAGACGGATGGAGACTCCCAATAGCTCTGCACACACGTATCTGTAGTTCAGTGTTTAATAAAGACTGACGGAGACTCCAAATAGCGCTGCACATATGTATCTGTGGTTCAGTGTTTAATAGAGACTGATGGAGACTCCCAATAGCTCTGCACATATGTATCTGTGGTTCAGTGTTCAATAAAGACTGACGAAAACTCCCAAAAGCTCTGCACATATGTATCTGTGGTTCAATGCTTAATAAAGACTGACGGAGACTCCCGATAGCACTGCACATATATATCTGTGGTTCAGTGTTTACTAAAGACTGACAGAGACTCCCAATAGCTCTGCACAGATGTATTTGTGGTTCAGTGTTTAATAAAGACTGACGGAGACTCCAAATAGCTCTGCACATATGTATCTGTGGTTCAGTGTTCAATAAAGACTGACGAAAACTCCCAAAAGCTCTGCACATATGTATCTGTGGTTCAATGCTTAATAAAGACTGACGGAGACTCCCAATAGCACTGCACATATATATCTGTGGTTCAGTGTTTAATAAAGACTGACAGAGACTCCCAATAACTCTGCACATATGTATTTGTGGTTCAGTATTTAATTAAGACGGATGGACACTCCCAAAATCTCTGCACATATGTATTTGTGGTTCAGTGTTTAATAGAGACTGACGGAGACTCCAAATAGCTCTGCACATAATTATGTATCTGTGGTTCAGTGTTTAATTAAGACCGATGGAGACTCCCAAAAGCTCTGCACATATGTATTTGTGGTTCAGTGTTTTATAAAGACTGACGGAGACTCCAACAGCTCTGCACAGATGTATCTGTGGTTCATTGTTCAATAAAGCCTGACGAAAACTCCCAAAAGCTCTGCACATATGTATCTGTGGTTCAGTGTTTAATAAAGACTGACGGACACCTCCCAATAGCTCTTGCACATATGTATATATTATGTGGTTCAGTGTTTAATAAAGACTGATGGAGACTCCAAATAGCTCTGCACATGTATCTGTGGTTCAGTGTTTAATAAAGACTGACGGAGACTCCCAATAGCTCTGCACATATGTACCTCTGGTTCAGTGTTTAATAAAGACGGAGGGAAACTCCCAGTAGATCTGTAACTATTTATTTTGCTAGAACAAATCATGACCTCAATTCGTGAACCTTGACCTCTACAAAGAACCATATATTTGAGACTGATTGTTATTACAGGAACCTGTCTGTTTTTCTTAACCAGGACCAGATCTTGCTCACGATATTCTTAAACAATAGTTCAAAAGGAATTCAGCGAAACTAATTTCTCAATAACTGCCACCTGGCTGTAAACAGTGGTCTTTCTGTCATGTTTGTATTGCGCTTCATCCGAACAACCTCTACTATTGCTGCTCCTGTGTACCCACCACACCGTTTGGCCTACAAGAGTCATGATACTATTCACACGGACTGCAGTAACAGAAATCTAATTGATATACCACCAATACTAAACCATGACAACATTAATCATCATCAATACGCTTTCCATCCTAATTGGACATTGTGTGCTTTACCAACTCTTTCCACACCTTCATAGCACTAGCTAACATAATTATATTGTATAAATCAGTGTTCACAGTGCCTTTTCAAGTCTTTCTTGATTGACCACCAGGAGGTCGGAGGTCGTCCTGGTTCTTTAAGTGCTGGTTTAAAGTATTCTGACAAAGCTTTACGAGCTGGAGTGTCAGCATTCATTCTGAGTAGATGACCCAGAAATCGTAATATACGTCGTTTTATGATTTTACTCCAGGGCTATTACTATTACATATATATTTTACTACAGTACTACATATCAGAAGTATATATATAACAAATTGACAGAAGAGTTCTATGGTGACCCTTTTGTACAACCTTCAAATCCGCAACTACTGGATCTGAGTAATAATCAACTATCCACATTATATGATGCTTCACTTGTAAAGGGGACTGCACATGATCACACGATTGGATTTACATACGCTCTCCAAATATAAATATAATATACTTTACATACTCTAATAGAGTGAAAGTCACTCTTTGAAAGAGTGGAACCATTTTCACTCCAAAAGAAAAAGTTGAATTTTGTTCACTCCAGGAACGAGTGAATTTTCACTCATCGAAGAGTGCCTACAGTGATCACAGTGATCACAAAAGAATGAATATAAAATGAGTGAATTTCACTCAATTAGAGTGAACTTCACCTTCATTGAGAGTGAACAATAATGGAACATTTTAATTACTTAATCACATTCACATGAATAACTTGAAATTCAATAGCAAATTTGAATAACAAACAAAGAGTCATTATCCAAACTATACTTACCTTTACTCGACCAAACAACTGCTGTCATTTGCCTATGTTACATTATCACTTCCTTTCGGTAAAGAAACTATATCATATATCAACATGATATTTCTCTATGTAAAGTATCTAAATCTACTTTCTATGGTGTTTTTTATCGATGATGTTTTTCGCGTTTCATTAATGTAATTTATATTCAATCATTATTTGGACTTTAAAATTATTGCAGAAACAATTAACATTGATATCATCATTAATTATCACTTTAATATTGTTTAAATTTAATAAAATAAAGAATATTTTGAGTTTTTGAATATTTTTCTATTTTATTGTGTTCCGGCTCTCAAATTAAATCTGGTACAACTGATCACTCGCACAGAGTGAAAAGTCACTCGACATAGAGTGAAAATCACTCTTTTCGTGTGACAATAATTGCACTCTGAACTCATCATTCGCACAGAGTGAAAAGTCACTCGACACAGAGTGAAAAACACTCTTTTCGAGTGACAATAATTTCACTCTGAACTCATCAACCGCACAGAGTGAAAAGTCACTTGACACCGAGTGAAAAATCACTCTTTACGAGTGACAATGACTTCACTCTGAACAACGAGTGACATTTTCACTCTTTTACATTAAGAGAGTAAACAAAACTTATGTTTTCGCAAGTTGATAGCTCGCCGGAACGTGGCACGTGATAGATCGGGTGGCTGCGCGGTACCACATGCTATAGTCGGATTTGTAATTGAACGATCACATTGAAGCAGCGTATTGTGTACATTGCGTGAAGCATGCACAACCATAAGCGTGATCATTTCGGGCGCGATCACCTTTGTGCTACGTGCGTGTTGTTCATTCATTTATTAATTGGACTATAGCAGCGTGATTCAAGGGGGTGTTAACCCTTTTTATATGAAGTGTTTATTAAGCGCTGTAACTTTTGAAGTGATGTATATAACAGTATACATAATTGGAAAGTAAATGAGTCATAGAAGCCATTTTTGTTAGTAAATTGTAGTGTTAGGATGGTTAGTGATAGACTCCGACTTCGCTCCTCTTCTGATGCTACCAGGCTTTTTATACCTTAATTTTAACGTCAAGCTGGTGATAATTCCTTTCATGTATGTGACCAAGCAATAGAGAGGTCCATCTGTATCTTCAAACGCCGGTTAAAAACTCATTGTTTCCAAAGTACTGATTTTTTTTGTCTTTGCATGACTTGTGTATATATATATTTATTTTTAATTTTTTTATTGTATATATATAAATGCCGTTTCAAATTGTTAAGCGCTGTGTTCTTTGTAGAGCGCTATATAAATGCTTATCATTATTATTATTATTGTTATTAAGATTGACTACCTACATAACAGGATATGGGAAAGTATCGATTACACTTGCATTACTTAAAAGCAAAACTGTAATTCAAAGAATAACCCTTTCCAGCCCATTGCAATTTGAGCTCTGTTATTAATAGTAAAACAACATAAGCTATACTCGTAGTGTAATACAAGCCATACCTATTTTAAAAATCAAGGGTATATAAAACACTCCTTATGTGAAAACTTTCAAAACCGTTTCAAAGTTACATTGTATCGCCTACTATACTACACATTTCATTTCGGACGATAGGCTGTTAAGGAAGCACATTTACTTTGCTTACCAGGAGACTATTACAAGCCCGTATACTCACTTGAGTTATGTTCACATATGCAAGGACAGGTACGCATTCAAACTGCAAAGAAAAAACGACGAAGAACAGCATAGCATTCCAAAACCAGAGACATTATTGCAGAGCAAAGCGGTTATTGTGATAACAAGGACATTGGAGGCAAACCCAAACGTGTGATTGGACTGAACCAAAGCCATCACTTTAGTCTCAGCATATTGAAAGAACCAAGGATATGGTTTTTACTAAAAATACACCAAAGACGCACAACGATACCTAAATATGACGAGTAACTATCACCAGGCAATGGCATATCCTAATTCATTTTCCAGAATTATTCTTTGTCTCTGCATAGTACTCTTCACCCAACCGATCGCTTCCAGCACCACTACCGTGTACCCACCACAAAGTTTGGCCTGCAAGATTCATGATACCATTCATATGGACTGCAGTAACAGAAATCTACTTGATATACCACCAATAGTGAATTATGATAATATCACCACTACATTGGATCTGAGCTATAACAACCTGACACAAATCAAGGGTGCCCCTTTTGTACAGCTAGCAAACCTACAACAACTAGATCTAAGTAATAATCAAATATCCATATTAGCTGATACTTCATTTAATGGACTGCACATGCTCGAACGGTTGGATTTATCGAGTAATACACTTGTTTATCTACCAACAAACATTTTTAATGATTTATCACAACTGCTTTTACTGCGTATGAGTGACACATTTAGTGGAATACAAACAAGTATACCAAGCCACGCATTACGACCTCTACACTTACTTCAAGTACTTCAGATCAAAGGCAATTTCAAATCACTGCAAGTTTCGAAAGACTTTCAAAACCTGAAAAACCTGTATGTCTTCCAGCTTTATTCATATGATATCACCTCAAACATCACTAATGACACTTTTGACCAACTTTCAGACTTACCTATAGAGATGATAGGAATTGCATGGGCGATTAGTCGTGGACATTTTACTATAGAATCAGGAACTTTTTCACAATTGACACGTGTAAAACATATATTTATTACATATGACGCATTACCAAGACTTGCATCCCTTCATTCTCCACTTGAAAAGTTGGATCTCTTTTCAAGCTATTCAAAAAGTATCATAAATAACACCACCCTTCAAGTCCTCAATAAGTGGAATTCAACTCTACATGAGTTATCATTGACTCTTTTTGATCTAGAATGTATTGAGGATTACAGTTTTATATGGGTATTCCATCTTACTATTAGATTTAAGAAATAACAATATCGCTAAATTAGCATCAAATGCTTTTTATAGCCTGCACAACCTAAACCAATTAATTCTAAATAATAACCAGCTGGTTTCAATCCCCTCTGCAGCACTAGGCGCATTTGTAACATCAAAATCGTTAAAGTGGCTGGATCTTAGTGCAAACATTATTTCTGGTAAAATAGCTCCAGATGCATTTTCTGCAGTGCCTTATTTAACGCACTTGGATATAGCGGGCAATAGATTAGACCTTGTAAATAACTGGGTGAATACATTTCACAATCTTACTCGCCTACTTCTAGATGAAAGCCATAGAGACCGTGGGCTTGGTTCGCTTGTTGATGTGAAACCACCACTACAATCATTACAAACGTTGCAATTAAGCAAGGTCAAAATAATAATATTTCTGCTTCCCATGTGTATTATGCTTCCTAATTTAAAACATGCAATACTATCAACTGCACCTATTTACGACTTCCCATTATCTCTTGCTCTTGATAGATGCTTACATCTAATGGAACTGGATTTATCAGGGTCTGTGATCAACTTCAAATCACTTGCCTTGAATCAGCCAGTAAACATTCTATCCCACCTACGCATCTTGGGAATGGCAAGAAACAAAGTGTCCTCCATCAAACAGATACTGTTCATCAAAGCACCAACGCTTGAAACTCTTGATCTAAGTTTCAATGATATCAAAACCATTAACAGTGAAATATTGATATCATTTCCAAATCTTGTGAATCTTGACTTAGGAGGTAACACAATGACATCCCTAGATGGTCTTGAACACCTGAACCTCCTAAAGAATCTCATTATTTCCAGGAATCAAATAACAGCTGTACCAACATGGTTACTATCAAGACAAAGTGACTTAACTCTAGAAACACTGGATTTAGGTCAAAATCCTTTCCTATGCACATGTAACATCATACCATTTAAGACATGGATTATGTCTGACACAATAACTTGGTTGTCACCAAACCAATACATATGTGCCAGTCCTGATGCAGTGGAAGGCATGAGTGTTACATCAATTGAATTGGATTGTAGATCACATATTGGCTTCTACCTTAGTATCAGTATCCCACTCCTACTGGTACTCTGTATTAGTATCATTCTGCTCTATCATTATCGCTGGCATACAAAGTACAGATTATTTCTATTCTACAGAAATCTACGACCATTTCCTGAAGATGATGAGGAATTTGAAATGGTTCAGATGGATGGGCATCCACAATACCATGCTTATGTTGCTTATGATGAAGATTGTGAGCATGATGACGGTTGGGTATTCAATGAACTTCGACCTAATATGGAAGAGGGACCAGAACCACTTCGATTGTGCATCAAGGGAAGAGATTTCATACCAGGACAATCTATTATACAAACTATATCTGAGAGTATCCTGCAAAGTCGTAAGACTATCTTGATTATGACACCTCGCTTTGTGCACAGTGAGTGGTGTTATTATGAGATGCAAATGGCTCAGATGAGATTATTTCATGAAAATCGCGATGTACTTATTCTGGTATTGTTGGATGATATTCCAGACAATGAGCTGACAATGTCATTAAGGCAGCTGCTGTGCAAAAAGGAGTATCTGAAATGGCCAAAGAATAGAGTAGGACAAAGAGTATTTTGGCAAAGATTGAGGGAAGCGCTCAAGACCCCTGTACGTATAGACCGACGGTATGACGTTTAAATACAGGAAGACTTTCAAAGCCCTAATGCACCTCGGTGATAACATATTTATTTCAACTGAGAGGAAGGCTATTTTAATTCCCAATTAAAATGGTGAATTTCCGATTGAGACGGAGCTGCCAAATTATTACGTTCTATTTGTGGTTTTTTTTTTATCTCGGTGCAAGAGTAATATCTTGCATCACTCAGTGTACAAAATCCACAACACTTGGTTAAATTGGATCCCTCCAGGACTGGAACCTTTAGTCTCAGCTTAATTTTCACGACTATTTGTACGCTGGGGGATGCAAAATATCACATCTGGCATCATCGTAAGAGTCTAGTGTATATGTAACCCGCCTAGTGTATTGATTTCGCAGCACAGTCTGAGTGTCTAGAACCTTGATCTTGAACCTTCAACTTTAAACTTTGAGAAGTATGTATGTAACCACACTTAAAGATGACGTTTTATAGTTCTACAGTCCAAGAATGATGAGCCTTGGCAACGCGGACAGATGTATGTTACGGTATGACCTGTGTCCTACATAATTACACGAGAAAAACACTAACAATAAACCGACCATGTTTTCCCTACATGTTTTTTTTCTCCGAAATAACTTATGCTTGGTAAAAAGGGTTAAATTACAGGTATTTTGGATCAATATTGAGCATTACAAATAACCATTACAGTAACCTTGTTTTTGAAAATGTACAAAAACGAGCAACTGTTAGAGCCCCATGATACCCGGCCTCTAATTCCTTTGATGATGTGAATGACTGAATGACTGGTTTCCAATTCCGAATAATTTGTTTTTGAACCCCTACAAAGAATGGCAGAAGTTTATATAAAACATTTCATAGACATTTACACTTTTTAATCCTCCTTAAGTCAAAGGCAAAACTTTGATGAAGTCAGTACAATGCGCAAATGCAACGCATGGGCAACATCGAAGAGGTAAAAAACGGGTTATTACCACGCTGTATTCAAAGCTTTCTATTTCAAAAACCTTACATCCGATTGGTCTCATATTTTCACCATTTAATGTCAGATAGGTTTACCTTTAAATCCCTAAATATGCAGCTATGTGTCCTACATTCTGTGTTATAAGCTCTGCGATTTTCGGACCCAGTTTTGGGGGACACGCTGTACATGTCGTTGTACACGTACCTTTTATCAATGGACATAGTTTCGTGAACGCCCCCGACTGGTCCCAGCCGAAAAGATTGCCCGACACTCAGCTCCATGAGCAGTAAAGGAATACCACATAATATTAACAGCAGGAAGTCAGGGATAGCACTGGATCCAAAATGTGAGAGGTCCCATGACATTTTTCAGGACCCAGTAGGACTTCAAAAAACAAATTTAAGGGGTCCCCCAAGAAATTGAGGGGTCCTGAAGTTTGGGTATTTAAAAAATTTACTTTTTTACGGGCAGTTTTAATGAATTTATCTTGTGAGCAAAGGATGGATGTAATTTACAGAATTTCTTAAGGTTTCCATTTCCACAAATCGTCAAGACTCTAGCTGAAAAAGCAATCACTTCTTCGAGCTACGAAAATCACATAATTATGCTTGACATGAGCAAAGCATTTGATAGCGTCATCCGCAAGACCCTATATGAAGATCTCCAGAGCATTCTCAACACAGATGAGCTGCATCTGACAACAATTCTCCTGAAAGATGTAAGACTGAAAGTCAGATGCGGAAAAACTACCGGAGACTATTTCACAACTAATATAGGGTCCCTCAGGGGGATTGCCTCAGCCCGATCCTCTTCACTCTATACTTGGCCAAAGCCCTGGAGCAAGAAAAACACGTAGACCTAGATCATACATACGCCAAACCTAATATATCGGAAGCCGAAGATCTCCTGCCACCTCATCTAAAAGATCATACCTACTGCAGGAAGACTGATCCGTACTTCCTCATAGACCAGCAATACGCAGATGATATCAGTTGGGTCGCTAACAGCAATCATAAAATTGAACAAATCAAAGCGGAAATACCAGACAAGCTCAGCAAACGCAATCTCAAAATTAACCAAACCAAAACAGAAGAATACACAATAAAAAGAAACGGAAACGAGTCATGGAAGAAAAGCAAGTATCTCGGCAGCTTATTGGACACATATGAAGATATTTGCAGAAGGAAACAATTGGCTATGATGGCATACAATAAACTGAAATTTATCATGAATTCAAGAACAACATCAACGAACTTAAAACTAAGAACGTTTAACTCATTCATAACCAGCATCTTCCTTTATAATTGTGAAATATGGACAATGGACAAGAAAGCTGAACACAAAATCGACGTGTTCCAGAGATCGTTATTACATAGAATGATGAAATTAAGCTGGCAAGACAAAGTAACTAATGAGGAGTTATATCAACGAACGAGTCAAACCAGATGGAGCAACTTAATAAGAACTAGGCGTATGACCTGGTTTGGTCATCTCCTAAGACTCCCAGAGAAAACCCCAGCAAAGATGTCCCTAGCAGAAATAGGAAGAAGTGTTAAAAGACCACAAGGTAGACCAAAACAGACGTGGATAAGAATGATCCAAAAACAACTGCAAGAACTAAATATTGACTATACAAACGCAGACAATCTAGCAGAACTGGCCAGTGACAGATATACCTGGCATTTACTAACTGATAAGTGAGGGCGCCATGTCAACAAAGACGTAATGCGTAACTGATGATGATGATGACATCGTCAAATTTAAGGGGGATGTGCACCTTCGCGCATAGCCTCCGTAAAACTGCCGTTACTTCTTCATTATTCATTTAATCTTAATAAAAGTATACATTTTTTTGCAGGAAAGGGTTCAATGAATCCAACTATGATCATGAAATTGACCATTTTGGAGAAAATTATAAAAAACATGTTTTTTGACCCATTTTAGGTTCTGCAAAGATAACTCAAAATATATTTTGCCAAATTGTGTCATACTAGTTTTATTATATTCCTAATGCAATTCCCTAGGAATCGTTTTTTTAAAAAAAATTTACTTTATTATTTTTTGAATTATAGATCAAAAAGTGCTAAAAAATCATATTTTTTGGCCCTTTTTGGTCGATAATTCAAAAAATAATAAAGTAAAATTTAAAAAAAAACCACGATTCCTAGGGAATTGCATGAGGAATATAATAAAACTAGTATGATAAAACTAACTTTGCTGCTTCCTTAAATACACCTATACTTAACATTTCAACCCTTCCTTCTTCAAAACCTTCCACAGATCTCAAAACCTTACTTGGCCTTCCCATCACACATACATGTACGTTCTGATCATTAATATCTCCTCGATAATCTTGAATGCCTTCTTCCCCTGAAATAGAAATCAACCTAAAAATATACGTCCTTTCATAAAAACCTTCAGAACATTTTCAAACCCAAGCACCAACCTTCCCTCCGTGTTCTAAAAACATTGCTCATGATAGACACTTGTCGATCCAAAAGTTTCCCACCTCACAGTCACACAGACAGCCTATTTAGGCCTATTAGCGATTTCGCTTCCTCGAGACGGCAAATACCATAATTTTACAGTGTCGTTTTATGTTTATACGCAATCACTTCGAGTAAGTGCGCACACTTTTGATCAGTTATTGCACTGATGTACGGTACTGACGTTGCTGACTCGAAGAAGCGAAATAGACTTACAAGCTCTCTCTATTTTTATTAGAGCATACAACAAATGAAGAGAGCACCACACCAACTCAATGCGCAATTCGTGTAATCCTGTAGTAGTTCCGGAAAAGCACGAAGACTAGGCTTGTAAATGTGAGGATTTCGGGCAATTTGTTTCTCCGGGGATGGTATGTTTGTATTTAAATGAACGAGTGGGACCTATCCGTTGCACCTACAATGATAAAATACGATATTTTTAATTTATCGACCTAAATAGTGCCCAGGGCGTAAGCACCTGCCTAAATGGTGAATAGGCATGCCAG
The DNA here is from genome assembly GCA_035610835.1 of Ophiura sarsii. Classification (NCBI taxonomy): domain Eukaryota; kingdom Metazoa; phylum Echinodermata; class Ophiuroidea; order Amphilepidida; family Ophiuridae; genus Ophiura; species Ophiura sarsii. The sequence continues at coordinate 40,980,944 of CM069458.1, read as the reverse complement.
AAAACGTGAAAAAGTGAGGGCGCTGTGTGCAGGTCCGTAGCGGAAAATTTAGCTTAATAACCCCTTATGAAACAAGGCTTAAATTAAAGTTGAGATGTTACTGAAAATGGTCATAGGTGACAAGTATGCAATAAATGTAACCGGAGGGTAAAAAAGGTGTCTTGAAATATGGCACTTTTACACGGGCTTACTGTACATTGAAAATTAGATGTACGATAACAGGAAGTTGGTGTAGGGAACTTTTAACAACGATGGGGAGAACTAGCGTAATTGCACTGAGGGTCATTCAAATCAGGCTCCAGAAGAAGACGCGCTGCATGCTAGAATATTAGACTAAGTGACTATAACATATACATGTATGTGCGACTCTTTGTGTGATTTCAACTCTTGTTGGCTGAACTTTGAGCTTCCGCTATCATGTTTTGTGAAACTAAAACTAAAGCCTGCATTCTAGGAATGCCCAATCGCAACTATGTTTGAACTTTTACTTTCAGGGTTAAACTTGCAATATCCACTAATGTAGTCCATAACATTTCATTATATGTTGGTTTTAATTGAATCGGACATTCGGTTCAGGGTTTATGGCTAATCAAAGCGATCACGGTGATGCAAAATTGTAATTCAATTTACTTCTTCCTATACAAACACCTGTGTTATATTTCTTTTGTATTTCATTGTTTTCAACGGGCGATATTTTTCAAATTTTTAAATTTAAATTAATTACACAGTAAATTCGTTGATTTCTTCATTGGAAATTGCGTAAAGAATTAATTAAAATATGATTGTAAATAGTAATAAGTATTTTAAAGATCTAATTATGCATAATTTTTGCTTAATTTGAATATTCAGTGTTTCTAAACTGTAAACATCCTTTTCTACAGGATAAAATTTGACGCGTGCTAAAATCTTCCGCGTCATTTTTTCTTTTCTTCAGCCCCCACCTTAATAATGACGGACGGAGACTCCCAATAGCAGTGCACATTATGTATCTGTGCTTCAATTTAATAAAGACTGACGGAGTCTCTCAATAGCTCTGCACACGTGAATCCGTGTTTCAATGTTTTATTTATATAGACTGATGGAGACTACCAATAGCTCTGCAAATCTGAGCTTCAGTGTTTAATAAAGACTGACGGAGACTCCCAATAGCTCTGCACGCGTGAATCCGTGTTTCACTGTTTTATATATATAGACTGATGGGGACTACCAATAGCTCTGCAAATCTGAGTTTCAGTGTTTAATAAAGACTGATGGAGATTCCCAATAGCTCTGCAAATATTTTGCTGTGGTTCAGTGTTTAATAAAGACTGATGGAGACTGCCAATAGCTCTGCACATATGAATCTGTGGTTCAATGTTTAATATAGACTGATGGAGATTACCAATAGCTCTGCAAATCTGAGTTTCAGTGTTTAATCAAGACTGATTGAGACTCCCAATAGCTCTGCACATATATATCTGTGGTTCAGTGTTTAATAAAGACGGATGGAGACTCCCAATAGCTCTGCACATATGTATATGTGGTTCAGTGTTTAATAAAGACTGATGGAGACTCCCAATAGCTCTGCACATAATAACTGTGGTTTAAAGTTTAATAAAGATTGATTGAGACTCCCAATAGCTCTGCACATATGTATCTGTGGTTCAGTGTTTAATAAAATCTGATGGAGACTCCCGATAGCTCTGCACAAATGTATCTGTGGTTCAGTGTTTAATGAAGAATACGGAGACTCCCAATAGCTCTGCACATATATATCTGTGGTTCAGTGTTTAATAAAGACTGATGGAGACTCCCAATCGCTCTGCACATATATATGTATCTGTGGTTCAGTGTTTAATAAAGAATACGGAGACTCCCAATAGCTCTGCATATATGTATCTGTTGTTCGGTGTTTAATAAAGACTGATGGAGACTCCCAATAGCTCTGCACATATATATCTGTGGTTCAGTGTTTAATAAAGACTGACGGAGACTCCCAATAGCTCTGCATATATGTATCTGTAGTTCAGTGTTTAATAAAGACTGATGGAGACTCCCAATAGCTCTGCACATATGTATCTGTGGTTCAGTGTTTAATAAAGACTGATGGAGACTCCCAATAGCTCTGCACATGTATCTGTGGTTCAGTGTTTAATAAAGACTGATGGAGACTCCCAATAGCTCTGCACATATGTATCTGTGGTTCAGTGTTTAATAAAGACTGATGGAGACTCCCAATAGCTCTGCACATGTATCTGTGGTTCAGTGTTTAATAAAGACTGATGGAGACTCCCAATAGCTCTGCACATATGTATCTGTAGTTCAGTGTTTAATAAAGACTGATGGAGACTCCCAATCGCTCTGCACAAATGTATCTGTGGTTCAGTGTTTAATAAAGAATACGGAGACTCCCAATAGCTCTGCACATCTGTGGTTCAGTGTTTAATAAAGACTGACGGAGACTCCCAATAGCTCTGCATATATGTATCTGTTGTTCGGTGTTCAATAAAGACTGATGGAGACTTCTAGTGATCCTCAAGACCGCAATACAGCATTGCAATTTGATAAGCCAAAGACGATTTTTTAACAGTCAATGTATATTAAAGAACTATTATAAGTCATAACAAAGTGCTGTATTAGGTAATCTTATTGAAAACCTATGGTCATACCAAAAATCTGAAATAGGCATATACACTTCAATAATGTCTTCAATATTCATGACTATGACTTTCGATCACTACGGTATCCAATTATTACAAATGTGTTTTTTATCGCTATAGTCGGATTTATATTATTGAACGATTACATATTACATTGAAGCAGCGTATTGTGTACGTTGCGTGAAGCGTGCACAACAAGCGTGATCACTTCGGACGCGATTGCCTTTGTGCTGCGTGCGTGTTGTTCGTTCAAACAGCGTCATTTAAGGGAGGAGTTCATAGGCGTGCGCAGGATTTTTTTTACCCAGGGGGGCTTAAAAATAGATTTCGTTGGTTCGCACCGCTATCCGCGGACAAGGGGAGTCTGAGGAATTGGATTTTTGGCTTTGATTGGATTTTTTGGAATATTGGCTATTGTAAAAAGATAGGTTTAACCGGGTTTTTTTAAAAACCGTTCCTGAAGCCATGTTGTTAAGCTTGACTGATAATTAAACAGTGAAACTAAGTTGCACGTAGCTCGCCAAAAATTTCTATTTTAGGGGGGCTACAGAACTGAACTGAGTGGATTTTATGACAAAAAATAGAGTCTTAGGATCTGATTTTTTTTCAAAAAAGTAGGTCTTTAGAACAAACTGGCCTATAGTTCAATTTTGATTCAATTTTGATTAGCAAGAACGCAAATTTGCGAGATTTTTTTTGGCTTAAGAACTCAAAATTTTACGAAGAATTGGGGCTTTGGAACGCAAACCTATTTCCAATGTCAGTGCCCCCCCCCCGGGGCTCCTCCTCCCCTCCCTTCCTCATCTCCCCTCCCCTCCTCCTCTCCTCCCCCTCACTTCCTCCTATCCCCTCCTCCCCCTCCCTGCCTCCTCTCCCCTTCTCCTCTCCCCCTCCTCCTCTTCTCTCCTCCCCTCTCTCCCCTCTTTTTTATCCTCTGGGGACCCGGGGGGCTTGAGCCCCCAAAGCCACCCCCCTGGGCACGCGCCTGCCTAATACTGTAACACCCAGTACAGCTCGATGCTGGTTCAAAGTCAGTGTTCCAGTATCGGACGATTCTGGCACATTTAAAATTAAAATGTTCCAGTATCGGACGATACTGGAACACAATTATGTAGCAGTCTCGTTCAATACTGGGACAAATCACTATTGATAGCACGTGTACCAGTATCGCTCGATACTGGAACACATTTTGGTGTTCCAGTATCGACCGATACTGGAACAGATGAGATAATGAAATGCTCTTAAACGGAGTAAATGTGCAATCTGCCACAGCGAATACAGTACTGTTTTACTCAATAGGTATGTTGAAGATACTGTCATATTCCTAGATGGTTATGGTTAAGATATCATCTATCTTGCACATCAGTAACAATTTTATGATGATGACGGACACAATTCTATAATTCCCTGCTTCCCTGCACAGAAACACCTATTGACGTGTTTACCCATAGATTAAATTAAAACTACCCGGTCTTTTTTTAAAAACTCTAGGTGGCGGGACATCATATCTGTATAGAGCGCCATCTATTGACGGATGGAATTGATTATGTGATTACAGGGACTGCTAAGCCGGTATTTTCTGCTGAAGCTTTGTGTGTCTCGGATTAAAATCGATCATAAGGTAGCATTATAAAAGACCACGTAGCCTCTAGCGCTGTCATGAACTAACTCCTCGACAGTAATAAATAACCGGACACTCTCACTCCTACAGTGCAACAGAGCATAAATTTACAAATATTGAATTATAAATATAGTGCCTCCTGAGTGTTGTACATGCATGAAAATGTCAATCCTAAGTATGTGTATTATATACATTATAATCAAAATAGCTTTGTTTTAAAGTTCTCTGTGTTGTCTTTGTATGATTATTAGCATTGTTACATTTCTTATTAAACCTGATGTCGGATTGGTCAATACTTGATTATCCATACACGCTAATCCAGCCAGCTACTGGCTTTTATGGCCTTGACTATTTAGACTTACTGCAGGCCTTATGGCGGTACCTGTAAATACAAGCTTGTATGTCAGCACGCGGTCACCTAAAGTTACATACACCATTATGCTTAAAACCCTGCACACTGCACACTGCACACTGCTGAATGGCATTTATTGTAGCGCGGATTTCAAGAATTGGTCCCTTAGCGTGAGCATGTCCTTGACGATTGCTTCTATTGTTTGCGTGCATGGCTGGACAAATATTAATAGACTTTTGTCTGTACACAGTTGTACAGTTGTATGAAATACATTGTCATTGCAAGAAAAGTTGCAAAATTAATGTATCTAAAGTTTGAATAATATTACAGAAAAAGACAAATGAAATTAAGAAATGTGACTTCACCAATTTTATTAAGCATAATTTTAGGATTAATTTGAAACCTTACATAACTTAATTGGGTATACAAAAAGTGGTTTAAAATTATTCCATTTAACGCCTAATTAATTGATTAATTACGCGCATAAATTATTTACACAGCAAACATGTTAACGAATGGCTTGACAGATTTGTATGGCTAACCACTAGGGATATTAATTATCCGCTCAGACCAGTGTTTTGAGTACATCTTAACCTTTAATTTGATACCTTGCAAATCTGGTTTGGATACATAGTAATACCTAATAATTTCAACGAGGTTGGTCATTAATTAAGCTTAATTGAGACAGATTTGGGCTTTTTTTTAAAAAGTAAAATTAATTGTTAACTTTTTCTCAGACAGAATTGTTGACAATGATGGGAATTTCATATCTTGTGAATTTGGTGTTAGTGGCATTTATAGTTTTTGCTGGAAATTTTTAATGTATTTCTTTATAATATGCTAATTATATGCAAATAAGATCAAACTATTTTTTTCTTTATGACATTGAATCACCCAGCTGTATTCTATAATATGCTAATGTCTTCTTGTCTTACATATGTTACTTTTTGAATTAGAGCGTAATTTCAATAACATGCACTTTTGGTAATTAATTTTATGCTCTGTTGCACTGTAGAAAATATCATCAATCTGAAAAGATGCACTATTGTCCCGAGTGCTCGTGGTTCCAGTTTAGGTTTAATAAAACACCGAGTGAAACAGTGGTATAACATTTATTTTTCATTTGTGTTACGTACATCGCGTCGGTGAATTCATTCATTATTTCAAACATGCGAGTCATAGAGGTGCGAGCGAGACGTCTGTAGCACACGTTTTCTACCAATTTTTAATAGAGACAATCATCCTTTCTTGATCTGACGCTGTCGCAGGTCGTAACCAACAGTAATGGGGGTTATGCAAGCAGGTCGTAACCAACAATAAAGGAGGGTTTAACCCGTTGTAACTAGAAAGGGGGAGGGTTTAGCCCTACTGCCCTACATTGGTTCTGGATGCGACCGCAACATTTTTTTTAATAATAAAAAGTTTTGAAACCTATTAGTGATTTCGTTGTTCTGATTGCTGGCCCGATTCTCCACTTGACGTTTTCTATTCTACATGAAGGGACATCCTTAAAATAGTCGTGTTCCAAAGCTTGAGTTTGCATAACACCAATAGTTCTTATTTTAGAAGCACAATGTGATATGAAATTTGCCCATTGAGTAGTAAACAAACTGGCCGGGTGGTTAACAACCTGTGGCAGTAATTCACTGCATTTTGGCTTATAATTTCTAAATGGAGCATATCTTGCGCCAAATATTTTACAGAAATAATGAGAAAAATATCGGAACATCCACCTTTAAACAAAGAACTAGCGATATTTGGGTGAGGGAGATGTTGCGTAGGTGACACCAGGTTCAAATCCTCTATCGGGATTTGTGATTTAAGTTGCAGAATAATGCTAAGTGTTCCAGTAAAGTCTCTTCGTTAACCACTATGAACGCACGAATAGAACGATCAAACCACCAATAATGAGAGGAAAACAATGTTTTGTTGTTGATGATTTTGGAATATTATTTTTGTTCAGAATGTAATAATGTCGGCCAACGATGTAGATAAGGTAATGTGGGCTGGGCTGGGAATGCGCTATGCATTTATATGTCCACTGGAGGCCAGTGTAGGTCAGTATACAGAAATCGTAAGTCGCAAATAGAAACGGAGTCAATTCTCATTTTACAAACAAATAGGAATGTTGACAATACAGCATGATAGTGTCAACTCCTAGCACTTTCCTATATCAAGATCTACTAAAAGTATATTATGAATTGATCAAGAAGAGCATGAAGATACGATTTGTCATTGCTGTAAGCACAACCCTATTCAATTCAATGTTTGTCGGAACTTCCCTTTCACTCGCCCTTTTTGTAACTCGTCGAATTCCTCCATACTACCTGATCAAAATGTGAGATTTTCTTTTGACAAAATAATGTATTATCCCTGATTGAGAGCACTTTTGGCCTACACATAGAACGATCCTTTTTGGGTGTAAAAGCTCTTACTCGACGACCCTTCGTAGTGTGTCCCTTTCTCAGCATCACCGTTTTTTTTAAAAGTTGAGCGACCCTGGCCTTCCCAGACGGATATCAAGCTTCATCCTCAATAATTTGACTTTACTGATCCTGAAAGTCAACTTAAAAGTCGCCGCTGACTAAATTGGAAACGTTTGAATAACAATGATGTAGGTAAAAGTTGTCATCGGAACTTAAACGACCTGGATCGTTCAGCGACCTTAGGGGCGCACAGCACTAAATCACTCCTCGTTTTGTGTAATGGTAGTAAGTTCCGGCAAAAACAAAAAACCGATTTTGTGATTAATGGGGTCCTTTGGGAATCAGTTTGGTGTGAGGGTAGCATTTCATAATTGAAATGAAAGATAATCTCTTGTACTTTGATCAGGATATTGCAAAATATTGATTTTCAATTGTATCGTAATTTTCACGTGATCGTAGGCGGTTAGAAGGCGAGCGTCCGGGCTGAAAATAGGGGTGTCGCTGTTTAAATGATCGTATCGTAAAATCTAATTGGAAGGTGTAACACTTCTTGACGATTTTATGAAATTTTAATGTTTGTTTATTAGAATAAAGCATTCGAGACATTCCAAAAATGGTTACTAAGGGCCCAAAATAGCGACTCTTTTAGCCCTAATTTACATGGAATCCAAATGGGCGGTTTATTTAGTGCTGTGCCCCCTTAGTATGCAATCAACATTATATGGGGCTGCGAAATCAACAGGCTGGGGGCTTTAGAGTAAAAGACGCTCACAATGTTCATGATGTTACAAAGTTAAATTCATAATTGTTTTTAAATTTAAAATATCCCAAACAGGCGACACAACTAGAACATATTATATTTATGCTTTTCGATTTCTTTCACGCACAAAAAAGGAAGTTCTCTGTATCAACGCTTGCACATACTTGTTACATACAATATTTAATACGTTTATGATGCGGGTGTTTCCAAAACTGCTATAATTCAAACAATGTAAACATTGCCAAAGAAAGTTCGCTACGAGTGACGAAATGGACTATTATAATTATTGTGTTGGGGTTAGCACTCGCTTACACCATAACTAATATCATACGACATATAGGAAGATACCGTTTACAATTCTTTTATTCTAGTTACTTTAATAAAGCGTGACGCACATTGAATGACACACATAGAAAGACCATCCAACGCTCACAATAAGGAGAATATCCCGAGTAACAGCAAGATGGTATATCATAATTTATGTGGACGCTTAAATTATTATAGCAGTGTTTCTAGACATACATCGAATAAAGAATACAGCGACATAACACTATAGGTTGGCCGTTGAACACAGAATATAGGTGCTACGCGGAGAGAGAAAATTAGTAGAGTTCTGGTTTTGGTGTTATAAGAAGTAGAACATCTTAATAAATATCGTATCAAAAGTCCCAAAAAATCCCACTTGGGGAAATGTATAAGAGTGAATTGGAAATGGCCGACAAAATTGTAATTGTTTTCTGAAAAACAACAACCTCGAATTCAAGTAACATGCTTTTTGGTACTTTTTATGGGTGCTGTGCATGTTGAATGTTATTTCAATAACCTTAAAAGGTTACTTGCTCATTGATTGTTATATGTATGATATATCCTCACATTACGTTCCATTTGCCTGTAGAGTTTGAGCCCAAGTTTGACAGGTTGAACTGGTCATGACGCTAGTATTTACGTGTGAACCCCCTGGACTAACTGTATCACATACTGTGTGCAATGTTAGTCGGTAGAAGTGACAGTTTTAGACGCAGAACCAAACTTCATGATATTTTGGTGGCCATTTTGAAAATAATCAAATGGTTTTGTAATGAATTTCAACCATACTTGCTGTCTTCATTTTAATTCTACAGTGACTCTAACCCTCAAACCCTTCAACGACCAGCCTACTATTATAGATGCTTGCTGACATATGCGAAAAACATCTTTAGCTCTTCCATTACCACTCGATCGGGCATATGTACTGTTTTACTATTCGTATACGAAGCATTCAAGTCCCAGACATCTACAAAGAACACTCCGCTGCCGTGAAATATCTCTTTCAAAAGATTCCCAATCTCGCGAAGCAAAAAATCACTAGAATATACCCGAGATACTTGGTCTGGATGTTCGCGGTAATGAGAACCTTTCATTAAAACAGGCACATTTGGACAGCGCGTCAAAAATCGGTCGACCGCCTCTCTAAGTTTAAGAAGCCTCTGCGTGAAGCTATCAAGTGACCATTGCGCGAAATGACACCATGGACTGAGCACGAGGACAGTATTTACACATTTATGAGTCTGGAATGAATCTAGGATGTCAACCTCGTACGGAATTGATTCCCGAGGAGCTTTCGTGGCAGAAATGGGTAGTGGATGAAACCTAAAGGTCACCGTCAAATTTAATTCTCTATAGGTGCGATTGTATATTAAAGCTTCAGTTCTTACATTATATGGTAATGGATTTTTGATATTTAGTAATTTAGGAATGTTCTGCGCCCATTGACGCAATGTCGAATCACCAATTAAAAGTATTGTCTTGTTGCGAAAAGATTCGCGCATCGCACTGGGTGGGTCTTTACTGTTACACACGAAGGATGTCCAACTTCCGTTTAACCAGAAACCATGACCAATTCTCGGTGGAGTCTGATCCGGAATACAGCTGTCGATATCGAAGCTCATACCAACGCTACCAGGATCTGCAAAACAACAAACAATTAATTTGACCTAACTTTAGTTGCATATAGAGGTCACAAATTAGTTGCAACACTTGGTTGAAAAAACGTCAGAGCAATGAATCTATAGTCTCTATTTATTCTCCTTTCCAGGAGACAGTGCCGTAACTGCGTCATACACTGATCGCGGTGAATAAAATCGCTCGCCCTCTCGAGTCGCCAGCTTATACACACGCGTAGAAACATGCGCAGAAACAAAGAAAAACTACTTTATAAATGATGCGCTTGTCACCATCCAGCAATACCAGCTTGTCTGTTACTTCATTTACTATGCGATGTAACGTAAGGCCTACCTCTTTGAGAGTTACTTATACAACGGTCAAAACAAATTTGATTCGATTGAAAAATATCTAGAAATGCACGTATGGATCCTGGAAAAATGTCAATCATGAAAAATTCATCCACACAAAAGGTCAAAGGTCACGTATGGATCTGCTTATATCGTCCGTAAAATGTTCTCAAATTCTTTGAGAACAATTTAGCCTGAAGGTTCACATTGAAAGCACCGTGAGTTTGTGCTCAGGGTCAACAGGGGTCAAAATCCCATTCGGGTTTGATTGTTTTTGGGAGGTTGGGGTGAATGTTTGATTTAGTTGAGCTTTAAAGCGGAACATCTGAGCTTATTTGTTTCAGAATAAACAGAATGGCAATTATCAAGGAAACACGACCTGTATTGGTAGGCACAATGTTGAACGGGCCAAAGAATACTAAGGGACCCTTCATAAATACTTTTGATGGGGGGGGGGGAGGGCTGGATAATTTCATTTTTGGTATATTGAAACTTTTTTGACCCCCTCTCGCCATGCCACAAACTTTTCTGACCCCCTCTATTACTCCCTGCACCTAAAAACTTTCTTGCCCCCACCGTTCATTGTTATCAAGTTCAGAGAACATTGATATGTTATCATTTATGGGATTTTTTACCCCCACCAAAGTATTTATGAACACTCCCTAAACTTTAGAAGTTGCACTGGCCCCCAAATCCAAAATCCGACGCGAATAGCTTTTTTTCTACATTTCACACTAATTAAAAATGCAACGCAAGCCCTTGCGCATAAAACTGCACTGCGTTGTCCCAATTACAAATATTCAGCAACGCAACAGATAATCAAAAGAGACGCATCGGGAGCCCGTATGTGCGCTAACACTGCGTGAAAACGTGAAAATGAGACGCCGTCCGCCGTACGCCTTGACGACGAAATCGAACAACAAATGCCAAATACCCCCAGATTACAAGTCCGTTAGTGCTCGGCCTGTGGAATGGGCTCTATGTCGTATTCGAATTTTGGTCAACATGGACCCTCGACAAATGCTTATCGTGTCGGTTGAGATTGGCATTGTCGGTTATTTAATGATCGTTTTTTCGCGCCAGTTCGGTGGACATCACGTCACACAACTCCTTAATTATGATTATTGTAATAGAAAATGAATATTATTGTAAAAGAAGATGAATATATTTACCAGGTATATATAATCGTCTAGGACCAAGGCTCAATCGTTGCTCGAAGTATTTACTGAAAGAGATAATTACAAAATATAAGCTAATACGCAGCTTCAGAGTTTCACTGGACCGGAAGCTAAGATTTACCGTCGAAATTTAATCCCACAATTCAGAGAAAAATACATAATTATTTACAATATATATACATGGAAAATAACAACTATTTACATAAATATATATACAAAACCATCAGATAAATTCAGCAAGGAAATGCAGAATTGTAATATACTTTAGAACACAAAATTTAAATTCCATGGATCTTTGTTTTAAATTGTTGCACTGAAATAGTCTCAAGCTCGGTCCTGATTGTTGATGGCAAGTTGTTCCAGGCATATGCTGCCCAAACATGAAACGCATACCTGAGTTAGACTTAGATTTCGGTACAACCATAGTATTACTAGTGTGATTTCTTGTTACATGAGAATGGTTATTATGAACAAATTCAAACTGCATCGATAAGTATGATGGACTTACATTTCTTAAGCATTTATACACAATTAGTAAAAGGTGATTATGCCATCTTTTATCAAGTTTAACCCATTGAAGTGCATCCATCAAATCATTTGTTGGTGTTCTTATATCAGCTGAAAGTATTATCCTTGCTAAATTATCATGAAGAACCTGTAATTTTCTATGACATTTGGCAGAAAAGTTTGACCAAACTATGCTTCCATAATCAAAGTGAGGAATAACAAGAGCATTTGAAAACATTACAATAGTTTGATTTGGAAGATTTTTTTTTTTTTATACGTTTGATAATACCTGTTCTTTTAGAGACATTCTTACACATAATATAATCAACATGAGCTGACCAAGACAAATTGCTATCTAATTTTACGCCCAAGTATTTAAATTCATCTACCTTTTCAATGATGTTATTATTGTAGGTTAATTGTACATCTTGACACCTCTCACGCATCTTATTACTACCAAATATCATGAATTTAGTCTTATCAACATTCAGGGTAAGCTTGTTTGCTTTGAACCAATTAGCTACTGTGCTTAAACAGGATTCTAATTGATTTTGGAGATCAACAATATGTTTAGCTTTACACATTAATGAAGTATCATCAGCATACATTACTGTCTTACATTTATCTACAGCATTTGTTAAACAATTTACAAACATGATGAAAAGTAAAGGTCCTAATATAGAACCTTGAGGAATTCCTATGTTGATAGGTTGAAAATCAGACAAGGTTGAATTTACATTGACAGTCTGGAACCTGTTGCTTAGATATGACTTATACCATAAAAGTTCGCTACTATCAATACCATAATTTTTAAGTTTCCTAAGAAGAATGTCATGGTTTACAGTGTCAAAGGTCAATTAATATAGGTCAATTAATATAACACCAGTAACATACCCATTATCCATATTTTTCAAAATATAATCTTGAACATCAAGTAAAGTTGTTGAAGTGGAATGGTTGGGTCGAAAACCAGATTGAGCATTAGATAATAAGCCTGTTGGAGGATGCTATTATGGTATTTTAGCCCTAATAATAACACACTCTGGGAAGCATTGTTTTACTAGCTATGACATGTTGTAACTCTCAAAGTTATCACACTGCGCATGCTCATATCATGCGATCCATATTATAACAACATATATAATCATATAGGTGATATCATGATTAGGCAATCATGCTACATGTACATCTTTCCTTCTTTATAAAACATTTTTGATTTATCACATGGCTTATTATTTTGCCATTGTTATTGTAAGCTGTGTATCTCCTTTATAAGTCATTTCATCTGTAAAGAAGATTAACACCTAATCTTCTCGACCTTTGCAAATGTCCAGTTACACTGATACAGTCTTTTAATATGAAAATCACCAGAAGATATTTCACTCTTTGGCACAGCAACTTACTTGGTTATTTTATATTAACATTCACTAATGTTCCTCAGGGCCTATGTTTTACTAGGGCCTATGTGATTTTGCAACACATTTTTATTTTATTGTCCATCCATCCTTTAGTATCAAAACACTCAGCATTCAGAGAGCAATGACCAGTAAGTCCCCGGCAGATCCATTTCAAACTGAAGTTCTGCTCCACTGCAACTACATTATTATTGCGGGCTTTTGTTGACATTTTTAAAAGAGTCCAACTGTTGACCAAAGAGCTCTGCATCTCACCCATGAAGGCATCTTGATGTCTGGCTAATACATGCATCTCATCCATTGAAGGCATCTTGATGACTGACGTGCATCTCATCCATTGAAGGCATCTTGATGGCTGACGTGCATCTCATCCATTGAAGGCATTGATGGCTAATGTGCATCTCATCCATTGAAGGCATCTTGATGTCTAACTATAAAGTTCAACCCGGGATTGCTCTCACTGACGATTGAATCATAATAATGTCAACAGTCTCATCTTCATTTTTATTTATCAACAAAAGTTAACATGTACTGCCACACGTTGCCTTTTATTTCACTGTAGGCCTACTGGATGTCACTTGCTCCACTGCTTGCAATTTTGCGGTATCAAGGCTCAGCAAACATACATATTCCTGTGGTAAATATTATGATAACATCACAGTTAAAAGCTGGTGCCCACGCTTGAAGGACTAATTCTTATAAGCGTCCATTCTCGGATGATGTGATTTCAATCATACAGTCTAGGATTTCATAGAATCTTACAGTTATGATTTCATCTACGCCGATTTCATTTCACAACAAACTTTCAGTCATTTCGCTATTTACAGCCGTAGGCAATTAGATCCATCATGACGTCATGCTAATCTGCACTCACGAAAACTTTGACGAAGTTCATTTTCATTGAAAAGCTTATATTTAACGCCCGGGTGACAGATGATTTCTTCATTATTTTCATGTCAAAGACGACGTCCACGGCGACAGGACTCGTACAGCTTTAGGCGGGAGTAGTTTATTGTCATTATCCCACATCTGACAACCATGTTGGGTGCTGCTATTATTGGTATTTTAGCCCTAATAATAACAGACTCGGGAAGCATTGTTTTACTAGCTATGACATGTTGTAACTCTCAAAGTTATCACACTTGCGCATGCTCACATCATGCGATCCATATTATAACAACATATATAATCATATAGGTGATATCATGATTAGGCAATCATGCTACATGTACAAGCCTGCGTTAGTTAAATAAACATATAGTTGATCATGAACAGCCCTTTCAATAATTTTAGAGATAATTGGCAACACTGAGATGGGTCTATAATTACCTACATCTGTTTTATCACCAGATTTGAATATTGGTGTTGCCTTAGCTTTCTTCCATTCATCAGGGAAAGTAGATTCATTCAGAGACATGTTGCAGATATGAGAAAGGCAATTTGAAATGATGGGTCCAGCCAATTTCAACAACCTGACATTGAATTGATCTAATCCTGGTGATTTACTATTATTCATGTTACATATTTGTTTTAAAACAAACTCAGCTGATATTGTACTAAATTTAAACTTATTTTCCATAATACAATTGTGACTAGAGCATACAATATTACAAGGACATACAACATGACTATGTTCATTAAACTTACTACCAAGTTTATTACCAATAGATGTAAAGTACTTATTAAATTCATCTGCCATAACTTTACTATTTTCTGAACATTTTCCATCTTTGTTGGAAATTGATGTTGGTACACTTAAAGTTTTGCTAGGTACAATTTTCTTAATTGTTTTCCAAGTATTTTACTATCATGCATATTATTAACTATAGCTTCATTACAATAGTTCTTTTTCAGGTAAAATCTCATATTGTTTACTTTATTTCTGAGTGATTTAGCTTTATTCCAATCTTCCTGATTATTTGTCTTATGTGCCTTAGCAGAATAATAGTCCCTATCTTTACTTAGTAGACAGCCTTTAATTTTTTTCTCTTTAAAAGGTGCATGCTTATCACATTGCTTCAGTGAATAGTATTTGCCATTGATGAAGTGCGTCATTAACATTATCAATAGAGCAAATTTTATCCCAATCAATATTATTTATAGTATCAATAAAGTCAAGTTCATTGAAGTTTTTAAAACATCTAGATTTTACAATCTGTTGAGGAAGTTTAAGTTGATTACATTTTCTTACAACATATGTTAATGAGTGGTCACTGAGTCCTAAACTGTGTACACCACTCGATATTACAAGTTCAGGCTTAGATACCAAAATTAAATCTATTTTAGTTTTACTAGTTTCTGTTATCCTTGTATAATCTTTAATGATTTGTTTCATGTGCGAATTATTAGCCAAATGTGTTACTTTCCTTAAATTACATGTTTTTGCTTAATCTTTGTGGAGACTTATATTCGCATGTTAAATTAAAACATAAACTCCATGCTCCATTTGCTATATCATTCCGTAAGTCCGCCTCTCGATCCGACGTCTCATGAGTTATAAGCCCAGGTTATAAGGTTTATTATAATGACCGGCGATAGATATGATTATCTAACAAGCATGCCCCTCCTCTCCCCCAACTCTACTGCTACGTCTGTAAAATGTCTTACAAAAACCTATAATACTCACAATTCTCATGTATTGAAAATCATCAAAAAAAACCAGGAGCCTGTGGCCATGGCATGTTCCATTTTGACAGGATATTATTCACTGTGCGCCTAAAGACTTTCCCTGTGAACCAACAGATTGTGACTGACAGCCACATTTTTGTCAGTGGGTATAGACAAATCCGAGTTGAACCTCGAACTCGGTTGGAAACTTAAAATTATATCATAATTCATGATACTTATCAAATTATACGAAGGATATGTTCATGGTAATTATTGGATCATTTTTGTACGGAAATTTCAAATACATTTCAACTCATTGGATGAGTGCTTAATAGTTATTCGTATATTATACCGTATGCAATGAACATTGAAACCAGGCCGTCACTTAGGCGCCCCTTATATAACATGTATGGATTTACAATAGTGATACTGAAAATTCCACGTGTTATACTGTATTGTACTGTTTTAGTGACATGTATCATTTATTTATTTTAATCATGAAAAGCGATAGTGCCATATCAGCGTAATAATTTAAATAGCAGGCATTGTTCGTATATTTTAGGCAGATTAATACGTCGGCACGTGTTTATATTCCCGTCGTTGCGCATCGGGCGATATCGGTGTGCGGGAGTTGAAGCAACGTCAACTTTGTTATATGTCGGCGGATGTGCAACGACAGGGGTGAGTACACACTTAGAAATAGGTAGTTAAATTATTGACTGTTTTTGGGAAGTCATTTTAAAACAACCCCTTATAAGTTAATTTTGACCTCCATACGGGGTTGTTCTTCAACTTTTGACTTGGTATAAAGTGGAAAATGACTATGTTAACATAGTAGTAATTTGACTGGTTTGGGGTCACTTTGAAATAGCCCTGGATGTAGTTAATTTGACCACCATACGGGGTTGATATTTGCCTTTCGACTTTGAATGTAGTTAAATTTGACTTTGTATGTAGTTAATAGTAACTAGGCCTATATATATGAAGTTACAATTTAACTGCAGCAAAAGTCATCGTCAAGATGACTACCATGCCAGTCAAATATTAAATATTTTATGAATATTTTTGACATAACAACAGCTCAATCCTTCAACCAATTCAAAGAATAACAGCAAACATTATTTCCATGTATTCAATTTCATCTGCAATAATATGAGATTTAATTGAAGACTATTTGAAAATCATGTCTCACAACGCCGGCGTCTGGATTAGGCAAACCATCTCACAACTAACGTGAATAACACCATGGAAAGTCGATTCGTAGTATAGTATATAGGTACATATCTAACCAAAAGAATTTAAGACGTCACTGCTTGATGGCAGTGATTGTTCGCATATCAGAAGCACATTATTGTTTTTATTAAGTAATAAACACGATGTTTAAAGCCGTTAACATTTGACTAAAACGAAGTCAAAATTTGACTACAATGAAGTCAAATTCATTGTAGTCAAAATTTGACTTCATTGTAGTCATAATTTGACTACAATGCAGTAAAATTTTGACTACAATGAAGTCACAGGCAAAGGAATAATAATGACTTCATTTAACAAGAGATTGACCCTTTACTATTGATTGACTCTCTAATGCAGTCAAATTTTGACTCAATTTTAAGTTATTAGATGACTACATGTAAGTCATCTTTGACTACCATAAGGTTCAAAATCATTTGACAAAAATGACTTCAATGGGTTCGGTGCTTAGTTGACCCTGCATATGGGGTCAAAAATGACTACTTTAGGGTCATTTTTGACTACCTATTTTTAAGTGTGATGAACCTGCCTTTAGTAAAATCCCCAATACCGTATAGCAGCATAAGGGAGGGGGGACCCTCAGCATAGCCTCCATAAAACTGCCGTAATTCCTTCATTATTCATTTAATCTATATAAAAGCATACCTTGGCCCTAAACGATTATATATACCTGGTAACTATATTCATCTTCTTTTACAATAATATTCATTTTCTATTACAATAATCATAATCAAGGAGTTGTGTGATGTGGTGTCCACCGAACTGGCGCGAAAAAAAACGATCATTAAGGGGGCTGTGCACCTTCAGGTACAGCCTCCGTAAAACTGCCGTAACTTCTTCAATATTCATTTAATCTATATAAAAGAATACATTTTTTTGCAGAAAAAGGTTCAATGAATCCAACCATGATCATGATATTGACCATTTTGGAGAAAATTATAAAAAAACACGTTTTTTGACCCATTTTAGGTTTGGAAAAGATAACTAAAAATATATTTTGTCAAATGTAGTCACACTAACTTTATTATAATCCTAATGTATACTTTTATATAGATTAAATTAAGAATGAAGAAGTTATGGCAGTTTTACGGAGGCTATACCTGAGGGTTCCCACCCCCCTTAAACGACAAAATGACCCTAAAGTGGACCACTCGGACCTTTTTGAAAATATCTCGACAACGATGTTTACTATTTACTCCTTTTTCTACTTTCAAGGATTATCTTAACAATTACTAAAACTATGCTCGGCATGTTTATACAAAATGTAATGCCATTTTCTTGGTGATTCCAAATATAGTGATGAAATTCAATAATGTTATCATTTTTGAAACATTTTGTGAATTTTTGGAATTTTTGGAATTGCCTTACCGCGTGGAAAGTGTTATCTTACGTTACCATTACGGAGTCCTATCTACACCTATTTTGAAGTTGAAATAATCAAAAAGCCAATTTGCCTTATCATTTCAATGCTTAATAATTGTCGATAAATTCTTCAGATTCAGACGTTGTAGCTGAACATTGTTACCTAAAAAATGTACAAGAAGATTTTCAATTTTTAGATTAATTTTGGGGGTAGAAACTACATTGTTTGCGGTTGTTTACAAAGACTGATGAATTCTTTAATTTTACAACATAAATAAGTCCATTGCACAAAGATGAAATTGGATACATTTTATAAAAAAATATGGATTTTTTTGGCAAACATTTCAATGTTGGCCTACATGTATATTTCATTACACAAATATAAAACGGCATGTTGAGGCCATGTTTATAATGTCATTGTGACGTCAAGCGTAAGATGTTTGTACTTGTCACGAATAACCAAACAAATAATAATAATGAAGTGACTCAGACAACAGCTTCGATGGGTTCTAAAAAACCCAACCAGCTGCAGTCATTAAGAAACGGAAACACCGACACATATCAACACTAGACACTCGCCAACGTATCCCACGAGAGAAGAGACGAACCTCCCAAAGATTCCCGTCGCTTGACACATCACAGGCAGTTTTGAATACCACAAAACGGCTCTTTCCAGAGCCACCCTATTTTCCAGAACTTCACCGATATTGTATTGGGTGATACTGGCACATTTTGGGCGATACTGGCACATTTTTAATGTTCTAGTATTGGGCGATACTGGTACAAATTCAATCTTTAGATTAATTTTGGGGGTAGAAACTACATTGTTTGCGGTTGTTTACAAAGACTGATGAATTCTTTAATTTTACAACATAAATAAGTCCATTGCACAAAGATGAAATTGGATACATTTTATAAAAAAATATGGATTTTTTTGGCAAACATTTCAATGTTGGCCTACATGTATATTTCATTACACAAATATAAAACGGCATGTTGAGGCCATGTTTATAATGTCATTGTGACGTCAAGCGTAAGATGTTTGTACTTGTCACGAATAACCAAACAAATAATAATAATGAAGTGACTCAGACAACAGCTTCGATGGGTTCTAAAAAAACCAACCAGCTGCAGTCATTAAGAAACGGAAACACCGACACATATCAACACTAGACACTCGCCAACGTATCCCACGAGAGAAGAGACGAACCTCCCAAAGATTCCCGTCGCTTGACACATCACAGGCAGTTTTGAATACCACAAAACGGCTCTTTCCAGAGCCACCCTATTTTCCAGAACTTCACCGATATTGTATTGGGTGATACTGGCACATTTTGGGCGATACTGGCACATTTTTAATGTTCTAGTATTGGGCGATACTGGTACAAATTTCATGTTCCAGTATTGGGCGATACTGGAACATTTTTCATGTACCAGTATCGGGCGATACTGGTACACATTCTACCAGTATTGACCGATACTGGAACAAAATAATGTACCAGTATCGATCGATACTGGTACATTATTGTGTTCCAGTATCGGGCAATACTGGAACATTTTAAACGTGCCAGTATCGAGCGATACTGGAACAAAATAATGTACCAGTATCGAACGATACTGGGTGTTCTAGTATTGGTCGATACAAGTACAGTCTAGTATCTGGGAGCTAAAGTACACCTTTTTCCCCTGTTTTTTTCCCCAAGTGGGATTTTCTGGGACTTTTTATTTGATATTCCTTATCAAAGTCCGCTTCTTGTGACACCAAAACCAGCTCTCTACCTATTGTTTCCGGGTAGCAGCTACTAGCCTATTCTGCAACCTGCATTTGCTGTAAAAGTGTCGGCAAAGACCAGTCGACGATAAAAAGTCGGCAACCATGTCTTACCATGCTTACAGTTGACCAAGCCCATTATTTGGAGCCCATTATTTGGAGCCCAAAATTGCACCAAAATCCACCCAATTTCTGATGAAATGTTACAAATTCCATCATTTTATCACCAAGAAAGGCATTATGGTCAAGGAAGTGAAGAATGTGTACAATTTTGACCACAAAAGAGTAACATTTCCACCTATTCATGCTATTTGGGAACCCTTAGAGAATAAGGGTGATTTGCAGCCCAATTTTATCATATTTGTAGCCCAAATCGAAGCATTGACTACAAATAGACACCAACATTTGCATTTCAGCACCTAAAAGTTATTTTAGGTCTTTATTCAGAAAATTAATGCTTATTTTTACAATATTTTCACACAATTATGCCTAAAATACATACTTTAAGACTTGTTTCTAACTTCTAAAAGTGTGGAACTTTGACATTTAAAATGTGGTAGGTCATAAACGACGTAACTCGGCTTATACTGGTCGTAAAGGGACGGTTGACCCCTCATTGTAAAGCAAATTTGACAGGCTGTTCAACTTCAATGTTTCAGTATTAACAATTTAGTTTAGGTACGAGGAGGGGCGTTCAATAAATACCCGCAACCATTGTTTTTCTCCACTCATGCGCTACGTATGCCAACTAGAATTAGGGTAATTTGAAATATGGGTCTTTATCTTTCCTCGCTATGCATGAATGAACAATATCGTTTGTGGGATTACGTAATGGCACATGCGTAAAATCAATACTCTCTGGACACTGCATGAAAAATAGCTGATCAGGGCGGAGAATATTTGCAAGCAATTTGATGCACAGTTACTTTTTTCAAAATATCTCAAGAACCGATGCATGGAATAAGTTGCCGTTTGAAACAGTACTATGTGCTCAACATTACTTATTTTAGATGCAAATTATGGAGAAAAAACACTTATTACGTAACATTAAAACGTCATCTTCTTGTCATAGCTTAAAAGAAATTCTTTAATGAATAAACAGTCAAGGTCAAGGTATCCAACTGCATGATTTGGCTTAAACCTCGTGTTCCTCATTGTTACATGTTATAGATTTAAACGGGAGATTATAAAGACAATATCTGAAACCGTTTTCTGCAGAGAAAATGTTAATACAATGAAGCTCTTTTTACCCAATTTGAGTAAATTCACTATACTGACCATAACATTAAATTGAATTGTATTTTCAAATAAATGTTTCCATTTTTTAACGTTGTATATGTATTGAAGTTCACCACAGTTCTTGTTTTCTTAAATTCAATTCCTTATCTGTAACTTTTACGTTGGTTGCAGTGATTGTTTAACATTTCTGCTCATTATGAGCGCTTTCTGACCACCGTGCGTTCTACGCATGCGCAGATTTTTATTCCAAGTTCAACAATTCTCGATGTGTTTATTGATACCCTGTAATCTATACAATAACGAATCCTGCATTTGCTGTGGTATTTCAGGAAATCCCAATTGTTTGCTATAACTATCATTTTCATTTCTTTGGATTTTCGGCATTTTGGGGCTCACTGTCAAAGCCTAATGTTGACCAAGATAAGATGCAGTGTATTTCCGAAAATTGTCTTTGACAGAACCTCTCCATTTAGGACCTCGTTGAACATGGTCTCTGGTTTCCCGATGCAAAATGTTAGACTTGCACACTTATCCGGAACAAAGTTCTGCTCATTTCAATACACGTGCTATCAAGCTAATTCAAAATTCCTGCCAAAGTGGCATGTCTTTCACTGTCCAAATATGGGTTATTTTATGCTAATGCTATTACGTAATTATGAATATTCAGTAAATCCAGATTGTGTTAAATGATAGATTAAGGTTCCTACTTTATAATGTACCCACTTAGATTTCACAGAATCACTCATGTATGGAGAACAATAATGGTTGCGGGTATTTATTGAATGCCCCTCGCAGTCAGCACGCAGGTATCGCTTTCAATGAGTGACCTTGCCGATTTCTAACCCACGCAAAGATCGATTTCAGGATGTCAACCTTGCGCTAAAACCTTACGAGAAGTTTGTTTTCCCTGAATTAATTGAGGTAGGGTTAGCTGGCAGCCATGATGGCGAAGTAGATGGATTGTTCATAATTTTCTCTATAATATGATACCGAATCTGACATATTTGGTCCACAAACAGTGATTTTATCGCTACTTTTAGAATTTAACAACTTTCGTGACTTTGCTTCTTGTAACCATTCACTTGACTGGACTAAAATTCGTACGATATTTTAAGAGCAATTTCCGTACTAACGGAATTTTAAGCTTTAATTTCATATCAAAAACATTGATGCCCGACTTCTTTTTTGATAAGAAAAACCGAGTCTGATTTTCACCGATTTTCGGTCAGAAAACGAAACTTACGATCCCCCGTTAGGCCTCGCCAACTTGATTTTTAGTTTCCCGTAACACGCCCGCGCTTCATTTTCATGCCCGCGTTTGAATTCATTATTGAAATTTTGGAAAAAAATACCGTTTTTGCAATGAAAACGTCCGAATTCATGCATTTTGTGTGATGAAATTGTGAAAAATGATTTTGACGAGAAAAAAATATCATATGAAATTGTGTAGAGCAGAAGGATCGATTTCGAACCCCGGACCTCTCGTTCTCCAAGCGAACACTCTACCATCTGAGCTATCAAGCGAAACAAGTTATATCCGTGAGATTTAAACACTTCATGAAGAACCCAACTACGGTACGAAATGAATTTAGCTCGAGACAAGATTCGAGGAGCTATATTATAATCATTCACTTGACCAGACTAAATCATTTTATAATATTTTAAGCATGTTTCTAGTTACAAAAGACTATGAATATTATGATACCATGGATAAAATTGGTGCCTAATTCTTCAAAAGGGAATCATTTACCACGAGGTCAACTGTGACTACGAAAGCCGTATCGCTACGGGTGAGTACTTCCGGGTCGCTGTGCTGGGTTAGAAAAGGAACGACTTTTCGCGTGGCTGCATACTGACTGCCTCGTATGTTTCAAGAGAACCTTTTATCAAAGAAAAGTATTTTAGTTAAGTTCCATTTAACTCATAGGTCCAGAGCCTGTCACATATGATTTCAACCAATAAAGTACAGAAGTTTTGACCCCCTAAAGTTACTTTGTTCATTTAAGACATACATTTTGTTGTGGTCAAGGTTCTAGACCCGCCTGAAAGTACTACAGGGGTCAAATTGCACAAATGCTCAGATTATGGTGTAATGTATATCACACTGTTCCGGAGATCATAGGAGCGAAAATGTAAATGGTTGTATATTTAGGGGTCACACCTTCTGTACTTTATGGGTTGAAATTATGTGTGACAGGCTCCAAGACTATCATAACATTTTCTATTTTCATTTCAGGAATTAACGAAAGACTGAATGAAGCAAGCTACACATTTGTGTTTCAATATTTTAAACAAAGCACATGATGACAATGATGATGAATACTATTTGTGAAAATAAAGTATAATCGTACAACAAAAATGATTATCTTTTATTATCGTTGAGTAACGTACGCCCGGTAGTACGCTTTTTATCTAATTTAATCCAGACCAGCTGTTTTTACCTTTTGTAGCCTTTAATCTAATTTAATCAAGAGCAGCAATTTGTGATAATAAAGTATAATCGTACAAAAGAAAATGATTATATTTTATTATCGTTGAGTAACATACGTCCGGTATCCAGACCAGCTGTTTTGATCTTTTGTAGCTTATACTATTGTGATAATTTATACTATTGTGTTTTGTTTATTTATTTGGAATTTAGTGATTGATTTTTGTATGGAGATGGAAACAAATATAACTGAACTGAGTTGAACAGAACTGAACCGAACATGCACTGTTGAGACTAAGGGAGCACCACACAGTTATATTGTGTTTCAATGTTATATAAAGATAGGTAAACTCGCATGTCTGTTTTGCTATGATGTTTTTGTGTTTTTTTGCTTATGCCTGTTTGTTTGATGTTGGTCTTTGCGTAGACTGCAATGATTATGTTTTATCTTTCCCCAGAGAAGCAAGGTAAGGGCACATGAACGTTAAAATTAAAATAATAAAAAAGAAAAAAAGAAAAGAAAAGAAAAAGAACCCCCCCCCAAAAAAACAACGAAACCAAACCCCCCCCCAAAAAAAAATCCCCCCAAAAAAACCAAAACCAAAAAAACCACAAAAAACTCCCCCAAAAACAAAAACAAAAACACACTAAAAAACAAAACCCACCCCCCAAAAAACAACAAACGAAAAAAGAAGAGAAAGAAAAGCAAAAGAAAACCCCCCAAAAAACCGAAACCAAAAAACCCAAAAACAAAACAACCCCCCCCAAAACCCCCCCCCCCAAAACCAAAAAAACCACAAAAAACTCCCCAAAAAACAAAAACAAAACACACCAAAACCCCCCCCCCCCCCAAAAAAAAAACAACAAACGAAAAAAATAGAAAATAAATGAAATGTGACGGCATCACGGATGACATTCTCAAGGAACACTTTCAGGACTCCCCGCATCACCTCGTTAATCAGACCAGATAAACGCTTAACACCACCGCGACGTGCCAGGCGACGGATGGCTGTTTTGGTGATGCCTTGGATGTTATCACTAAGCACCTTACGATGTCTTTTGGCAACGCCTTTTCCTAGTCATTTGCCTCATTTACCACGACCAGACATGATGAACAGACTGTGTTTTAGTGTGCTTACTTACGAGTTACCCCTAGGGGAGAGGGTGGGTAGGTTTTTTTGTTTGTATATAAAGCGCAAATGTGAACAATAGCCCAACAGACATTAACAAGGTTAGTGACCAGAGTGATTAAAAATCAAACTGGTAACTCTCGAAAGAGAGCTCTGAAAGGCCAATCAATTGGTTCACTGCTGCTCAGAAAATATGCATAAAACAAGAAACACAAATGGGCAGAGGTAAAAGATGCCAATGAAAGTGACATAAAAATAAGATATGATGATTCTCCACCATTTTTTGCTGCTCAGCGTTTTGTCTGCGAGATCTTTTCTCAATTTGGCGTTGTAAGATCTCCTATCTTGCTTCTCAGCTTGGTTGTAGGAATGTCTAGCTTCAGCAAACTTTGCCTTGTTGGCTTCAGTATGATCCTTTTTGGCTTTCTTAAAGAGACGATGCTTCTTTTTAGATGCCCTACGGCATTCATCGTTGAACCAAACCTTGTCTCCGGTATTGGTGACTGTCTTACTTGGGATGAACAGGTCGATAGCATCGCAGATGATATTGGTGACATTAGAGCAAGCAGTTTCAGGATCTTTCTTTTGGAATACACTTGACCAGTTTGTGGAAGCAAGGTGACCTCTTAATCCCCAGTAATTGGCCTTATCGTATTTCCAGACTTTCCTCCTGTGTGATTTGTCTCTGTATACTGGAACATCTAAGCACACTAGCACAGGGTTGTGGTCTGAGGTGCCCAGTCTAGCAGATGTGGTTGAAGTTGCTGGCAGATCAGTCATGACAAGATCCAGGATTTGGTCCAATCGAGTGGGTTCTTTGACGATCTGTTGTAATCCTAGAGTGTTAGCTAGTTGAAGGGTGCGTCGCCCAGCTGCATCAGTGGTGCGACTTCCTAACCAGTCAGTGTGGTGGACATTGAAATCACCGACAAGCATAATTGAGTTGGCTCCAAGTGTGCTCATTTTTTGAAGAGTGTTTGAGTCCAGGTAGTCGATGACATCACTGCTATCACTAGGTGTTCTATAAACAGCGGCAATCAGTAGCTTTTGGGATTTCAGAGCTACTGTGAACCAGATGAGTTCGTAGTCTTTTGGATCATTTCTTGGGTCGTGGTGTATGGCAATCCCTTCTAAACAGTAGACAGAAATGCCACCACCAGAAGTTGCCTTTCTGTCTCTGCGGCAGCACATGGAGTAGCCTGGAATAGATATGCAATCAGCTCCATCAGGTACAGTCCATCAAGGAAGGTTTCAACAACAATGACAATAGATGGTTTCTTTATTGAGCAAATGTTGGCAAGTTCTCCGATGTTTGAGCGAAGTCCACGTATGTTGACCTCCATAATTCGCAATTCCGTTTCTCGTAGTCGATGGGCATGCTTATGTCGTTTCCGTTTTGATCCGTCCGTTTTCTTTCGAGGCTTAGTTTTAAGACTTGTAGCAATAAGATTACAGGTGCAGGGGTTGCTAGCCCCTATACCCAGTGCGCATCTGAGCAATGCGGTAAGGGATACGTGCTAAACATGGTCTAAACTGAAAACATCAAAATGACTTATAACAGTTTATAGGGTATAGGGGTGGGGAGTTGGCTAGGGTGGGTTTTGGGTGGGGTGGGAGTTTGGGTTGGGTGGTGGGGGTGGGGGAAGGGAAAAAAATGAAAATTTGGGCATAGGTTCCGTAGCCATAATTCATCAATACACAGATAATGTACAGTTAAGCCCACAATTATTGATACCCTTTGGAAAATATGAGTTTTTTTGCATTTGTTCATATCTATACCAGCTGGAAAGGCCTTTCCGAATCTCAAGTGTTTGCCCTGGGCAAAAGTCACATGACTCGCTACATACCCGATTCTCCGCGTATCATATAAATCCCACGATGCAATACGATGGAACTTTCACTTAACACAAGTGACAGTTACAAATCAATATATTCGGGCTCAACATTTTTTGCATAACAATAGAATTTAACAAGAATTGTGCTTTTATGCCTGTCTAAAATTATTCGTACCACATACCAAGTCTCAGGATTGATGCCATTGTTTGTGATAATACACATGTTTTTGACATTCCAAACGTTTTTTATATTGTGTAATAGGCTTTTATATTGTTATGCAATAATTCCATGATGTGTGCATACAATGTGGATGCATTACAAATGTGTCCTATTAAATGTACAGTGAAGGATGTTATAGGACAACACTCTAGCTCTTTGTCAGCATGGCGAAGAAGATCAAGTAACTCAGTGAGGACCAAATAACTCAGAGAGGACCTTTTTGTGCATCCCCAACACTGAGGAACAAAAGCTTGGATCTTTGTCCAGAATTCCTCTTGCAAATGCTATTCAGGAGTAGAGTCTTTCTTGGTCGGAGTCCATGGAGAACTCTCGTGTGCAATGTCTTCTGGAGGGTCTGCCTTAATATTTTGGTCCAAGACTCACCTAGGTTGTTCAGGAGAGCACTGATGGTGATCTGTGGATTGTTGTTGGCCTTTCATCATACTTTTCATGTCAAACAAGGGGACACCATTGGCTTCCGACTGCGTCCTTCAAGGTTTCTAACTGAGTTGAACGTCTTGTTCTTCCTTATTATGCTTTGTATGGTGGAATCTGGCACTTGGAGTTGCTTCGAAATAGCTTTCTTTGGCAAAGTTTACATTGTTTGAATTAAAGCACTTTTGTAAAATACCCGCATCATAAACGTGTTAAATATTGTATGATACAAGTATTAAGTGCAAGTGTTGGTACAGAGGTCTTCCATTTTTGTGTGTTAAAGAAATCAGAAATTTTAAAATAGTGTCGCCTGTTTGGGATTTTTTAAATTTAAGAACAATTATGAATTTAAATTTGTAACATTGTGAACATGGTCAACGTCTGGTTTAAAAGTAACTTCACTGATGTTGATTGCATACTAAGGTGTCTGAACGATCCTGGTAGTTTCCGATGACACATTTTCTATTAACTTTTAAATGTTCTCGTGGTCTAACACCTATGTACCTCCAATATCTCATACAACATTACAAGCCCACACGCAATCTCCGTTCTCGCTCGCAATATCTTCTTGCTCATGTTTCTTCACCTTCTACATCATATGGACGCCGTTCTTTTTAAGATGCTTTTGCTGAACTTTGGAATCAATTACCATATCATGTTAAATCAGCCAAAACTCTTGAATAGTTCAAATCATCGCTAAAAACTTACCTATTTAATGTTAATGCTTGATTTCCTTTTTGTCTTGTCTTTTGTTACTACTATAGTTTTGTATATTTGCGTTCTGTTTTATTTGTTATAGCGCATAGGGACTTCATTGTGTTATGCACTCAATAAGCATGGTTTTAATATTATTATTATTATTATTATTATTATTATTATTATTTTACTTACATCATTTGTTCTTCAAACGTTTTCAATTTAGTCAGCGGCGACTTTCAAGTTGACTTACCAAAAGATGAGACAAATCTCACCAGTAGTCAGGTAAACGGAGAAAATGTAACCGAGTAAATTTACTGGACACGTGACTACTGTTGATATGGTTTGTTGAAAGAAATAGGCAAATATTTCGGGATGTGAACCCTTTATTGTACAACAGTACAGGACTTTAAAGAGGGGAACACAAGTAATGGAAAGCAAATAATGAGCTATGGCAAAATTATTTAAATTCGAGACGGCTTATAAATGGTTTGACTCAGAACTACAATATATATTAGACAACATTTTTTGCCAACTGAAATAAACATTCGCTGACGGAAAGCGAAGTAACGTTGATTTTAAGATTCAATTTATGGTCTTAAAAACAGCAGCTCGGAATACCTTCCCAGATACCACTATTACATAAATATTGTATTTTCGTGGAACCATTGAAATACACGTAAATAGAAGACCTAAAATTAAATGATCGTCATTCAGATAACCAATTTGGCGCTTATGTTTTGTTTGGTCTGTTTTAATGTGCAGTTGAAGCTCTTTCAGAAAATGATCTCTACAAAAGGTTAAGCGCCAAAGTATTTAAATATATATTTGCTCCTAAATTTCAGAAATTATGGAAGCCAGCTATTATAAGTATGTAGTATCACCCTGTAATTTGGAATATATGTACGATTTATGATCAGAAATGTAAATCTGCAAGAAAATCTGCTTTCAATTTTTTTTCGAGGATTGAGGGCGTTCCCTGGAAAAGATATCATAATATAGGCCTACCTTTAATACAGCGCACTAACATGCACGCAAATAGTGTGTTACATTCTAATAGTACGCACGATTACAATAATCATGCTGTGACACTAACTAGGCTTTATGCACTGACAGGGCCCAATCAGATTGTGTTCAAAATAAAATTGGTAATCCACGAGAACCACAAAACCCGAAAACCGCTCTAGTTGATATTGGTTTTTGTATCAAATCGTCCAGCTGTTGAAAAGTGGCTGGTATTGTGCAATATTAAACCTTTTCACACTGGTCTGACGATCGATCTTTGGATGATCGATCGTCGCTTAATGGAGACTAATTCAGCCGTTTCAAAACATGCAAGAACTTCGATCGATCAACAGCCATTGGATTCACACAGAGAAGTGGCCCTTTATTTGACGATCGATCGTCATAACGACCGTTATTGAGTCTACAAAAGGACGATCGATCTTCTAAAGATCGATCGTCGGACCAGTGTCAAAAGGTTTAATAAAAGTCCAGTTAGATTGTGATTAACAAAATCCCTTATTTTCAAAAACGACTCAACACAGGGCTCTTCCTTCTAGCTTGTGTGGGAAGGCATTACTAAAGGTACAAATAACCCAAATTTTGTAGAAACAGTTATCGCGCTCCACATAATATGACGGACTGTGTGAACTACGATCTACCCTGAAGCTCGTTCGGTTTGAGGTGTTAAGGCCACACAAAACCAAGTTCTACGGGAAAACGGACCTCTCAAGTACAGTCGGTCGGTCGGGCGTATTTTGTTATCATAATTTTCGGGAATTTTCGGTGAATTGTCAACAATTTTCGAAATTGTTCACAAGATTCAAAACATTCTAATTGTCTTTCACAAAATTCACCAAATGTTTTTATGTTGTCGAAAATTCAAAAACCAAAATGGGTCGATCGGGCTCGTAGAACAGGGTGTTTTTTCGATACATGGCAACGTTGCAGAATAACCACCACATCATCCTAGGTGAGCGCGTAAAATTATTTTTCGTACCGCCAAAAATTGCAGTGTTGCCAGTTCCAAAATCGATATCTAAATTTACTTATTTTAGTAGATAGAGCAAGGCATGGCTTGTTTATGATATAATTGATTTTTAAATACCATATTGTATATTAAGGGAAATACCTTTTAAAACTCATAAATTGTTGAAAACTGAAAAAAACCACCACAAATTGGGCCGTTGCTATGGTAACGTACTTAAGCTCATTTTTAAAAATGATTTTTGTTGTTGTAACACTGAACCAAAAGCCTTTCACCCCAGCAATTTTTTTTGATTTTGACCATGGCGACCCCTATTAAGTAAATACCCGAGACTGCACTTACACATATCACCTCACCTTCGTCGACTCCACTGGCTCCCCATCAACAAACGGATTATCTACAAAATTCTTCTTCTGACTTTCAAGGCCATGCACGATCTTGCTCCATCATATATCTGTGAACTTTTGCAACACCATAATGCAAATCGCGTTTTACGCTCGGCATCACAATTCCGCCTCCACGTGCCTAGATCATCTACTTCCTCATACGGTATGAGAGCTTTTTCGATCGCGGCACCTATGTTATGGAATAATTTACCTTTGACTGTTAAAAATGCAATTTCCGTCTCTTCGTTCAAACGTGCTCTCAAGACTCACCTCTTCTCATGATCCTATCGGACTCTCTATTTTGTATCTTTTTACCTTCCTATGTGTGCATCATGATCAATGCTCCATGTTGATGTTATAACTTATATTCTTTGCCTTTCCCTTCTTTTATGTGTATTTTTGTGTACAGCGCTCTGAGGTTTTTATACATGTTGCGCTTTATAAATACGTTATATTATTATTATTATTACTTGTAACAGATCTTCACATCCTGGTAGTATATAATTATTGTACCTTTTCAGTCTTTGTTAACGAAAGCAATTTGATCTGTGTATGTTTCCATTGAATCTTATTCGTATCCACCAATCACCAAATGACATGAAAACGTCTCTCTTTTCGATAACATCGTTTTTAGGGACCACTTTTTGATATCATGTAAATTATGCGAACTTTGATTTCGTGTTTTGTTTTTGTGAGAGTGATCGTTATATAATTTGGTGATTGCTATCATCATCGGACGAAATAGTGGAAGCAGCTGACACATATTGGTGCTATGCAGCTTTATTCATCACGAGCTATGGAATAACATTTACCGGGAACATTTAGGTCAAGATCCATGTCCTTTGCAATGCTGTCAGGGGTAGGTGGTGATTAATATACTACGAGCTCAATGTCCTGGTTGGGAGATCAGTGAGTAGCAGTAACATCAACGAGCTGAGCAGAGTTCAAGTACGTCAACTTCTAATAAAGCCGGTGTATGTTAGTGATGTGAATGTTCAAGGAAGGGCGAATATATAAAGGTACGATAACATAAGTCATCTAAACTTAACACTTTCCATGCGGCTAGACTAGAAGTTACATAAGACCTAGCAACAAAGATAACCCATGATTAGCACCATTTATAGAAAATTAGTCACTTTTCAAAAGTCACATTTTCAATACACTACGCGGAAGAGAACACCAATTGTTAACAAGCACTAAGCCGTATCAGTCCGGTGTTGATCGCTGCGCATTTCCCCTCAATGCGCTTGCTAATTCAAATTCAAAGTGTTATGCACGGGTGAGGGATATGAATGTAAAGGGATTTTTATGGAAAGGAGAAACGGCTGCACTGTGTGATCGATTGCTCGCCGGTCAATCCTGGTTATAACAGTGTCACACACGGGGTGAACCCACTTTTCCTCCCGCGTAGTGTATTGAAAATGTTTGATATCTATAAATGTGCCTAAAAGATTTATCCAAATGTCTATCTCACCTGTTTGGTAAATAAAAATAATCGAAAGTTACTTTAAATGACCTAAAAAAAGTGTACACATGTCTTTTGTTGAGCACTTTAGTAGATCCTGCTTGACTCAAATGGTTCACGGTGCGTAGCAGTACTTGGTTTTGCCACGGGTGATTGCTTTGCTGACTGTTCAATAGCTCTCGTATTGACCATGTTGTTGGCGGAGCTGCTGGCTACAATGTTAGCTGCAGTAGACTGGTCAGTCATGGCTGACCCGTTATCGTTCGAGATGCACGCGCTACCGTCGTTTTTTACAGTTATAAGTACGTCTTATCTGCATGCCGCCATTGATATTTTATCTCAGTGCCTTGACAAACCTAAAGCTAGTCCAACCAGCTTGACTAACCTAAAGCTTGTCAAGCCAGCTTGTCTAATAAGCTAGTCCAGCCACAGACTAGTCCAGCAGAAATAAATCAAGCCAGTAAGGCTAAGTCGGCCATAACCTATCCAGCAGGCTTGACTAACCTGCTTGACTAGTTTAAGCTAGTTCAGCAAGCTTGACTAACCTGCTCGACTAGTTTAAAGTTAGTCCAGCCTGTGTCTGACTAGTTTAAGTTTCAGTGCAGTGACATTCACACCCAGCATATAGACGTTAAATGGAACCAAAACTATCACGCGCCAAACCGAGCTTCTAAGTAGAATTAAGAAAGCTTACCGGTTGTAATAAAAACTGACAACATCCTATCTTTAAGGTCAGGGGCTACCATAAAAAACCTTTTTTTTATTATGAGTCCTACAAAGCTCATCTTTGGATATGTTAACACTCTTATTCAGGAGGATTGACAGAGAAAAAAAATCAAAATGTATCTAATTTGCATAATAATGGCGGCCATCTTGGATTTTAACGCGTAATTTATCCCGGGGTACTCCTGGAAGAACGCAAACATTTGTCATTGTTTTTATTGATTAAAAATATGCTTATACACATAAATGTCAGGATAGCATAGCACTTTTTTCAAATTTGTGTCCCAAATTCTCAAAATTGCATAAATGTTGACGAAAAATGTTTAAAAAAATCATCTTTTTAACCAAAAATGAGAATTTTTCAAAATAATTATAAATGGCTATAAAAATTCAAACAAGTACAAAATTGCAAAAAAAGTTATGCTATCCCCTGTAGAATTATTTTTTCTAGCTCCATTCAAAATTACAGCTTTCTACATGCTTCCGTTCTTGAGAAAAGACCCCGGGATTGATCAATATGACCATTTTGCGAAAATCTGATTATCCTCAGATTATCGTGTGCGGTTTAAAGGTTTCATCAAAAGCACTAAATAAATTAAAATGGCCACCATTGTCAGAGAACTATTAGCTACTTTAATGATTGTGCTCATTTTGTTATGATAAAGTATGTTTTGCTCTATATAACTACATGATTTGGGCTCGATAATTACTCTTATAAGATAAAATGAACAAAATTGTCAATACTGGATACCTCCTTTAATGTATCCAATCGCAAGTCTGGCTTTATATGTAAGATTTTCAATGTTGTCTACGTCGAAGCTCCTGATCAGCTTACGCCCTGCTTACCCTTGACCACCATCATATTTGGTTGTCAGTTCACCTATTTGACACAAGGAATCGTAAGAATGTTGACTCTGCTATTGCAGCCGAATTTCAGAATGGTAAATTCGTATTGAAGAAAACCCATTATTCTTTTTCATAGGTCTTGATCGCGCTCACTAGCAGAATAACGCATAGTGAGCAAGCAGGACGGCACTCAAAAGCCTTCTAGTTAACGAGATAATTTTTTAAGAGTGCTAGCAGGAGTTATTGGTATGAAATTAAAGTAGACCGTTTGCAGTTTACTTGAGCGAAGTCTGCAATATTTAGCATATGTCGAAAATGCTCTTTTCTGTCCAATTTATAGTCAATTTAACAGATTTTTCTTTAAAAAGTATTTCCCCCAATTTAACCATAAAACAACAACGGAAATGGTTAGGATTTATTGGTTTCCTGGATATTGAAGTGAACACAGCTGTATTTAAGACACAGTTGACCATAAAACAACAATGGAAATGGTTGGGATTTATTGAAGTGAATACAGCTGTATTGAAATAATTCAAATTTCAAATATTATTTGATACACATAATACCTAATTTGCATAATTTATGCATGATAAAGCGGGTTTTGACCTTTTGCATAACATGCCATTTTAATTGACACGCAGGAATCCGAAGAAACATGGTCAAGATAGCTTGTTACTCAAAATGACATAAACAAAGTGGTATACTTTCTTTTGTTGAACCCTTTATGTTAATAATAGTGTACAATCAAGCCTTGAAGTGTATAAATGTATAAAACTGTGTAAAAGAGGATATTAATATGCGCCCACTGACCTTTATAATTGACATGGTCCACCCGTCTCACACACGCAAAATGACGTCAAGTCATGCCCCTTTGCATAAGCTTAGCAACATCGTAAAGTGACAGTTAACCCTGGTTCGCGGATACCCTATTTCCGTTCAAAAATGCAAATTCACATTTCGTAAACACTATAAACTAAGCAAAAACTAAAAGGATTTCGTCGGCCATGAGGGTTTTAATTAGTAAATAATAGTTAATGAACAAACTTTTAATTATTTATACCGACTTTAAATCCGTTGGGGAAGTGCAGGGGGTGATTTCGGTTTCTGAGGGTGAGCGCAAGCGATTATGATGGGACACAGTGTGATTAAGACCATCGGGTGCACTTTACGTGATTTGTAATATAGATAGCGTGGGTACTTACCACTTATCAAACTGCGTGATACATTTCACGGACATAAATTATGCTAATGAGCTAATTCGTGAAGGGCGCCGCTCATTAAATGACGTCACTCACATCATCGATATTTTCGGAACGCCAAATTTGTAGGTTTGAAATTCTAGATCGAGTAAAATGATGTGCTTATTTGTTGTCTGTGAGCGTTTGTGAATTTTTTCCCGTATTGGAGTATTTTTTTATTGAAAATAGACAGTTCAAATTGAACGTTGGTTCCAAGTTCAACAGACAGCACATGTATTTAAGTACACAGCAACAACAATATTCAGGCAACATTTGAGAAAAAACGATGCCCGGCTTTGCAAGGGAGTGTACGGGGAAGTGTACGGGTGAACATGACAAACCAAAACAGCCTAGTAAATAACCGCCTCCGTGGCGCAACTGGTTAGCGCGTTCGGCTGTTAACCGAAAGGTTGGCGGTTCGAGTCCACACGGGGGCGTTGTTTCTTTTTACATTTAATGCAGATCGACAAATCACAGTAAAAATCTAATATTGACAAAATCACAGACCACTTACACAAAAATCGCATCTGCGCATGCTCCTGTCGTGATCGAAATCCGACACACAAGCAATGGGCGAGTTTTATAAGTGCTTCACAAAGTTGAATAAAATATATTGTTATAATTATCATTTAGATCCTTCAAGGAGACGAAGAAGACAACAGTCCATCAGTCGGTAGTCATGACACTTAAATCGCTCCAAGGTTGGTTTTCTGGTAGTCTAATCTGCACAGTGACGTGTATAGTATTTATTGTGGTAAGTTCAGCAAGCTACCAAATCGTAGTAAGCCGCTATATTATGGCAATTCAAAGAAGATTTCTTGAGCAACACCAGCATGCTTCACTTTCATCACATAACATATCTGTCACCAGTGTCTACTGGTTCCCATTGACATTACATTGCAACGAAAGGCTAATGTTGTTAAACGAGGGTCTTTAAGAAAGTTCGGATGATGTTCTTCATTGTGCAAGCGAGTGCTCTCCCTAGTGCTAATCCCAACATAACAATACAATTGATGTGACTCTCTTGTTTTTTGGTTTTTTGAATAACACGTAAGTAAGTTTTAATTGGGATTCAACTTCTTTTCATATCTGTGGCCAAGTTATGTCTATCTGTACCATGTATTGTGCACTGAAAACTTAAACTAGTCAGACAAAGGCTGGACTAACTTTAAACTAATCGATCAGGTTAGTCAAGCCTGCTGGACTAGCTTAAGCTAGTCAAGCAGGTTAGTCAAGCCTGCTGGATAGGTTATGGCCGGCTTAGCCTGACTAGCTTAAGGTTAGTCCGGCTTAGCCTGACTAGCTTGATATGACTAGTATATTTTAATGTATCCTTGCACCGCTTCAGTTTTATCAGTACAAGTGTGATACGGGAAGATTTGTGAAGATGAGTCTGGTCGGTGGTCACTTTGGGAGGATATTGGAATTGCAAGGTGGTAAGGCGCTGCGAGGAAATTAATTTTTTTATGTGATCACACGTAATTTGAAAACCTATTGAACAATATTGATCTCCCCCATATCACAATGTGGAGGATATGAGGACTCCAGGATGTGGAAACATGGTCGCAATCCATGGTATAAGTGTAAGAGTTCCAATAATATAAGTTGCAAGAGTGATGAACCATGATGCACAGCAGACCCGTACATTTGTCAAATCGGTTGAACTTATATTGACATGTCCTACGTGCACCAATGACAATTTTAAGCATGTTAACACTTTCCACGCGGCAGGCGTCTGCAGACGACATTCCAAAATGTCACTATTTGTTTTCAAAGATGTCAACAGTATTGAATGTCATTCCCATAATTGGAATCACCATGTGAAATGCATTGAAATAAGTACCAACATGCCTACTATTGATTCAGTAATCTTTTGGATAGACCTGACCGTGAAAGTTGGGAAAGGTTTCTGAAAAATCTGTTTTGAATGTGGTACAACCAATAGCCGTGATTAATATCTTTCAAAACAGAGCGGAACTTGTTAAATATCGTAGAAATCATTGCTAAATCATATCCTCAGGAAATCACGTAATTGACTGATATCTCTCATTCATTTACTATATAAAATAATCATTCAATCAACACAATAATCACATTTTTAAAGATAATGTACATCATAGTATTATACGACGGATTCCTTATTGCATCGGCCGAAGAAGAAGTGATTTGAAATCGCGCACCCAGGTCCAGGACAAACATCGCCCGGTGTGGCCTGCTCTGATTGGCCAACAGTTCACATGTGACGTGTCAACAATACACGAACATTGCCTTATTTGGTCTCAATCATTTATCATGAATATTTACATACAATCGACGTTTTACACGTTAAGATAATTAACGTTCAGTGTACATTATCACACCGTGCAGGGTTTGTTCGTCGCCTGATCGATATTCAAATATCTATCGACCATCTTGTAGAAGGATTCATCTGGCTAAATGTATGTTTATATCGACAGGTAATGAACGAGCCGGATTGGATAAGCCTACTGCAGAGGTCTCAGCTATTCGAGCCCCACCAATCAAGCATCAATTACAAGCACCAACAGTCCCGGTCAAACAGAGCAAATTCTTTAACACGGCCATCATAAACAGTACCACTAGTGCCCTGTTCTCTAGCTACCAGTTAAAGACCAATTTGGACAATATTCGTAAAGGTGTCTTGATACATTTTGCGATCGTCGCTCGCGATGAGCAGCAGCAATTAATGACAACAGGAGGTGATTTCTGGTTGGCTACAATGTCCTCAGACAAGCCACGAGCCAGCAGTGCTGGACGCATAGTGGACTACCACAACGGTACTTACAGTGTGTTTTTCTACGCTGGTTGGACCGGCTCTGCCGAAATCAACATCACTCTAAGTCATCCCAGTAGGGCAATCCAGTTTCTGCGGAACAGATTTCAGAAGACCGACTGTAAAGTGTTCTGGACGGGCACTTACGAGGAGGTTAACGAGACAACAGCTTATAAAGCATCAGAAACACTATGCTGCATAGTACCATCCTCTAGTGTTTATAACAACAGTACCAACTTCACGTGTCCTAATCCGGCGCCTCAAGCGTTAGGAGACTACGTTTTAGCGTGTAAACCGATTATCAAAGAAAAATGCCGCACAGTGAAAGCAACCTGGATGAACCAAACCGAAACAATAAAAGCAACGGTTGAGGTAGCAGGCAAGGACTATTTATTCTTTGAAAGGTGAATATAATTGATGTAAACTACTCTAAACTTCTTAGTAAGGAAACATTCTCTGCGTAAAATCATGAAAGTACTAGACCTAGAAGCTGGTCCATTAAGTCTCTTACCTTCTTAATAGCGATTATATTTCTAAAGATTATAATGATCCCCGCTGATTGGAATCAATGGATGTACTAACTATGGCAGATGCATACACAATAGCACTCCATTTTGAATCCCGTCTCTGATCTACGATCAGGTTTTCCGTGGTGTTGCTAATTTATTTGATGGTTGAACGAAGATTCGAATTGGGGAAAGAAAGGTCGATTCATACTTCAAGGCTATAAACATGATTCTATCCTGCGTGTTGGTGAAAGCATGCGCAATGCCGGTCCGTGCTCAATTGGGACAGGTGGAGTACGAAAGCGACAAAGGCCTTATTGTCGCCTTGGAGGTATTAGACGTTAAAATCAATTTTTATTCAATCTGGCTGGTTTCGGATCGCTTATAAATCATGTTAGCACCATGGAGCAAACATTTCTTTGATTTGTTGGTCTCATCAATGTTAAAAAAGTATGATATTAGTTTTTCAAATCTGCCCGGAATTGGCCGAACGTATAATTTAATGTGCAACTGTGTCAACTAAATTGAGGATTTCCCTAATCGCATGTTCATTTTGAGCTTAGTTTCTATCAACAGTATTTACAGTATAACTGACTTCACATTTTTGAGTAATAAATGTCGATCGGCAATCATGAATCTGATTTTGATCAGATGGCTGACCAGCTTCCAGGTCTAGTACTTTCATGGTCAGTGATGGTAAAATGAAAAATAAATAAATGTGTACACAGGAATACTTCCATATATACCTTAATTACCTTTTACTAGAGGCGTCAAGAATAAGAATGTCTAATCATGAGAAATGTAGGCACTCATCATGAAGGTCAGTACATTAAGGAGATCAGAACCACTCAGACATGACATGTTGCATGCTTCCAAGTGTGTGTCATTTTCTGTTCCCTTTATTTTACGTCATTGGATTCAGCAACCTGCTCCATTTGAATGTATTCTGCCTCTTTGCGATTAAGGCAATCGCTTGTTTATTTACAATTAATGCATACCTGTCTTTTTTAAGGGGGGAGGGGGTAGTTGAGTT
Source organism: Ophiura sarsii (assembly GCA_035610835.1). Classification (NCBI taxonomy): domain Eukaryota; kingdom Metazoa; phylum Echinodermata; class Ophiuroidea; order Amphilepidida; family Ophiuridae; genus Ophiura; species Ophiura sarsii. The sequence goes on along the minus strand of CM069458.1, from coordinate 40,941,824 downwards.
AGGATAATTGGTCAAATTCTACACACTGGCAAAAGTGAGATAATGTGGCTATTAGAATCTGTGGAGATATGACCGATTGTATTTAGGAAGTCAATTCAAAATTTGGTCAAAATACGACATTTCCTATACTTTTATACACAAAAAGGCTCACCTAGTGATATATAAGGCATTTTAAAAACAATTAGAAATAGATAGCTTAAAGCAAATTAGGTTGCATACACTTTGTTGTAAAATGTGTTTTAGGATTTATGTAAAAATAATTGGGGTTAGATTTCTGTTTTTTTATGGTTTTTCAGCCTGCTATATATAAGGAAATTAATTGAAAATTTAATAAAAAGAGAATGCATAGCTCGATTTTGAAGATCCTTTCATTAAAATTGTGATAATTAACAATATTATTATAAGTAAATGTCTGACTAATATTCAAAAGCGCCCCCATGTGTTTCAAAACATTAACGGCCTGTCTCAAAACAGCGAAAAGGCTTAACTGGCAATACGGGAACACGGATAACTCAAAAATGCAATGTTTGATTGTAATAACATTTTGCACAGATGTTAAGACGAATATTGTCTACAAAATAATGAAGAGGTTTTTTAAATTTTTGTTTCCGTTTTTGAATTACGGTGTGAAATCTCCTGATTGGCTGCGACCTGGTTACCATAACCAATCAAAAATGCCAATTGTTCCCATGCACCTATCCTCTGAATATGACCATATGGCTATTCAGATTTTGAGTTATCAATGTTCCTATCTTTAGCCAATCAGAGGCATTGCTCGGTTACCATGGCAACCAGAGCAAAACCGAAAGCGTTTTTCAAAACTAGGCATCCTGGGCTACAAAATGGTATGACAACACTTATCGGCTTATATAGTCGGAAAAGTTGTGTAAAATCGTGTTCTAACATAGGCTAATTCTGACTCAAACGTAGAGAATTTGAATAAATATGTCGTCGCAAAGAAGTGTGAGTCTCTTTTGGAGCTCAGCTTACATTTGTTTTGATCCGTACATAATATTAGAGCAGATGGGAATATGCTGTGATGCTTTCTATGATCTGACAATGATAACTGCTTACAGCATGATATTTAATTGAGCAAAAAACAACCTGCCCTTTTTTTCTTTGCAAGGTTTCTTTCTTTTTCCTTCATTTTCTTCCTCGGTTCGTCTACCTTTTACTTTTGTCACTTTCCTTCATCCTTCTCTCCTTTTTCTCCTTCTCCCTGTCCCCTAGCAGTAACGGTAATATCATAGAGCCAAAAGGTCGCTTTATAGAAGCTGGTAGAAAACTAAAGACAGGTTTTTTGTTAACGTTTTGTGTTATCAAAACTAGCAATTCCTTATTATTTCTAAGAGGATGTATCTATATTTGGAACGATTTTATACTGTGAGTTGTACAGAAATTCAGCCCCACATTTTTATAAGCGTAGCATACCAGAAAGATGATAGATAATATTTTAGGGGGGGGGGGGGGGGGGAGTGTTAACCCAAAACATGATATTTATCAGGCGCTATATGCATATCGTCAGCCTGCTTCGATAATTGCCTAACTCACTTTTCAGCAAAATTGAGTTTTTTGCATAAATCATGACTTCATTACATTATGCACATGCTGTTATAATATCTAAGTCATTGACCAATCAAAAGTGTTGATAAATGAAGAGATTTGTTGCAAAAGGGCCACCAGACCACTCCAACATGTTACTCATTTTGCATTATTGAATTTGCATTGACAAATCCATGGAATTAATCAAATTATTGTATGGCTGTGTTCATCTGTTTCTATGACTTGGATTAGTGCATCCATGCACGCCAATCGAGGCCATCAACAATACATGTCACATTCCACATAATGAAAAACCATACATCAATAATGCAAAATGAGTAACAGGTACAAAGGTAACAGGTTTCCTACTTTTGTTGTTAAAAAATGAGTTAGGCAATTATCGAAGCAGGCTGACGATATGTGATGCATATAATTTTTTTACCAAAAACCTACTTTATTGGCTTAAGATTTACTGTCAACGTAGCAAAATCAGTTTTTGGGAACAAATGCCGAAATTGCATCAAAATCATATAAAGACACTTCTCTAGGAATGTTTTTTTTAGCATGAACATTTTTAGTTTGAATTTGATACCAAAAATTGATTCTCCGACTCATTTTCTTTCCAAAAAAGTATACTTTTACATACATCACATGAATAGTTCAAAAGTTACAGTGGTTAGGGTTAGGGTTAGGGTTAGAACAGCCGACCCCTTAACCATTGTTATGCATTGTGGGATTGAATTCCGACGGTACATCTCAGCTTCCGGTCCGGTAAAACTCTGAAGCTACGTATAGCTTATATTTTGTATATACTTATCTCTTTCAGTAAATACTTCGAGCAACGATTGAGCCTTGGCCCTAGACGATTATTTATACCTGGTAAATATATTTATCTTCTATTACAATAATCATAATTAGGGAGTTGTGTGACGTGGTGTCCACCGAACTGGCGCGAAAAAACGATCATTAAATAACCGACAGTGCCAATCTCAACCGACACGACTCTGATATGTGTGTGCTGCACCCTCTGACTAAGCCACTGCGAACATCAGGATTTGTCGAGGGTCCATGTTTACCAAATTCGAATACGAGATAGAACCCATTCAACAGGCCGAGCACTAACGGACTTTGACCATGGTCACTGTGTAATCTGGGGGTATTTGGCATTTTGGTCTTCAAAGGCGTACGGCGGACGGCGTTTCATCATTTTAACGTTTTCACGCAAAGTGTTAACGCACACACGGGCGCCCGATATATGCGTCTCTTTTTGATAGCGCGAATCTGTTTCACTTAGACCAGGTTTAACTTTAGACTCGGTCTAACTCTTTTGTGCATACGGACCCTAGAGTTTGGTATTCTTTGGCCCGTTCAACATTGTGCCTGCCAATACAGGTCGTGTTTCCTTGATCATTGTCATTCTGTTTATTCTGAAAAAAAAGAAGCTCAGATGTTCAGATTTCAAGCTCAACTAAATCAAACATTTACCCCAACCCTCAAAAAAAAAACACCCCGAATGGGATTATGACCCCTGTTGACCCTGACCACAAACTCACGGTGCTCTTAATGTGTATCTTCAGCTAAATTGTGTTCTCAAAGAATTTGAGAACATTTTACGGACGATATAAGCAGATCCATACATGACCTTTGACCTTTTGTGTTATATCTCATGGGATGAATTTGTCATGATTGACTTTTTTCCAGGAACCATACATAATTTTCTAGATATTTTCAATTGAATCAAATTATTTTTGACCATTGACCGTTGTATAATTAACTCTCAAGGAGGTAGGCGTTACGTAGCATCGCATAATAAATGAAGTAGCAGACAAGCTACAGGTAAATGATTACGATGTAGATGTATACTACGGTCTATTTATTTCCCCCTCTGCACTGGATGATGACAAGCGCAGCATTTACACACGCATATATCTTCCGTCTTTCTAAGTAGTTTGCCTATGTTTCTGCGCATGTTTCTACGCGTGTGTATACGCTGGCGACTCGATAGGGCGCGCGAGTTTATTCACCGCGATCAGTGTATGACGCAGTTACGGCACTGTCTCCTGGAAAGGAGAATAAATAGACTATAGATTCATTGCTCCGACGTTTTTTAAACCAAGTGTTGCAACTAATTTGTGGCCTCCATATGCAACTAAAGTTAGGTAAAATTGTATTGTTTGTTGTTTTGCAGATGCTGGTAGCATTGGTATGAGCTTCGATATCGACAGCTGTATTCCGGATCAAACTCCACCGGAAATTGGTCATGGTTTCTGGGCAAACGGAAGTTGGACATCCTTCGTGTGTAACAGTAAAGACCCACCCAGTTCGATGCGCGAATCTTTTCGCAACAAGACAATACTTTTAATTGGTGATTCGACATTGCGTCAATGGGCGCGGAACATTCCTAAATTACTAAATATCAAAAAACCGTTACCATTTAATATAATAACTGAAGTTTTGATATACAATCGCACCTATAGCGAATTAAATTTGACGGTGACCTTTAGATTTCATCCATTAATTATTTCTGTCAAGAAAGCTCCTCGGGATATAATTCCGTACGAGGTTGACATCCTAGATTCATTCCAGACTCATAAATGTGTAAATACCATCCTCGTGCTCAGTCCATGGTGTCATTTCACGCAATGGTCACTTGATAGCTTCACGCAGAGGCTTCTTAAACTTAGAGAGGCGGTCGACCGATTTTTGACGCGCTGTCCAAATGTGCCTGTTCTAGTGAAAGGATCGCATTACCGTGAACATCTAGACCAAGTATCTCGGATATATTCTAGTGACTTTTTGCTTCGCGAGATCGGGAATCTTTTGAAAAATATATTTCGCGGCAGTGGAGTGTTCTTTGTAGATGTTTGGGACTTGAATGCTTCGTACACGAATAGTAAAGAAGTTCACATGCCCGATCGAGTGGTAATGGAAGAGCTAAAGATGTTTTTCGCATATGTCAGCAAGCATCTATAATAGTGTTATGTCGCTGTATTCTTTATTCAATATGTCTAGAAACACTGTTATAATAATTTAGGCGTCTACATAAATTATCTTCTTCTTCTTCTTCTTCCATTAAAGTACAGACCGCCATTGGCGTATTCACGTACTGTGTGCTTTGTGGGTGCTGGATATGTACAATGTGCAGAGCTAAACTAATGTGCGCTAAAAACATGGGTGGAGCTAACGAAGCTGGATAGACTGCGTCTGCCCTCTGAAGCAATCGAGGGAGGCGCTGTCAACAAGCTGCTGTGGTAGAGCATTCCAGAGTCTGATGCCATCCGGAAAAAATGAGTGACGGAAGACGTCTATTCTGGCGAATGGAACCAGGTACTTCTGGGTGTGTCCTCGCATCATCAGGGTTGGTGTGAGGTAGGATGTTGGAATATCTACCAGGTCGTTCACGATACGGTACATCATTTCAACTTTGGCCTGTGCTCGTCTTTCCTGTAATGATGACCACTTCAGCTGATCAAGCATGGCTGTGACACTACTGGTTGTTCTGTAGTCATAAAAGACGAACCTGGCATATTTGCGCTGTACCATTTCCAATCTATTGATGTTAGCATTGGTATGAGGATCCCAAATGATGCTGGCATATTCGACAAGTGGACGAAGAAGGGTAGTGTAACACAACACCTTAGTTTCACGTGGACATTGATGTATATTTCTCTGGAGGAATGCACGGGTGGAGTTTGCCTTTGATGTGACCTTCTGAATGTGGTGGTTCCAATTGAGACTGCGATGAATGTTTACGCCCAGGTACTTGGCAGTGTCCGCCTCTTCGAGAATATGGCCATGGATGTTGTACGGTTCTTTGATGATGTTTCTCTTGTTTGTGACATGAAGAATTTGACATTTTTTGGGGTGAAATTCCATCTGCCAGTCTGCCTCCCACTGCTGAAGCTGGTCAAGGTCATTCTGAAGTTTGTTGGCATCATCAGTGGACTTGATCTTTCTATATAAGACGCAGTCGTCCGCAAACAACTTGACCGAGGATTCAGATGAAATTTTGTCCGGCAAGTCATTTATGAACAGAAGGAAAAGTAGTGGACCCAGGACACTACCCTGAGGCACTCCTGACTGCACTGGGGATGTTTTGGATGTTTTGCCATCAAGGTGCACTTGTTGGGAGCGATGAGACAGAAAATCTGAGATCCAAGCACAGGTACCGTTCACAATGCCATAGTATTTTAATTTGTGTAACAACCTCATGTGTGGGACACGATCAAACGCTTTTGAAAAGTCAAGTAGGATGACGTCAACTTGCTCTTTATTGTCAACACTTTTGGCCAGGTCTTGAATGGTTAAGATAAGTTGAGAAGTGCATGAACGTCTCTTGCGGAATCCATGCTGAGCGTTGGTAAGTATATTTTGTTCCTCAAGATGACTCATGATGCTGCTGCAGATGACATGTTCCAGAAGCTTGCAGGTGACTGAGGTTAATGATATTGGCCGATAATTCTCAGCTTTATTTTTCTCCCCCTTTTTAAACACCGGCACAACGTTGGCTTTCTTCCAATCTTCAGGTATGACGCCTTGGTTTAGTGAGGCTTGGAAAAACATACTAATGACTGGGGTGAGTTCATCCCCTAACATTTTCAGCAATCTTGTGGGGATTTCATCAGGTCCTGTAGCCTTGTAGATTTGGAGGCCCGCAAGAAGCTTGCGGATACCTTCAGGATTGATGGTAATGCCGTCCATAGGTAAGAAGGGGCTTTGACCTTTGTCCTTTATTGTTGTAGGATCCTCACTTTTATTGAAAACAGACGAGAATTGATTGTTCAAGATATTGGCCTTAGTGGTGCTGTCAGAATATGTGATGCCATTTGAAGCCTTGAGAGGTGCAACGCCAGTACTATCACACTTTTTGCTGTTGATAAAACTCCAGAAACGCTTGGGATTTGTGGAAGAATCAGGTGAAATTATATTCCTGACATAGTCATTGTATGCTCCTTTGCATGCAACTCTACTAGCCTTCTTCAGGTCTTTATATCTTTGGAAATCCTTGGGCTTGTTTGTACGCCGAGCCTTAACAAAGCAGCGTTTTTTCCTTCTGGAAAGTCTTTTCACTTTTGATGTAATCCAGGGTTGGCTGAACCGAGTACTTGAAGTCTTGGATGGAACACCATTATCAAGAATGGAAAGTAGAGTAGACTTGATGCTGGACCACATATCATGGACGGAGCTACTGGTGGTGTATTTAGTGGCGAATTTATGTTGGAAGTTGATACATTCTTTCTTCATCTTGTCAATTTCAGCTTTTTTCCAGAGATAAATCTTACGAGCAACTGGCTTACTTCTCTTAGGAGTGACTGATGATTGGACAAACACAATGTCATGGTCACCGAGACCGGGTAGAGGCGAACACCTGTTTACCAAGGATGGACGGTTGGTGGAGAACAAGTCAAGTATGTTATCTCTCCGCGTAGGAAAAGAGACCATCTGTTGGAGACCCAAAGTTGAGTGCATGTCAAGAAAACGTTCATTTATGCGCATGCGATATTGTCTGCCTTCAACAGTTTGGGTTGTCCAGTTAATATCAGGAAGGTTCAGATCTCCTCCAATCCATAAAACCGCATTTTTAAATTTACGGGCAACTTTCTCAACAGTGGCACACATTTTGTCAGCATATTCAACATCATTATCTGTTGGACGGTAGAGGGATCCAACAATGAGCGACATGTTCTTATCAAGGTTGAGTTTCACAAAGACGGAATCAGTGACATCATCATTTGTTTCAATACGATCAAAAATGAAGTCTTTATGCACAGCGATTAGGGCGCCTCCATAACCATCACTGCGGTCTTTTCTGATGATGGTATAATTTGGTGGAAATATCTCAGAGCTATGGACACCACTATTCAACCATGTCTCAGTTCCAAGGATAATACTAGGCTCAGATGAATCAATGAGATTGCAAATTTCCTCTTTTTTGTTTTTTGCACTCTGGAAATTTATGTTAATGACATTGATTGGTGTAGACGGCTTGTGCTTAGGTCTTTGATTATGTGTAGCCGGTGAGGAGGAGGATTGAGGTAGCCCTGGGCTGCCACTTGGTATTGAGCTGCAAGATGATCTACTACATGTAAGTTCGCTTGTATCAAGACTGTCGAAATTATGATAGACCCGCTTGCTTTCACTCGGGGTCATTTGTTATGTCTAGTATGTGTGTCAGTCAATGTGCGTCATGCATTGTTAAATGTTTATGTGTGAAACTATAAGTAACTAGAATAAATGAAATGTACACGGTTTATTCCTATGTGTCGTATGATATTAGTTTTGGTGCAAGCGAGTGCTAACAGAGACTTTATACATGTAACTATGGGACAAGTATCTAGAAGCCGTCAAACCCGCCTACCTATACCCAAATTCACAGACGACGGTGGACACGAACGGCCGTTAATTTTGAATTTCCGTTGGTTTCAATGTAACAATGGATTTTGATTATATGACCCCGGCCATAAACATGATAAAATTCAACACACGTTGGAACTAAATTATTTCATCCTAAAACCACTGTGGGTGGCTAACCATCCGCAGTGTCAGTATCATTTTTAGAATTTAACCCGTTGTTAAGCGTTCAACCCATTCACTTGATCACGTAGCCTCGTTCGCATATTTTAACCTAAATATTCGTGAATACGCCCGTGTCCAGCGTCGTCTGCAAATTCACGGGTGAAAGGGGGGAGAGTAATTTATTTTAAATCAATATTGCCTTTTTATATAGGCCTATGCCAAGTTGTGCATACTGATATATTCTTGATTTAAAATTAAATGTTTATGTTGAAAAAACTAGGTTTAGAAAACATATCGACAGCCTACCAGTCACCTCCAAAATACTGTATATCCCGACCCTGACGTCTTTTTGGCATTGACACAATTTCAAGTGCAGAAATCGACCCATATTCAATCAATCAATCAATCAATCAATTTATTGACTAAAGTATTTATTTATTGACTAAAGTATTGATTGATTGATTGATTGATTGATTGATTGATTGATTGATTGATTGATTGATTGATTGATTGATTGATTGATTGATTGATTGATTGATTGATTGATTGATTGATTGATTGATTGATTGATTGATTGATTGATTTATTAATTCAACAAGGTTGGCAACTAAGCAGTGTACCATTAACTTTCATTCACTTTTTATAACAACAAATAGGCTAGTATCAAATTTCTTCCATCAGATGGCATTGGTACAACTACACCGTCTGAGAGCAACGAGACGGGGCGGGGCCACGCAGTGGTTAGCATGAATAATGAAACGAGTTGATTACCACGTGGGGTTGACGCGGTTTCCTGATATGACAAAAACGAATGATTGACAGTTATGTAGAAAGTGTTGTACTTTTTGTATTGTAATTAATAAAGGCAACATTTACTTTTATGCTGCGGACATGGACATTTTGCTAATTTGGGGTATATGAGCGCAATTTTGTTAGTGAAAACACGATCAGAAGTATAGCAAAGTATATATGTCCAAATAGAAAACATCGAGATCTATCCAGAAAATAAGTTTTCAAGCATGAAAACATTGTATAAAACGGTATTGGACCAAAGACATCAAAAAGTCCATATTGCACTGTTTTCATGAGAGTTAACCATATGCTTACCTCCTGAAGTTATAAAAAAACCACCTCACTGCTACCGCCTTCCAATATCTTAAGCATATTTTTAATAATTTTGGTAGGTATAGGGGATTTTGTTAGTGGTGTGAATCCACTATGTGCAAAATGTCAACTCAAAAGAGCAATCACAACTTATGACATTTTAAGGGGGAACTCAAGGAAGTTTTTGATTTTATTTTTTGAATTTTGTGAGTGCTGTAATGTTGTGAAAACATAAATTTGACCAATGGCACTCACCTGACTTGAATCCAAAATCAAGACACAGAGATATTAGGTATTTAACATACAAAATTAGCGAAAGCATCATTTTCCCCCTTAAAAGTCAACTCATTAAGGGGGGACTTAAGGAAGTTTTTTGTTGAATCGTGTGAGTGCTGTAATTATTGAACTATGACTCAAATGTATATAAAAGTATACTTTTTTAGAAAGGAAACGGATCAGAGAATGACAACTGTTGTGTCTTGATGCATTTTCTTTTAAAATCATTATTCCTGTTTCATGCATATTTTGTGTCTATAAATCATAGCTATCCTTTAAACAAAATTGATATAGGCTATGCTTCGAAAAATCATTTTTTAAAATCTTTATTTTACCATTTAGCTAGCCTTCTTTGTGCAATACAGCAACAAACAGTAGTTAAACCGTTGTCATGACCACAGATTTCAGTAAGAGATGGATGGTTAAACTGTTGCCGTAACAGATTTCATGACTGTTGAGGCAAAAAATAACGAAAGTACTAAGCTATTATTTCTGGTTGTCTATCAGAGACGCCGAGTCTGTTCAGCCAAAAATAAAGAAAGTACAAAGCTATTATTTCTGGTTGTCTATCAATCAGAGACGCCGAGTACGAGTGGGTTGTTATTAAAAGAGGTGGGTTGGTTCGGTAATAGCGGTATAAGTCAGTGTACATCTAAACTTCTAAAGTTTCACATTTTTATGTTATTTATTCAAAATCACTAGCATATAACAAATTTGAAACGCAACTTTAGCGGGTACATTTTTCTTCATAATTTGACACCTCATCATAAACATTATGTTGATACTTTCAATTTCAAATACCTAAAGGTAGTGTATGTTTTGATCACTTTTTTACGCTTCACTGCTTGCCTAATCGCGGGTGAAGGCTCGTATAGAGTGCGCTATACTGTGAACCAAATCTCAACAATGGTGCTGATTTCTGTTACATACCCCTGGTGCTAACCCCAACACAATAATAGTCCATTTCGTCACTCGAACCGAACTTTCTTTGGCAAAGTTGACATTGTTTGAATTATAGCAGTTTTGGAAACACCCGCATCATAAACGTATTAAATATTGTATGTTACAAGTATGTGCAAGTGTTGATGCAGAGAACTTACTTTTTTAGAATGATATGGTCTAGTTGTGTCGCCCGTTTGGTATTTTAAATATAAAAGCATTTATGAATTCAACTTTGTAACATTGTGAACATGGTGAACGTCTGTCATAAAAGTCGCTTTTACTCTAAAGCCCCCAGCGTGTTGACTTTGCAGCCCCATCTAATGTTAATTGCATACTAAGGTCGCTGAACCATCTAGGTTGTTTCGATGACAAATTTGACTTACGTCATTTGTTCTTCAAACGTTTCCAATTTAGTCAACGGCGACTTCTAAGTTGACTTACCAAATTACCAAAAGATGGGACGAATCGCACAGGTCAGGTCAGGTAAACGGAGACAAATGTAACCGAGTAAATTTAGTGGACACGTGACTCCTGTTGATCTGGTTTGGTGAGCGAAAAAGACAAAGATTCCGGGATGTGAATCCTTTACTGTACAACAGTATAGGACTATTATGAGGGAACACAGGTAATGGAAAGAAAACGGGCTGTGGAAAAATTATTTAAATTCGATACGGCCTATAAATGGCTTGACTCGGAACTACAAACATGTAGGCTATTAGACAGATTTATTTACAGATTTCTCACAATTCATAGCGTGTCTAGTATAGGTTACGTCATTATCGTTTGTCTTTACCAGGGTCAATGTTCTTACAAACAGCAGCTAGAAATACCTTCCCAGATTGCACTATTCAGAAAATATTGTATTTTCGTGGAATCATTGAAATATACGTAAATAGAAGACCTAACATTGAATGGTCGTCATTCAGGTAACAAATTCGGCGCTTTAATTTTGTTTGGTCTGTCTGTTTTAATGTGTAGTTGAAGCTCTTTCAGAAAATGATCTCCAAAGGTTAAGCGTCAAAATATTTAAATATATATTTGCTCCTAAATATCAGAAATTATGGATGCCCGCTATTATAAGTATATGCGTATGCAATTACGATAAACACAGTTTGGATAATTGCGATTGTATACAATGTCCGTTTGTGATACATACATGTAGGTATGCGACTATTCTGTAAAGGATTCAACTTTCAGTTTTCGAGAGTTTGATGGACAGCTTGCTATGGACAATACAAATGTTCATGAAGTTATTTGAGAGATCGCTTTTTAGGCATGGGATTGCGAAAGTTTGATATGGTCTCTTAATAAACTAGTTATGCATTACGATGAAACGTAAAGGAGTATTGTATAAAATGCTAATTGCGTTCACAAACTGTAAACGAGACTGAATATCAAGCTCGTTGTTAACAATCAAAGTTCATTAAAATTCAGTTGAAGAACGACGAATACGGCAGTACGAGTTGGTTCCAATTGAATTTTCTCGTACGTCAAATACACGTATTATAAATGAAGCCAGCGAAAATCAAAAATGAAGCCAGCGAAATGCGACGCCGTTTCCGCCCTCAGCGGAATTTGAGTTGAACTTAAAGAGCGTTCATTGTTTATGCGGGAGGGCGGTTGGGTAAACTATTAGGGGGGTCATGTAACTTTCATATGTTGAAATAGGGGGGTAATGTAACTTTTTATTCTTAAAAAGGGGGGGGGGGTTGGGAAACCTTTTTAAAACTATAAAGATGATGTGTAAAAACCTACTGGTTTGCAGGGGGGGGGGGGGGGGGGGTCATGTAATTTTCAGTTTCAGCTGTAAGGGGTTAGGTAATTTTAACATACGAGTCTCGAACTTTTCCAAACCCCCCTCCCCCATAAATAATGTACGGTCACTTAAAATATTAAATCTTTGCATCGATAGATGGCGCCAGACTTTGTTTTCCAGAACACTTTTATAGGAGTATTGAGTAATCGATCGTAACACTCCTAACGAGCAGAAGAAACTCATTGTAAGAAGAGAGATTTACCATTACGATTTGATTATACATTTAAATTAACCTTCTTTATTTTGTTTTCAATTGCGTTAATAATTTGACCTCTGTGCAAAATTGGCAATATAGTAAACATGATTCCAGCCTTTATTTTCATCATATTATGAAAATGTGACGATAAAAACCATGATAATGTTTATGCGCAATGTTATTGGACTTGGTAATTATTATCGCTGCCAATTTGAATCAGAACCATTTTCATCGCTACACCTAAGCGGCTACCGGCCAACAGTGCACAGCCTATCAGCACTACTAAGATTGTGACTCTTAACAGCTCCCCAAATATCGCTTGGGTTGACAAGGCAATTGAGACTAAGAATCTTGCCCAAGGACACAAAAAAGTTGGCCACTGGGCTAGAACTCAAAACCTCATGATCATGAATTCCGCGCTGTCCCGTTGGACCACACATGCTTTACATGTTCAGACTAACCATCGTTTTGTTTTCAATTATGATAAAAAGATTGGCGATAGTAAACTTCAACATTTACTAATATCAAGATTAAAATGTGATGAAAATAACCCTGACAACTTTTATATGCAATATTTTGTTGAATTTTGTTAATAGCTGGCATATTGTTTAGTTTAAAAGAGAAAAAAAAATAGAACAAGAAAAACAAGTTAATGAATGTTATAGAAGTATTGATTGATTTCTTGTCTGTGCTGTCTGAAAAACTCAATATGGGCAAACTTGGATGGAATTGTCTTTGTCTACTTTTACGCTTTCTCCGTAATTACTGAACCAAATAAAACGCGGTTTACTTCAAATTATAGCCAACTAATTTGACTTTAATTTGTCGTTTGAATTGTTCTATTTTGACACTTATTCAGGAAGTTACGATCGCCTAAAGGTGAGTTGTAATATTTGTTGAGACACCCTGTAATGCCATGAGGGCGTATCCTCGTGATCAAGGTGAAATTTTGCGCACGTACTGGGATTAAATTGTAGTTCATGGTGTGGGTACTTACGCCAGTGTATTGCCATGTATATACTAGTACGCGCGAGACAAATAAGCACGATTATTGGAATATGTTCTGATGTCAATGCACAGAGTATAGATGAATAAAGTATATTGTGTTATCATTTAGATCCTTCAAGAAGATGAAGAAAACAACAGTCACGACACTTAAATCTCTCCATCGCTGGTTTTCTGGTAGTCTACTTTGCATGGTGACGTGTATAGTCTTATTTGTGGTAAGTTCAGCCAGCTACCAAATCGCAGTAATAGTGGGGATTGTAGAGGACTTGTAATGCCATTATCGTTACTGATTTCACAAAATGTTCATTTTCGCTACATAGGTCAACATGGATATATGGAATAAGATTTTCTCAAGACGCAATTTTTTGGGTTCATCTTGGTCCGGTTTTTGCCGAAACACTTCTTTTTTGGTCTAAATTAAGAAAATCACCATTTTTATTATTTGAATATGATGCGACTTGTCGACAGCATCTTTAAATGGTGGAAATATTGTAACATGTTAAAGATTCAAGTAGAAACCAAAAAATACAGACGTTGTTTTAGCAAACAATGTGTGATTGCAGTAAGCCGCTATTAAGTGGCAATGCAAGAAGATTTCTTGAGCAACAACAGCATGCTTCCTTTAATCACATGACATTTCTGTCACCAGTGTTTACTGGTTTCCATAGACATTATATTGCAACAAAAGGCTTACAATGTTGTTAAACGAGGGTCTTAAAGTAATACAATTGATGTGACTCTCTTATTTTTTGAATAAAACAAAAGTAAGGTTGAATTGGTATTCAACTTCTTTTCATATCTGTGGCATGCATTTTGTGTGTGCATATTAAGAGCAAATGTGAACAATATTCCCAACAGACATTAAAGGGACATTAAGTGGTGTTGAAAATTTTAAATGTTTAAACATTTACTTCAGAATTCAAGGGGGGGGGGGGGGGGGAGGGGGGGGGGGGGGGGGGGGTTGAGGTTCAAAAAATTTCGCACGGTCAAAAAAAGTCGCACAGTACATGTACTATTTTGCATTATTTGACTATTTGGGCTGAATATACCCACACATAACCGCCCGACATCTCGGTCTTTTATCATTATTTTCTTTTTTTTCCTCCTTTTTATTTTTTTTAGAGGGGCTGGGGGGGCGGGGGCACAAATGGGTTTTTTCCGTCAGGGGGGGGGGGGGGGCATTTGCCCCCCCCCCCCCTGAGCTACGCCACTGACTTGAACACATGTTTTGCGCTGTTTGTTGTGGAAGAAAAGCACTGTTGGCACTGTATTGGTGCTATAAAGCATGGATTGCACAAGAAATCTTCTTTGATGGCAATTATCTATACACTCCACAGACTGAACCTTTAAATGGCTTTACCACCAGTAACACCATCTGGACAGAGAAAGAATATGTTATTTATTTCTTGGAACTTATTTGATAAGTAATCCATTTTCTGTGAGAATGCAGGGTGGGTGGGTCAGAGTGATTTTGAAACAGGACTGAGCATGAATGTTAAATACCGTAGTTTCTTCCATGGGAATAGCCAAATTATTTGTACAATTTGTGAATGTGGTGAGAGGCGATATGCCATTTTCAATGAATGGTGTTTTTTTAGGATGCGCACGGAAATGTTTTTTTCTTCTCATAATCTGTTTGCCTTGCGTTGGGTCTCCGTCAGTTGTGACGATTGGCTGCCATACGTTCACATCTCCGGATCATCTTTTTCCAAGACACTGTCTTGTGCCAGACACTTAGCCATTATAAGACTCATACCGGTCCATCCCTTGATGTTATCGAACCATTGGTTTTTTATGACGACCTCTTTTCCTGCTGCCTTCCACTTTCCCATTTATGATGTGGAATGCTAGTAAGCTACCTCGCCTCTTATGATGTTTAACCCTGTTTAAAACCCTGTTTAAATAGGTTTAATTAGTTAAAGTGAGACAGTCTCCATGATATATTTTAATTTGTCCTTGAACCGCTTCAGCTTTATCAGCAATTGATTAACATTTCGATGCAATCATTGTTTGTATCACCATGGTCACGTCATCAATTTATCATGTTTATAGCAAGCATTACTGCTTTGTTAATCAAAAACATGGTTATTGTGATTACTAAATGGTAATTGTGAATTTGAGCAGAAAGACATATTTTCATCCATATATATTAACCATTACAAACTACAGAATAAGTATATGAATTTTAGATTATTTTAAACAAAACATTGACATATCCTATAATTATCATTGGAATCACAAATGCAGTTATTTCAAATGAAAGTCCAATATTATTGTTAAGAAATTGCCAAACTGGGATTCATACTCTTGATACTGAATTGATCAGATCGCGGCAGTTAGGTGGGTAATTTTATCACGTTAATGTGTATTTGATAGAAGAGTAATGGGGGTTAACCAACGGTCTAATTTGTGAAGACAAAAAATGGTATATATATTTTTTTTGAGAGAAGGGGGGAGGGGGGGGGGGGGGCAAGCAAAATAATGTTGCTTGGCAAAAGGAGCGAAAATGTTGGCTTTTATTGCAAGAATTGCCTAAAGTTAGCTTTAATTTGTTCTAAATTAGACATTTCAGACCGATTTTAAGCTAGTTTTATTTATTTATTTATAT